>QEPC01012160.1:2086952-2168682 GCA_003113815.1 Sphenodon punctatus | reverse complement strand
TGCACTGGAAGACATGGGGGAGGGTTGGGAGAGTGGGGAGTGGGTTGCACTGGGAGAAATGGGGTGAGGGGAGGGTGGACTCAGGGAGTCTGGCTGGGCAATGGGGTTGGGGGGTTGGGAGAGAGGGTGCACTGGGAGACATGGGGGAGGAGAGTGGGGAACTCGGGGATTCTGGCTGGGCAATGGGGCTGGGGTGGACTGGAAGACACATGGGGAAGGGGGTGCAACAGATGTGAAGTGAACCATGTTTTGGGGGGACACGTGGAACTCCTCGCTGCTGCTTTTGTGGCACGTTAAGGATAATATGGTTGGCGTAAGATATGGTTTCAGTGGTTTGCTTTTGCTTATTGTGTGTTTGCAGGTGCACTGCCGGTTTCCCACCCTTCTCGCTCAGGCATGTGCAAAGGTCGTGGCCATTTTCTGAGGTCCCACTGGCCATGGCTACTCTCGGTTAAAATTGGTCCTTTTCCTGTTTTACATGTAAATTGTCTGCTTTCTGTTTTCTGGGTGGGGGACCTAGGGGCTTGGATGGAGGAAGGGTTTCCAATCCAATCTTTGATGGACTGTTCCTTACATTTTAAAATGGCCCCAACCTTTGCAGTTTGGTGGGATGTTGTGAGTAAAGACAAAATGGCCTCTGCCTCTCTAGTAGAGAGGCCATTTTGTGAATTTGTGGGTCTACTGGTCGTGGCTACTCTTTTTTAAGATGATCCCTCCCTTCGCTGTTTCACAGCTGCGGGGAAGTAGTTTGCTTGTAATGCAGGCCCGCAACAGGCAAACCTTTTAAAAAAGGCCTGTGTGCTCGGACAGGCATTTGTCTGCCAGGAATAGGGTGTAGCTACTAGGGATGCTGGTCTGAATGTGCCTGGTTTGGTGGCAATGCAGGCCTGAAACTCACAAAAAAAAATTTAAAAAGGCCTGTGAGCTTGCACAGGCATTTGGCTTTCGGGGATAGGTTGTAGCTACTAAGGATGCTGGTCTGAATGTGCCTGGTTTGATGGTAATGCAGTCCTGAAACTGGCTACATTTTTTAAAAAGGCCTGTGTGCTTGGACATGCGTTTGGCTGCTGGGGATAGGGTGTAGCTAGGGATGCTGATCTGGATGGGCATGGTTTGCTTGCAATACAGGCCTGCATCTGCTCTCCTTGTGAACAGAGGAGAAAGTAGGTAGGAGCATAGAAGAGAAGGCTGTAGAAAACAAGGAGACCCCTTTTCCCTGTCCCCCACTGAACCCATCTCTTCCCCTTCCTCTTCTCGTGCACCAAAACCAAACCCTTTCCCTCCTAATCGCCTCTGTCCTGTCCTTCTCTTCCCTTTCATTCTCTTCTGATTCAGCTTGTTGCAGGACAGGGAGCTAACACAGTCCTCCCAGTTCTCCAAGCCAGAAGGAAGGCTTGTCCCAAAGCCTACACCTTCAGAGGACTACAGGTGGCCAAGGATGACATGAAAATCGAGGATCCGAGGGTTCAGGATAAAGGTAGGCAATGGCAACATGATCTATTTTTTTAACCTACTATGGTTAACTTGGACCCGGTGGGAAAGAGAGAGTGGATGAGACCCCAGTAGGAGGGCTCTCTATCCCTCAGTGGCAGTGCTTCACACAGCAGCATTCCCAGCATTAACTAATGTCATGTCCATCCAGTGTTAACCTTGGGAACTCCTTGAAGCTGGGTTATGCCATGCCACTGGCCTACTGTTGCCCTGGCTCTGCCTACTGTTGCCCTGGTTACGCCCCTACGCCAGGCTCTGCCCCTAGGCCCACCGGCAGCAGGCAGGTTCAAACCGCCCACTGCCCCACCAGCCTCAAAACCCACCAGCCACCGTAGTGGTAATCAATAACCATTATCAAGATCTTGGCACATTCTTGGTAACAGTTCGAGATCTCGGCGACGATCTCAGCACTTTACCATTTACTGAGATTTACAATATACTGCTTAACATATCCTGGTAATGTAGATACACAAAATGACTTCCACAGCTGTTCTGTGCATGCACAGCCCTTTTCCAAGATGGTGCCAGCAGCCATTTTGTACATACCCATTACCAGGATGAATGTGGCACATGGCAAGTGGTATATGGGTATTTTCAGACGATATGGGGCCCTTTGGCCCCGTACCGGGACCACCGGCTTCGTTCCCCGCTGGGGTCACCCCGTAACAGCACAACAGACGTGCCGGGGGGATCCCGGCGGGGAAAGTGGGAGGGGCCGCGGCCCCGCCCCTCCACGCACCCCGCCGCCCGCCCTCCGAGGAGACGGGCGGGCGGCAGGGCCAATGCGGCTGCCGCGTCTGGCAGAACGTGCCACGGCCCAGGATCCCGCCAGGGATCCCGGGCCGTGGCGCGCAGCCAGACGTGACTTTTCCTTGGTCACGGCCCGGGGTCCGTTTGACCACGCTTCCCGGGACCTTCCCCCGGCTAGCCCGGGAAGCGTGGTTCAAACGGACCCCATGTGGGGATTGACCGTGGCCAACATCTGGTGCGCCGCAAACAGACGTACGAGACACGGTGACCACAGGTGGGTATTCACCGTGATCTCGTAAAGTCTGAAGACACCCATTGATACAGTACATGGTAAATCACGATTGAGGAAGTGTCAAAAACCAGGGTTTTCTCCATTAATGATTCTCGCTAACAGTTATCACGTCACGAATTGTGATTCTTTGTGAGAATTGGGAGAAAAATCAAGATCAAGGTATAGCCCTAATATTGGATATTACTGTTGTTGAGATACTGGTTTATTACTTTACTGATTAGAAAACTCAGTACAGGAAGTCAGAAAAATCATTATGGAAGTCAGAAAATCAGAAAAGAAATTGGTAAATCAGGTAGCCCATCAGGCACTAATCAGGAACTAATCAGTGTCTGATGGTGTCAGGTTGGGTACTGTTATTTTGATGGTTCTAACTGGTTTGGTAGGTTCTCCTTTCAGTTCTATTTGCGATAGATTCATATTCACTGGGGTGCATATGAGAAGAGAATCGCATTATGACAGGTAATGTTTAGGTTGAAGGCACTTTAAAATCAGTGCCAGGAGGGAAAGAGAAAGTGTACCTTATAAATAAATATGATTAAGTATATGAAGACTGTAAGGATTTAAAGAGACTGTAAAATCAGCAACTTTTTATTCATCTCATTTTTCTTCTCCTTGTGTGTCTGAGTCACTGTTACCGCATTCGTACCTTGTGTTGGTGCGGTGGTGGCACTCCTGCAAGGAGAAGACTTGGTGGGAGAAGGAGGTGGAGGCCATCACAACATCCGGTGTGAATGGGGTTTTGCCGCACCAATACTCGTGAATGACCGGGCTGAATTTTGAGCCCTGTCATTTGTGAGTATTCTTGCAGCAAAACCCCGTTTGCACCAGAAGTTGTGACGGCTTCCGCTTCCTTCTCCTGCTGCATCTTCTCCTCATGGGAGTGTTGCTGCCGCACCGCCATAAGGTGTGAATGCGGTATGTGACAGTTCTCCTCAAAAATAACTACTGTGAGGTCACATAACAGGCCACCCTTTCCCTGCACCCTCACCATGTAAATTTTGCTTTCTGTCCTCCCCTGCAGGCTGACTGTGTTTCCATTCCAAGGCAAAAATCAGGGAAGCTCTGGATAAAGAAATTGAGAGGAATACTAGGGAGTGTTTTGGTGGGGGGATAAGGGAGGATATGCCATAGTGGAAATAAAACAGGACACTTAATCTTACTCTTTTGTCTTTCGAATGAAAACCTGTGCTGAAGCTGAAACGGGGACCTGATTACTTACAGGTAATGCCCACATTTTGGGGTACAGTTTCACATTTCTGAATCAGTACCCGAATACAATTTTCGTACGTGAAAAACCAAAATTGCAGTTGCCAGTTTTTTGAGTATTTGAAATTACTTGGAAAACTGAAATAATCCCCCCCCCCTAAAAAAAATTCCCACAATCCAGTATAAAATCAATATTTCAGTAAACACGTTTGTCAGTATTTTGGGTACCCAACGGAAAACTGGTTTGGGTACCAATTCATACCATATATTTTAGGTACCTGAAAGTTAATGTGTATACCTGTTTTTTGTGGGTATTTCTACCTGTGACGCATTACAGCAAAGTGCAGCGTGAGAGACCCAGTGTAGCCTAATGCTTAAGATGTTGGAAATGGGTCAGGAAGATCAGGGGTCAAATTTCATCTTTGTCTTGGTTTCATTAGGTGACTTTGCGTAAGTCAGTGGTTTTTTTAAATGAGAGCAGCAGGAGGGAGAGCCATGACTGCTAAGTGGGATGGGTATGGGGCACCCACGCATTAAAAGTGCATTGGGAGGGCTTCTTCAAGTGGGCAGCTCCCTGCATGGTTGGCTGCTCCATTCTTGAAGGCAGTAATCTTGGCCTGCACGGGGCACTCCGGATTTTTCTGCAGTGCTCCATGCGGGGCCCGAGTGGCTGGTGCGTGGGTCACAGGAGCACTCCTCGCCACACACCACCATCACACAAACAGTTGGGCACATAGATGGTGGGGGGCTATGTGTGGACGCATCTCAGTTAAAAACTTCCAGAATCCCCCAACCCCAGTTCCCCATTTGTAAAATGGGAATAAAAATGACCTAGCTTACAGGCTTGTTGAAAGTGAACTATAGAAAGACGGTAAAGCACTTTGAACACAAGAAGGGCTATCTAAATCATTAATGACAACATTTATTTGTCTATACCTTCACTGTTTTCTCCTGGCCCCAATCCCTCCTCCTTCAATTTATCTCTAGGTTACCATTATTATTAATTATTTACATTGTGGCACAATGTGCCCCGCATTGAACAATTATTAATTAGAGACAGGGGCTTACAATCTAGGCTGGAGAAGGGAGGGGAGACTATCTTCCTTGTGTTCTTGACACACACATCTCACCACCTCTTCAACTGCACCCTCAAACACCAGCTGACTCCATACCTCCCAGCGTTCAGCCCTGCCAACTTGGTGTTTCCTGCCTCAGAACAGTTCCACACGTACTTGTATGTTCCTTGGCCTAAGGGTTCATTTGTACAGTCCTTTGCCTCTATGGAAACATAACACATCTTCCTCTTTCTTAACCTTCATATGCCTTTCCCCTTCTAACATATTCACACAACTTATTTCCTGTATTTCAGTGGTCCCTCCCCCTCCTAGCTTTGTTATTTCCCACAATGCAAAGGGGAAGGAGGCATGCCCTTGTGACTCCCCTGCTTGTACTGTTGTGTAAGTAGCATAGAACATGAAATGGAGGAGGGAGTCCCCTTTTGGTGATTCACTGGCCACACCTCTGTGGTCACCTGCATATGGATTCTGTCGTTTTGGCAAAGACTCAGAACGGAAGCTTCTCAACATCCAACCTTTATGGAACGCATTACAATCCATGCAGCATTAGCTGTTTTGCCAGAACTTGCCTCTCTGACCTGATCATTGGCCTGGTATTGATCAGGCAGAGTTCTGCTGTACAGGATGTTACATACCTCAGATCTCTGTAGTTTTTTGCTACAGCTCCACCTTGTGGGTGGGAGGTCATAACAACTTGGTGGTAGGAGGTGACAAGTAAGTAATCGTGTATCGGGGATTAAAGCGTGTTCCTGTTTATTCAGCTTGCACAATGCCATTGGTTCTTGATAATGTCAGAGTAGAGCTGAAATGAATACCTACAAAAGCATGTATACCTGCTGAATTTCCAGGACCTGGATTTATTTATTGATTTATTTGATTTGCCTGCTTCCTCCTGCTCCCAACAGCAGCTCAGGGCAGCTCACAACAAGAGTTGAAAATATAAAACAATTCAATAATTAAAATAAAATACATAAAATTTATATAAAAAATCATTAAAAGAGCGGAACCAACTCCCCCCACCCCCAACCCCATCCCACCCTACCAGTCTCCCTCCCCCAAAGCCTGGACGAACAGCCAGGTCTTACACTGTCTCCGGAAAGAGGGGAGGTCTGGGGTTAGGCAGACCTCCATCAGGAGGGAATTCCACACCCGAGGAGGGGCCACCGAGAACGCTCTCCCCATCGTCGCCATCCGGGAAACCCAAGGGACTTTAAGTCGGGCATCCCTGGTCGACTGCAGGGGCCGCACCACGGCCCGGGGCATGAGGCGTTCCCGCAGGTATGTGGGGCCCAAGCCATTTAGGGCTTTATAGGTCAACACCAACACCTTGAATTGGGCCCAGAAGATAATAGGCAGTCAGTGCAGAGAACTGCTTGAAAATATCAGGTACAAATTGATACCCTATTATGACCTGATTCGGGTACCCGATGTCCTGCAATGTCCTGGAATATCAACTTCCAGTCCTGATTTTTCATTGGTAAAACGGTAATGGAAATTACTGATTATTTGGGTATCCAAAAACATGATTGGTGACTGAGTAGCCTGTTGAATACTCAATACAGTACTCAGAAATGTGGATATTAACTGTGGGTAGCAGATTAGGTACCTGTTTCAGCTCGAAGTCAGTCTTGCAAGCAAGGCCTTTGCATCAGGTGGCAGAGAACACGGGTTCATCAAGATGTGCAGGGAATGACAAAGATTTCACACTACATTCAGAATGTGGGTTTGTGCCACTCCCAACAAACCCACCATCTGTGGTATTTTGAGTTAACAGTTTCAGGGTAAAACACAACAACTACTTTTGCAGTCTAAACAACCCAGCCCAACAATTTACATACCATTGAAAAAAAGTGTCAAATTTATTTGTGATGCTCTTGTTGTATGTGCAGATGGAGATTTACTATCGTAAGTAACCTGTCACTCTGCTAATCATGTAAATGCCAACATTGTCCTGTCACTGTCATTAGTCTTAGGAGTGCCGAGAAACCCTAGACTCGATGCTACCTTGCTAACACAAAGATGCCTCACACACAAGTGAACAGCAATCTGTCACAGGATTTCAGGTCTGGCTGAGGTCTTGCGTGTTTAATTTGCGCTTCCAGACCTTGGCATGCCAATTGCACAAAGATGGAACTCTGTATTTATTTATCGTTAGCTCAGACACCCAGTTAATTACAGAACACTTATGGAACAATTAGCGGCACTAAATATAAACCTGCCATTTATACGAGCTACTGAGACAGAACAAAAGCAAAATTATTTTAATTAGGTTAATTACACAAAAACGGGTACTGCGAGAAAGGTAGCAAATTAAGATCAACAAAAAGAAAAATGGCAAAGTTCAACAGGACAATGAAAATTGATAGGGGTTTAAAAAAAAAAAAAGAAAAGAAAAAGCATGTGGAATAGAAGCTCTTGAGAGAAGACATGAAGAGATTTCAGATGTGGAAGGCATTGCATAACTCCCTATTTTCTAGTGAATCGGTTCCCATTGATTTATTTACCATTATTAATGTTATTATAGCCTATGCAGCCCCTGCAATGTGCCTGGTGCTAAACAGTTTTGATAGGAAACAGGTTCCCACCCTGAGGGCCTTACAATCCAGAAAGGATGAGGGGAGGGGAGGGGAGGGAAAAGGGAGCGATGGATAGGGAAAGACAGGGATAGATCCATGGTGCTGAGAAGTTGCAGGTACATGCACTTGGCTTCGTTGTAGGGGAGGATGGGGATTCTGAGGATAGACTATACTAAACAAGGGATCTATGGGGCGAAGGGAGAAAGGGAAAGCTTGATAGAAGAGGTAGGTTTTTAGGAGGGAGAGAGCAGAGTATACATATTTAAAGACCCACTTTAGTGTAGAACACTCTTCAGTTCCAGTTATACCTACGGACGACTCATATTTACTGTGTTTTCACCATTGCTGTCAATGGGGGAAACACAGTGAACATGATCCTTCATTATTACACACTTTTAATATTTGAAATGTAAAGACTCATTCATGCAGCACTCGTTTTGAGTGTGTAGTTGCATGAACCCACATTCTGTGCATTGTGTGAAAGCTTTGCCACTTCCTGTGCCCCTCTGTTATCTCTGATACAAGAGGTGGACCATGGAGGGAAATCAGCAGCTCTGTGAACTCATTGTGATGGAAGACGCTAAACACACTTTAAGGAATAAGGGGTGCGTTTGCATGGGAGGAGGGTGTTGTGTGTATGAAATGTAGATGGACGTGTACATGTGTTGTACCAGCCTTGGTCAGATGCTTTGAAACGGACAGCTTTAGAGGTTTGAAACTGAAATCTTTAGAAGTTTCATGAGGTTATAGTAGATTAAAAATTAAACACGAGTTGAGAGTGTGACGCTTTAGGCATGAAATTAAAAATCACGGCAAATTCTTTTTCCATCAGAAACCGATCATTTGCCTTCATTCGAGCAAAGCGGAAACTTATTTATTTATTTATTATTTTTATCAATTTATACCCTGCCCTTCCTGTAAAAACAGCTCGAGGTGGCTAACAATTTTAAAAGAGTAAAAAAAATACAATAATATAAATATAAAACAATCATAATAATATAAACAATTTAAAAAAGGTATGGATAACTGAATAACTAAATAAATAAGGGTAGGGTAGAGCTAAAAACCCTAACACCCCCTCCCCAAGGCCTGGGCGAACAGCCAGGTTTTACAAGCCCATCGGAATGTCAAAAGGCTTGGGGCCATGTGTGCTTCCTCCTGGAGGGAGTTCCAAAGACGTGGCCCGGCCACCGAGAATGCCCTCTCCATTGTGGCCCCCCGATTAACATGGGGGAACTCCAAGAAGGCACCCCCGGCAGACCGAAGGAGCCGCTCTGGGGCGCGGAGGGTGAGGCGGTCCCTGAGGTACGAGGGGCCCAGACCATGAAGGGCCTTATAGATCATCACCAATACCTTGAACCTGGCTCGGTACGCTATTGGCAACCAGTGCAGAGTCCGGAGCACAGGTGTTATGTACTCCCGACGACCCATCCCCGAAAGGAATCGGTCAGCCGCATTTTGCACTAGCTGCAGCCTCTGAACCAGGAATAAGGGCAGCCCCACGTAGAGTGCTTTGCAGTAGTCCATCCTCGAGGTGACGAAGGCATGGATGAGGGAGACCAGGTCCGGCCTGGAGACGTGTGGATGCAGCCTGTGTACCAGATATAACTGGCGGAAGATGGCCTTCGCCACCACCTCCACCTGCCAATCCAGGCGGAGATCTGAGTCCTGTATCACCCCCAGACTCAGAACCTGCTGAGCTATAGGAGGGCGAACCCCCCCAATCAGGGGGCCAACACCTCCCTCACCCTCCCCATCACCATCACCTCCATCATATCGGGGTTGAGCTTCAGTCTTCTCTGCCACATCCACTCCACCACGGCCTCCAGACACTGGGATAGCAATGAGACAGCAGGGTCTGGGTCAGTTGAAAAAGAGAGGTACAGCTGAGTATCATCAGCATATTGGTGACATCGCACCCCGAACCTCCTCACGACCTCCCCCAAGGGCTGCATATATACATTAAATAATAATGGAGACAGAATGGAACCCTGCAGAACGCCGCAGGACAACACGCAGGGGCAAGATGTTTCAGCTCCCAAAACCACCCGCTGGCTTCTCTCAGAGAGGAATGAGCAGAACCATTCAAAAACAGTCCCGTCCAGACCCCCAGGTCATGCAGCCATCTCAACAGCAGCCCATGGTCCACGGTGTCAAAACGGCCGAGAGATCTAGGAGGATAAGAAATGTCGAACATCCTGCATCCATCTCCTGCTGGAGATCGTTGACCAGCTTTTCTGCTGTTTTTGCCAGTTGTTATTTTTTGAGAGTTTAACAGAGCTGTACAGGGTCATTTTCAAGCCTCGTGTGCATGCTGTCACACACCCCTGGGTACTGTATAAATGCAAAAGTGCTAAGGAAGTGCTGGAAATTGCCATAAAAGTGCTGCAAAACCATTGCAAAAGTCCCCCAAAATTGTGGAACGTGACAAAAAGTAATAAAATGTGATGAAAAATGACAAGAAATTAAAAATGCTGAAAAGTGATGTGTGACCACCTGGCCCCACCCCTGAGCAGCTGCCGTTACACTTCCCCACCCCCTACCAACCATGATTGCCTATTACAGGCAGCCATATCTGGGCGCCATGGCAAACCCCCAAGCTGAGAGGAGCCAGGGGGTCAGGAACAGACGTTCCCACCTGGTTCTGAAAACTTAGGGTAATTTTAGATGTGACGGGCCTGGAGGCCCACCACGCTCAATCACGGACCGGGATCTATTTTGGATCCTGGTCAGGAATCAGGCCGTCCGTCCTTTAGACATGTCAGCCTGATTCCAGAGGGGGATCGGGGACGGGGCGGGACTGCACGGTGCGATGTGTGGCCACACAGCCCTGTCTCCCCGTGCTCCCCTGGCCGCATATCCTCCAGGAGACGGGCAGGTGCAGCGGCTGATCTGGCCACTGCACCCGATCCTGAATCGCAGTCTGGGCCACGATACGGGATGGGCCAAAATAACAGACATTACTTTTGGCTCATCCTGGATCCTGGCCAATCTAACCACGATTCCGGAGGTGAGGCCGGCCTCATCTCTGGAATCGTTGTTATTTTGATTCCCGTCAGGTATTCACTGTGGTGAACATCTGGCGGGAATCTTTTAGACGTTACGGGACAAATGGCCACCACAGGGGATTCACTGTTGTTGACCGTGGTCTCGACACATCTAAAAATACCCTTAGGCCTAGCTGGGCCACAGCTGGGCCTGGACTGTGAACTCCCTTTGTTCCAGACCCACAGTCCAGGCCCAGCCACCACCCTGGGCGTGGTTTGTACTGGGCCCACATCTAGCAGGCCCAGTACAAATACAACAGCCTGAAGCTGTCCCAGTTGGGCCCAAGTGGGCCCTAATGGGCCAGCATCATGTTTCTTAACACCCTAGGTATGGGGTGGGAAACCTTTTTCCTCCCAGGGACCACTTTAAAACATAGTGCAAGCTCCGTAGGCCTCGGAGAAGTTGGGGCGGGGTGTGTGTACAGGGTGTACTCAAGAAAAGGAGAGTCCAGCTTATGGATCTGTGCCCTGGATTTGCTCCCTACCCTTGAGAGCATGCCCTCCTCTTTGTTTCTTTATCCTAAGCTCATTTTTTCAGTGCTTGGGGGTAGAAACTAGCTTCAGGGGCCAGATCCAGGCACTGGAAACCTGCCACGGGCCGCATTTGCATCCCCCCACCCCCTGCCCTAAGTTATAGGTCTCTAAGGAACAAATGTCTAGAATTATTACGCAGAGAATGAAGTTGAACATAAGGGTGTTTAGAACAGACTGTTCTTTAGCTATTTTATGACTAAGTTGTAATGCTGCATATAATAAACTATTTTAAAATGTGCCTCTTTAACTCTTCTAAAATTACTTAAAGCACACACCTCGAGTCTGATAGCGTAGGCACTATCATTTAGTTGGGCTTATGGATCTGCCTTCTGGCAGTGACCATGTGATTTGGGGTACCAGTGTGTGTCTGTGTGTACTGTGTATAACTTGGATAAGCCGATCACCAGTCCTCCTCCACCACCCTCCTTCCCTCTCAGACTCCCTGTCCCACACCACAAAGAGAAATAAATTGAA
Source organism: Sphenodon punctatus (assembly GCA_003113815.1). Lineage (NCBI taxonomy): Eukaryota > Metazoa > Chordata > Lepidosauria > Sphenodontia > Sphenodontidae > Sphenodon > Sphenodon punctatus. The sequence goes on along the minus strand of QEPC01012160.1, from coordinate 2,157,236 downwards.
GTCCTTTTATACTGTAGGGGTGGAAGGGATGGGCACGCTGTTCTGTACCTTGATTGGAGCGGGATGGCAAACAACAACGGCCAGACAGGGTGCCACATGGCAGCTGGGGCACCAAGTCCCGTGATTCCAAGTTCCAAGATTTTCTAAGTTCTGTAGTTCCAAGTCCTTAGTAACAGTTCCAAGTGGTGGCTGAAAACTCGGTCTCAGTACTCAGAGCCTCAGGAACATTCACAAGTTTTTTAAAAAAAATATTCATTCCATCCCTAGTAAAGAGAGGTGAAGGGCAGGGGTTTGTCTAGGAGAGAGAAAGAAGTTGTACTGACATGAGTTATTCATTTTATATAGATGGCTGTTAGGAAGGTAAAATGGGGAGAATGAGAGCGGCATATAGGATCCCCAGGGTTGGAGTTAGGATGGCAAACGGCTCATTCACATTCTTTTAGGCTGTTTTTAGACGTGCGGCGGGGATCAGGCGCGGGAGCGGCGAAACAGTCGTGGCGCTGTTTTACACAAACCGGAAGTGGAAGTTGTGCGCGTGATCGGCGGCCGTGCATTCTTTGCCAACCACGATCGAATCGGCCTGATTTCTCTTGGGGAACATACACGGCCGGAAAAGAATGTGCGGCCGCCAATCACACGCACAACTTCCGCTTCCTGTTCGTATAAAACAGCGCTGTGGCTGTTTCGCCGCTCCTGCGCCTGATCCCAGCACACGTCTAAAAATGGCCTTAGAGTGAAGACTGGCACAAACCCACATTCTGAGTGTTGTGTGAAATCCTCACCACTTCCTGCTGCTCCTTGACAACCCCATAGCTCCCAATTGTCCCAGTTTAGGAAGGACAGCCCTCCTTTGGGTGCTGAATCCCACTGATCCTCTTCTGGGCTGGGGGGGGCAAAGTTCTTCTTACAGGAGAGAGAGAGAGAAAGAGAGGGGGGAGGATGGAGAGAGACCAGTATTCAAGGCTCAGGAACCTCTTTCTTAACTGCCTCCCAAGAAAATCCCTTGAGAGGACAATGTAGAGATGATGGGACAACAAGAAACTAAGGGTGAAAACAGACGTGCACCTTAAGTCCACTTTAACATCATTGTAACACTGCTTTAACCTTTCTTATGCCTATACTAGAAATGTAGCTGTGTTAGTCTATACTTATAACAAGAGCAGAGAGTCCAGTGGCACTTTAAAGACTCACAAATATTTATTAATGCATGAGCTTTCGTCAGCACAAGCTGATGTCCTGAGATGCATGGAATGGATAGGCAGTTGGTCTTACTATATATATGGTTACAAGTGATGAGGTTAGTTACAGAGAGGAAATAGTTTACGCTGAAAGACAAAACCACTTGATCAGATAGAAACCCCTCCCAACATACAGATAAGTGGTAATGGCCCATTCATTAGCAGATACGCCATTCATAAATAAATAAATAAAATAAGGAGATTGGAGGCATGTAGGTGGGTGTCAGATCGAAAAAGACAGGGAAAACTGATCTGTTCCAATCACTTCCCAAACCATATGGGAATGAGTGGCCAATCTCAGTCACTGTACAAAGCAGGTCACAAGGTGATACGTTCCCTGTTGTTCACTCCCAGCAGAAAGTGGTTATGTTCCCAAAACCCTACCTGGCTAATAGATGCTAATGGACCTATCCTCCAGAAACGTGTCCCGTCCTTTTTAAAATCCAGCTATGCTACTGGCCTTGACCACATCTTCTGGCAACAAATTCCACGACTTTACATTGATTGAAAATATACTCTTTAATTTGTTTTAAATCTGCTTGTTGTAAGTTTCATGGCATGTCCCCCTAGGTCTAGTACTATTTGAGAGGGTAAATAACCACTCCCTATTTATTCGTTGCACACCACTCATGATTTTATAAACTTCGATCATATCTCCTCTCAGTCGTCTCATTTCCAAGCTGAAGACCCCTAACCTGTCCAGTGTCTCCTCATACAGGAGCTGCTCCAAACCCTTTATTATTTTCATTGCCCTTCTCTGTACCTTTTCTATTTCTACTATATCTTTTTTTTTAGATGGGGTGACCTGAACTGCACACAGTACTCAAGGTGCCATCTCACCATAGATTTATATAGAGGTATTATGATATTTTCCATTTTAGTCTCTATTCCTTTATGAATAATGGAATAGAGATTGTTTTTTTGACGGCCACTGCACACCAAGCTGAGGATTTCATTGACATAGCGTTGTCCACAATGCCACTCCAAGGTCATGTTCCTGGGTGGCAACTCCTAATTTAGAACCATGAATGTTACCTGAATGTTGCTGCTGCTTTAGTACCCTGTTTTAGTACCCCACAATGTGTACATCAGGAGAAGGTGTGATAACAAGAGATAGGGTATTTCTAAGATTCCCAGTACTTACATGCCCGAGGAAGGGTCCTTGTGGCCTGAAAGCTTGTATACACTCAGCAACAGAGGTTGATCCAATATCATCTGAACTACATTGTCTCCATCTCCTATATTTCCGACCAACGCAGCAACAAAATTCTCTCTAGTGCTTATTAGAACTGAATGAATATCTGCAGCAAATATCATATCCAACCATTTCACCCACATAGTCAGATCCAACAAAGGGGATGCAAACTGATAAAATTGGTTCCCACATAATTTCCATAAGCAAATATCCATTTGAGTTATTTTGCCCTAGTTGTTTTGATTTGGCCATTCCTGCCATTTCAATTACTACTAGAGTTGAAACTGGTATACAGAAAAAAACCAGGTAAACCCATCAAATTCATGGCACCCAATTAGACTAAAAAATGTTGGTACTTTTCAGTGCCCCAAACAGTGCCCAATCAGGTAACCGAAACAGCAAAATCCCAAACCACTGGCATACCAAAGGAATGTTTTCATACCAATTTTTCAACTTCCAGTCCTGGATTTTTGACTTTCAGTTCTGGATTTCAGAAAATTTTCAGAACATTTTTCAGGGTTTCGGGTAATTTTGGGTACTTGAAAACCAGAAACCTGCATTTTTGGGTATCTGAAACCCGAATAGTGTTTGAGTACCCCAAACCGAAATGCCTGTTTTTACCTATGGTTACTAAATAAGTTACGCGTTTCAGCTCTAATTACTATGTCACGGTACTATTAGTGCTACTTCATGCCAGTATTAATAGTGCCAAAACAAAATATCCAAAATAACAAAATGACTGAACTGAAATTATGGGAATATCAATTAAGCAACTGAAATAACTGAAGGAAAGTAACCAAAAATAATTTCTGTAATGAATAATTATTCAGATAGTCAATGAATGGGCTATGGAAAAATATGCATAATATCTGTGAATACAAAAACTCCTCTTCATTGTAGTTCTTATATAAAGAAATACTACATGGCTATGCACCTCTAAGAGAGGAGAGACAGTGTGGTGTAGTGGATCAGGTGCTGGACTTGGGCCTTGAATTTAATGCCCCCCCCCCCACACACACACACACAAATTAAGTCCTGTGGCTAGGCTGTAGGTCAAAGACAATGAAGCAAATGATGAAGGCAACAAGTTTGAGATCATGTCTCAGCATGACTAAACTAAGGGTCACTGAGGCCTAATTTGGGTTTCAAATAGGGATGGGCGAACAGAACCGAGTTCGGAAATTTGGTTCAGTTCGGAAGTTCGGTTTGGTCGACCGAACTATTCGAGTTCGGTACGAACTCCGAAATTCCAAACAGAGTTCGGAAATTCAAACCCCATTGAACTAAATGGAATATTATCTTATAGGGATGGGCGAACAGAGCCGAGTTCGGAAATTCGGTTCAGTTCAGTTCGGTTTGAAAATCAAGTTTGGTTCAGAAATTCGGTTCGGTCGACTGAGCTAGTCAAGTTCAGTCCGAACTCTGAACTTCCGAACCGCGTTCGCCCATCCTTAGTTTCAAATCCCACCCTAGCCATAAACTCACTGGATGGCCTTGGGCAAGTCACAAACTCTCAGCCTCAGTTTTTCATCTGTAAAATGTAAATGTGTGTGTGTCTGTCTGTCCCTGTATTCCCCTCCCCCTTGTCCATCTTAGATTGTAAGCCCCCTGGGCAGTGATCTGTCTTTGGAAATCTGTGACTGTAAAGCGCTGTGTATGACTAGTAGCTATACTATAGAAATGGCAAGTAGTAGCAGTAGAGATCTGTTGTTGCAAACAACCTTGCTAATAATTTAACAGTCTTGAAGCAATCTGAACAACAATAGAGAGAAGTATTTTACGTTTATATAGCACCAGAGTGCTTAGCTGGCAGATACCCAGGCAGCCAACTATCCATCCACCGCTGAAATGCAGCACCTCTGGGGTGAGATGCACAGAATAAAACTCTATAATGGCTTAGGGGAAGAGGAACACCAGAGTGCAATATCTCCTTGTGAAGAAGCAGGAGAGCTCGAGGTAGGCAGAAATCGGCTTGTAGATTGAATGAACTCTGTGGCCTCTGCTAGGTTGAACACAGTATTTTACATGCTGCCACTCTGAGCAACTGAAGCAGCCCACGTAGTGATCCATAGTTTCTCAAAAAAATAGAGACTTCCCAATCCGGAAACTTGTCTTGAATCCTAATGAGTTCTGCCAGCAATATTAGAACGGAGATCCTTATATAATGTATATCTCGGGGAATCTGGGTATAAGCAGGTAATGAATGTAATATAATTTTAATGAGAATTTCATTTTATGACTTGGGATACTAGAAGACATAACTTCTCATAATATAATTACCTTTGATTAATCTGTGGGAGTTATTAATTTCAGACAAAAGCCTTGCTTCTTTTGGCTGTTCAGGGCAGGCTAATGAAATTACTCTTATTAGTTGGAGGGGAGTTTGACATGGGCATAATAGAAATGGAGCTAGATATATGTTGGACGGTTTGTTGGAAACTCAAATTGCAACAAACAAATACCATCTATTGGCCTCTGGGAGAGAAGATTCACGTCTGCAACAAGATTTTGTTTAACCTTGTCTTTTAATAAACGTCAGCTGCAGACACAACACACTTGAGGCTCCCACCGAACATGTCTTTGAAGCAACAAAAGAAAGAGAGAGCCAGGCAGCATGATCCCCGTGGCATTAAGCACCAGCACTTGCACCGAACATGGCTATGAATCCAGTGCGCTTCAATAGGATTCGAATTCAGAAGGAAGAGCTGCCTTTGGGCAGGTCCATCTGGAGGATCTTGCCCAAAGACGTTCTATAGCCAACTTTACATGTGAATGAATTTAATTAAGGTGTGCGTGTGTGAATAACTCAGGGTCAATATGGATTACATAACCCCAGGGTTGTACTGCATGTCAATATTATTATTATTACTACTATTATTATTATTTTTATTTGTTTGTTTTTATAGTGCTCCACCACCAGATGGCACTCAGAGTGCTTTCCAGGATAAAAATACAATCTATAAAATCAATTTAATATCTAAATCTATGTGAAAATCATTTTAAATGGGGAGGTTAGTGGGGGAAGACAACACACATTCAACTGGATGCTAAAAGTCCCAAGAGAATAAACAAGTTTTCATGTTTTAAGTTCAAGGCTACTACACTCCATTTCAACTTCCTTCATGCAGCTTAAAGGACATCTAATGGACGGGATAGGTGGAAGAGATTTGAGACAGACAGGCTAAATCAATACATTCCTGGTTCTGCTTAATTAGCTGAGAGGATGCAGGTGACTGATTAGCCACACCCAAAGTCTAAACCAGAAGCTTCATAGCTAGGCAGTGTTTAATTTGTAAAAATTAAATTGTCGTGGCGCAAGCCAGCCTACTCCAGAAATCGCACCTTCTGGATCACAGCTTGTCAAAGCGTAGAAATGAAGTCCATTCTTCAGGTTTCAACCCAACCACAGGGTTCCCATGTTTCATATAAAACAGGAGTTCTTGTGGTTTAATCCATAGGGAGAAATCATTAACAAAAGCCAAATAAACCATCCAGGGGTTGTTGTCCCCCCCCCCCCCCCCCCACACTTTTCTGGCTTTTGTTTCCAACCTTGAAACAGCCAATATTGGCTTTTTCCTGGTTTTCCATGTTTCAAGGTGCACACTCCTCCTAGGAACATTTCCCAGGGTGTTCTCTCTCTCTCTCTCACACACACACACACACACACACTTGAATTTAATGGCTCTGGCAAGCCTCCCAACAAATTAAGTCCCGTTGTAGATCAAAGACAGTGAAGAAGATGATGAAGGCAACAAGTTTGAGATCATGTCTCAGTGTGACTAAATTCAGGGTCACTGAAACCTAATTTGGAAATTCCTGAGATGAGAAGCTGCCATGTGCAATGCTTGGTTATGTCCCACTAGCACCAATGGCGATGGGCATTGAGAAACCTGGAATTCCAGGCATAAGGTGTGAGGGATCCCTACTGTAGAAGCAAGCATATTAATGACTATGGGCAATACTAATTGGTGCCATGAGGGGGAAACTGCGCACATGTCCTAAGTAAGGAAGAAACCAGGAACCTGTTGTTGTCCTTTCTTAGAGCATTGGTTCCCAAACTGTGGTCTGCGGACCCCTGGGGGTGCCTGCTGTCCAGCCATGTTGTAATTTCCTGTAATTGAACCGCACTGAACAGGCAGGTAAGCGTGCGCTCCAAGAAAGTATAAATGTGTTATTTCACTGTAGGAAACAACGGTATGGCAGGCATGTGAACGCAACTGGCATTGTGAACAGCAAACTAGAGAAAAACGGATTTTTTAAAATCCAGTTAATTGCTGCACGTGTGAATGAGCCCTTATTAGTTTGGATTTTCCAACAAAAGTTGAACAATTAGTTTGGATTGTTCGCCCAGGCCTTTGGGAGGGTGAGTGGGTAGGGAGGGATGCTTTAGTTTCCCCCACCTATTTGGGTTTTTATGATGTATCTTAGTCCTGTTTTAATGTTTTATAATATGTATGATAATTTTAACTGATTTTATTGTTTTAAATGTTTTGGAAGCCGCCCCGAGCTGCATGGCAGGAGGGGCGGGGTAAAAATGTATTTATTTTATTTATTGATTTCATAAACAAGCAAGTGAGGGTTTTCTGACCTGGTTAGCTTCTATTGCTCTCCAAGCAGAAGAAATGCGTTGTGCTTCCTTTTTAGTATAGGCCTTGCTTGATGGGGGTGTTATGAGCAAGATGGTTAGAGGCCATGAATATCTCTTTAATTGTATCTTAATTGCTGATGTTTGAGCTGGATCCTTTATTATCTGGTCGTCAGTGTAATACAGCCCCTGATAACTTTAAGTTGAATTCTGGTTGAGATATGATTGTTTGATGACTAATATTATTCCTATGTGGATATATGATATCAAAACAGAATTAATTTATTAGGTTGTAGATCGTTCCAAGACTGGGTAAGCTGGATAACTGTTTATGACCTGTTTATTGTAAATTTGGATTGATATACGATTGTAAGATTTTGATATTGGCCCATGGTGAAAGCTTGTGCCTAAGTTAATAAAATGAACTGAACTGATCTAGATCAAACGAGTTTAAGTAGCTTGCAATTAAATTCATACCCCCAAGCATGGGATAAATGTAGATGGATGTAGGATGTGATGGTCCAGACTGTAAAATGATCCTGGGGTCAATGTGCTCTGGCTCCCGTCAGCCAAACACCTTCCTTATAGCACAGACTAGCTTTGGCATATATGCCACTGTCTCAGGGTAATTTCAGATGTTACGAAAACGCCTTTCACCGCAGTGGATCACAGTGAATTCCCTGTGGTGGCGGCGTTCCCGTGAACGTCTGTTTGACCCCCACCAGATGTTCACCACAGTGAATCTCTGGCAGGGGTCAAACCCAACCACGGTTCTGGACCTCCAGCCGGCCAGAGGTCGAGAACCGTGGTTAGCTTGACCACAATCCGGAATGGGGCAAAACTAACGTCAGTTAGTTTGCCCTGGTCTGGAATACGTGCCCCAAGCCGGGGTCTGGGATCGGGCGCAGCGACCTCATTGGCCGCTATACCTGCCCATCTCCCCATGGGTGGGAAGCTGAGGGAGTGCAGGGGGGCGGGGATATGCAGCCGCATATCGCACCATGGAGCCCCCCCCCCTGATTCCCCACAGTGATGGAGCTGGCACGTCAGAAGGACGGCCGACTTCACCACGAACCGGGATCTGAGAGCGATCCCTGTCCGGGGTTCAGCATGGCGGTCCTCCGGGCCTGCCACATCTGAAATTACCCTCAGTTGACTTTGCACTGGAGTTGGCCAGTCATGGTATTGAATGACAAAATAGCTCTATTTTCTGCAACTGTGGCAATGAACCACAAACTATGCAACCCTTTCTAATGGGGCATCCTGTCTTTGGGCAGACAGACGACCCTTGAGATTCTTTCTAGCCCTACAATTCTGTGATTCTAAGATGTCAATGCTTTGGAGAGGAATGTTTTGCCTGTGATCCATTAGGAGAGCATACACAAAGACATGGCAAGAACTGGTATGAGCGAACTTGGGACAAAGAGGAAGCATGGGATAAATAAATGATCCGATTAAATCAACCTGGTCACAAACCTTTTTTGTTGAGTCCTTCATTAATGCAAGACACAGAAAGGGAGTGTAGCAGGCAATAGTAGGGGGATGAAGGGTGAAAGAAATGGGTTAAGAAGACCCATTGGGATGTGTCTTACATTCCAAAGCATGACAAATATATACAAATGAATAAAAGGCGATGGGTGCTGACCTGCTATGGCCTGCCTGGGCCAGGGACTCACAGGGATGACTATTTATGGACCACCAGAAGTGGGACCCCTGACCCAGGAATTTCCTGGCTTTCCTGGAATTGGTCCCCTTGAAGATCCCAGATGCACAGCCTGGGCCAAGAGTCACCAATGCAGGCCAACTTGGACCATAGTGGGCCAGCATGTCTGTGTTCGGCCCCATCCCCACCAGGGATTGGAGGCTACCATGGTTTCCCGTGATTGGATGTCATGGCTGCCCATCATGGCAGAAGGCGGGGCACTGGGGGCCAGCTGGCCACGCCTTTGTTCTGATCCCCCACTGGGAGTGAGCGGGGAGGGCTCACTGGCTGGCCGTGTTGGGCACATATTTGTTCTGTGCCCTGACTCAGCCCTAAGGGTGGCAGCTGCCATCTTCTACAACCCCTGGATGGGGGATCAGCCACACATTTGTTTTCACACTATGATGTTCTCCTCTATCCGCCACAGAATGGAATCCTCTGCTCATTTAGAATATTTTTCATTGGAGCTTCAAAAACATCCAAAGGAGAAGAGCAAAAGCATTTGTGTTTCCTTAAATAGGAGAAAACTTATTGTGAGAACAGTAAGCATCACAACTGCAATCCAGAAATTCCTTTCTTATGACAAGTCCCTTTGAGGTCAATGGGACTACTTGAGAGTAATTCAGGAATGCAGCTTGAAGGCAGAAACGTACTTGTCTTGGGAATGGACCAATGCCAAATTCCTTACCTCTGGCAAAATTCTCATTGAATTTCATCAGGCATACCCAATGGCTTTTATCCTATTATGCCATAGAGGAGTGCACTCCTCTGATGGAAACTCAAGGCTTTCTTCAGGTTTATTATGCCACAGAGGAGTTCTTCTTGTGCCAAAGCAGTAGGACAGTAGAGTCAGGAGGAAGTTTTAAAAAACTATCTTTTTTGATGGATGCAACTGATTAAAAGAAGAAGAAAAAACAGCCTTACAATGGCTGCTGCTTAGTAACTCCTATTATATATAGTCTTCTTCTCATTAACATATTTAGTAGAACCCCTTCAACAGTTTTAATTGCAACAAAATGTGGAGGAAAAACTCCTTTTCAAAAATCACACACTTTTTCAATTGAAATTAATCACCATGACAAAAAAAAGAAAGTGATTTTATGTTGCATGTTTCATTTTTAAATGGGAAAATATGGTATTCAAGTGAAAATTTGAGATAAATTTTGAAATTAGATTCATGTTGGTTTTAACCAAAAAACCTGGAAGTAAAATGGTACCCTCAGCAATACGGTAAGCAGTAAATGAACAGTACACAGGACACAGTTGTATTGCTAGAACTTAGGAATCAAATTGGGATTGTGAAATGGTTCGGAAATTGGTGAAATTACTCATGAGCAACTATTTAGCTGCTAGGGATGGATGAATGTGGTTTTGAAGTTTGGAGTTCGGCCCGAACTCGGCATGTTCAAACGAACGAACCGAATTTCTGAACCGAACACTTGAACTTCCGAACAGTTCGGAAAAGTTTGGATGAGTTCGGGGGTGGGAAAAATGTGACTTTGGGTGGGAAAAACGTGAGTGGAAGGGGGAGGCAGCTGAGAAGCAGACTTCCTGGCACCAGGGGTGGACACCAGGGGTGGTTTCAGGGCCAAAAACACTGATATCGAAAAAATTCGGTTTCGGTACCGATAGCACTTTTTTGAATATTTAGCTGAGTTTGGACAAACTGAACTCTGCCGAACCGAACAGCTGAACCCGAACTTGGGTTTCGAACCGAACAACCGGACGTCCGAACATCCGAACGGCGTTCTGTTTGCCCATCCCTATTAGCTGCTTGTTTCACCCTAGTGAATATCAAACCTAGTGAATATCAACTTCATCAGTACCGGACTGAATTCAGTGGATATATTAGTTTGAGCCAATATTTATTTATTTATTTGTATTTGTATCTCACCCTATGCCCGAAGGCTCAGGGTGAATCACAACTACATAAAAAAGAAAATACAAGTATAAAATAAACAATTAAAATCCCACAGAACTAAAAACACTCCATCGCCCTCCCCCCAAAGCCATCCCTGCCCGCTGAATTCCCGGCCAAATAAAAAAGTCTTCACTGCCTCCAGAAGACATTCAAACTAGGGTTCAGGCGAGCCTCCAAGGGAAGGGAGTCCTAAAGCTGTGGGGCAGCCACCGAGAATGCCTCTCTGCGGGTTTGAGATGTATGAAGCTGGCCCAGTGATGGAACCCGTAAAACTGCACCCTCAGCAGATCTTAAGGGCCGTGAAGGAGCATAAAGAGAAAGGCGGTCCTTCAGTAAAATGAGCAGCTAAATAACTGTTGGTAAGCATTTCTTGCTACATCAAGTACAGGAACTCAGTTCTTGGTTGTAGTACGAGTTCTCAGTGAGAAACATTAAAAAGGAGAAAAAGAAATTCATTACACATGTGCAAAATGACTACCGCCCTTAAACAAAATAGAGGCAATAGCATCAGTGCCACTTTGATTAAGGGCAGCAGATTGCTATTACTGCCATTTTGGTTAAGGACGGTGGCCATTTTGCACATGGCCATTTGCTCCGAGAACTCAGCAAAGATATTCCAGTGCTCGGATCATCCCAGGACAAACCAAGCACTGGGATTTTTATGAGATATTGTGTAATCTCAATATCTCATTTCAGTTCTAGCCAATATTCATTACAGGTCTAGGATACACTTGATCAGATTACCATTATTGATCACACTTGATTAAATTACCATTATTGGATTGCTGGTTTTTCATTGCCAAGTTACTGTTATTCCATTTGGAGCCATTCTATTGATTACCAATTTACCATTTGTCTGCCCATTTCTATTCATTAATTGATTGTTCTATGTCAGCAACACACTAAAATAGTAACATCTAAGTCAGAATGGAGCAGATAAAGTGGTAAATGGTAAAACTGAAAGTCAGTAACGGCAGTACTCCGAATTCCAGGTAGTCGGATACTCATTTTTGGTATTTGGGTGCCGATTGGGAACCTGATGCACTACTTGAAATTGTTGGGGGGGTTTCCCCAAGGGTACAAAATTTGCTACCCATTTTGGCCCTATTGAATGTGTTCTTGGGAGCTGGAATGCAAGACTGAAGGGGTGGGGCTTCAGTCCCCTCCCCCCCCCCCGTGTCTCTGGAGAACACCCAGAAAAATTGAGCCCTGAATCTGTAACTTACTATGTTTACTTCCTTTTCTCCTGCAATTCCTACTAGAGACTCACTCCACATTTAGCAAGGCAGGAGGGAATGGTGTTGTCCCCTCCCTCATCCTCTGTACCCAAGAAACCCAGGGTAAACTACTTACGTGGACAGTCAAAATGACAGGCTCACGGTCAAACTGCAAAATGTGAAAACCTTAGTACGGACCACAAATAAGGTCAATTTGTCAGTGGCTTGGGTCACAAGCACAATGATATTTGATATACTTTACATGTCTCTCTTGCTGTCTGCGGTCATATAATTATATCTGAGACTCACAATATGGTCACATAGGCATCATTTTGGAAACAGCTGTTCTAGTGAGAAGAATTATGGAAAACCCTTAGAGAGCTAGGCAAAGCCCTGTGGAGTTTTCTAAATCCCCCTGCTGCAGCATTAGACAGAGAGAGACCAGGGCGATAAAGGCAATCGTCATAAACTAATAATAATAATAATAATAATAATAGAAGAAGAAGAAGAATTTCACAGAAACGAAGGCCCAAGGGAAGCTTTCTAGATGAGGAATAAAAGACTTTGCAGAAACATCTGAAACAGATATCCACTAGGACTGGGGTTTTTTCTCTTGATTTTTTTCTGAACTGGAGAAAGAAAAAGGAATGGTTTGCGTGTGGGGCAGAACAACAGTCGTTCTGAAGCACCGACCAAATTCTGATTTCAGCTACGTAAGCATTATTCCAAGGAGGAAGAAACAACCTGGTGGCTAGAGCATGAATCTTGAACTGCTGAGACTGAGTTTAATTCCCAAGTCGCTCCAAAAGACTCCCTTGGGCCAGGCATTTTGCCTACCCTAGGCATCAGCTTTCCCATATGTGACGTGAAATGGTGAGAGCAGTGTGGCAAAACTCCAGAAGGGGTGCTATACAGCTGAGACACCCACCTCACTGTGTTTCTCCAAATCTCTGACCAGGGGTTCCCACAGCTGGCAAACCCCCAGAAACCCTTAGTATTCTGCTGCCACCACTTGAGTGTAATTCAGAGGGCATTCACACCACTCAAGACATGTGAACCCCAAAAGGCATAAGACTCACAGCTTCCCAAAAGCACTCCCCTTTCCTGGCACTCTGTTCCTGGGATTTCCTCCTCTGCGTTGGAGGCAGATCCCCCAGAGCTACCCTCAGGAGGCTTCCCTTGGTTCCAAAGCTGCTGGCTTCTAGCCAAATGGGGAGTTTCCCCCTTTCTCCTTGCCTTAGTAGTGAGGCTTGGCCAGCCAGCCCAAAGGAGGCATTTAATGGTCAGCCAATAACACATACACACACACACACATACACACACCCAGTAGGGTAAAAAGAAAACTTAGACTTTACTGATACATATAAAAAGGAATAAAAGCATAGAACTAGGGGTGATAACCCTTTGAGCAATCAGAGACAGTCCTGTGGACCTAGTAGCCCGTTTGGAAAGCGTCTTCCTATAACTGTAACTGAAGTAGCTAGCAAGTACTCACACTGGTTCTGATCAGGTCTCAACAGGGGATGGTTTTCCTATGGGGTCCAAGTTCTTCTTCTGGCAAGGCCAGAGTTACTGTTAAGCCATATATTCCATGTGTGCCTCCAGGGAGGGAGGTCACCAACCTAGCAGCGTGTGCTAGAGATCTCAGTCAGTGAGTTCAGAGAGAGAGTCAAAATGCCTGTGCTGGTCCTTTTAAAGCATCTTTGACCTTCTTTTTGATTTGTCCAGGAGGGCCAGTTGGCTGCAGTTCAGAAGCCCCTCTCCTTCTATGATTCGATCATCCCACATCACCTGTCTTAGGTGTAGAGTCCCCCCCCCTTAGGAATTTCAGGAATGAGGAAGTCCTGAACAGGTGCTTGTTGAGGCCTGGGCTTTGACTGAGCCAGGTTTGCAGTTTCAGTAAAGGGGGGGTCTTTGTCAGGGCAAGGGAATTTTGCCACAAGCAGCACCTGGGGCCAAATGTTGGATTGGGGTGCCTTTAATTCTCAAGGAACATTCCTTCATACATTGAAGTCTATGGGAGCTGGGCCACTGACTAATGCCCATAATGCCCTGTTGTCAACAAGGAAGACTTGCCCTTTCTAATCTCTTAGCAGGGAGACACACACCAGGTCTGCACTTTCCCCCTCCTTTTGGAAGTCCAAGGAGGCAGCATCTTCCCATTCAAGACCCTTTTGCTTTTGCAAATTAAAACACTCAGTTATCCTAGTAAAGAATTGTGATCCCCCCCTCCCTGACACCCTTATCCCATCCCATTTGTGACACTGAAGCCTAGACAAAGCACTAAGTACTGGAATCAGGCAAACAACCCCCTGCAATGATGCCTATGAATAGCACACAGTCTATTATGAGCCAGTGAATCTCCCTTTGATAATTAGTCCAAGCTGTTCAAGCCAGATGGGAGATTGGGGAGTGAGGTGTTTAACGGGTGTCATGCTCAGGATGGGAGAAGGAAGGGAAGGATCCAGGTTATTGTTCTGTGTTATGGATCAATCTCCTGTCCTTGACTGCAAGCCCTCATCTTTGCTTCCTTCCTCCTAAACCTCCTCTTTTCTGCGCTTTGAAGGCAGAGACTGGATCAGTGGGATAGATCCTGGCATGGGAAAAGAGCCAAATAACAAAGAGAAGCAGGTTGAATTTGGCCTCTTGGCTGTTGGTTCCTAGGGATGGAAAAGTGGGTGGAAAATTGGAATGGGATCAAAATCAGAATCAGATTCAGTTGAATTGGATTTGAATTGGATTAAAATCAGAATAGATCGATGGGACTGGTGAGGTTTCAGCTCATCTGCATACTCTCCAAGCTGCCTTGACTGTCATCACTTGAGGACACCGCAACCCTCCTCGGGCTTGGCCTTTCTGCCGCCCCAAGTTCCACCGCCCAGTCGGCCAGGGACCGGTGAGGTTGCAGCTCAACTGCATACTCTCCCAGCTGCCTTAGCTGTCATCACTTGAGGATGCCATGACCCTCCTCGGGTTTGGCCTTTCTGCTGCACCAAGTTCCACTGCCCAGCTGGCCAGAAGGTACACAACGTAACCAGTCACTCCACTACCCACCCCCTGGGTTGCCTCCCTCCTGCCCTTCCCACCATCATGCCTGCCCTAATCTTTCGCCTTCCCTCTCCATCCTTCTCCACTTCCCCCCATCGTTTCCCCCTCTACTTCTTTCCCCCCTGTTCCTTCTCCCCCCAGCCCATTACTTCTCTCCAACCTCCTCACACTTCCTCCTCCCGCATGGCTACCTCCCCCCCACCATCCCCATCTCTCACCTGCCCCACCGTGCCCCTTATCCCAATTTTATCCCCATTCCCTGCCTTCCCCTGATCAGCTCCCATTCTCCTGCTCCATCCACCTATTTGTCCTTATTGAAAATTGGATCTCCCCCTCCGACTTGGTCACCCCTGATACCCTTTCCTTTGAGAGTCTCTCCTTTTGTCACCAGCCCTGCCCCGAAAATCGGGGTGGTGGTATGGGCCTTCTCACTAATTCCTGTCAATTCCAACTGCTTTCTCCTCCCCCTCCTCATCTTCCCTTCTTTTGAGGGTCACTCTGTGCGCCTCTACTCCCCCCTCCATCTCCGCGTCGCTGTCATCTACCGCCCCCCCCAGCTCTCTTTCTTCCTTTCTCTCTGAATTCGAATCCTGGCTCACTTTCTTCCTCTCCAACGATACCCCCACTCTCACCCTCAGTGACTTCAACATTCACATTCATGTCCCTTCCCAGCCTTCCATCTCTTGCTTCCTCTCACTAGCCTCCTCATTCAACCTCCACCTTTGGACCAACTCCCCCACCCACGCTAACGGCCATTTTCTTGACCTCAATTTCTCTAGAAACTGCACTGTCTCTGATCTCTCCTTCGATCCTCATCCCATCTCTGACCACTTCCTTGCCTCTTTCAATGTCTCCCACTGTCCCCCTTCCCTCTTCCCCTTCTCCATGTCCCTCCGTGACCTGCAGGCCATTAACCCCCTGGACTTTGCCTCCTCTCTCTCCCCCCTTCTCCCTCAGTCTCCTCCTCCCCCTCCTCCCTCACTAGGCAGAATTACTATGCCTCCCTCATTGAGCCCTGTTCTCGGGACCCTCACTGCCTGTTATCCATCTTAGACTCCCTCCTCCTCCCTCTTCCCTTTCTGCTCAGGATCTTGCTTCCTTCTTCACCTCCAAGATAGACAAGCTCCACCTCGACATCGCTTCCCACTCCTCTCCTCCTCCTCCTCCTCCCTCCCATCTCCATCCACCCCCTCCTTCTCTCCTGTCCCTCCCATCTCCCTTGAGGAAATTTCCTCCCTGCTCTCCTCCTCCAACCCTTCCACTTGCCCCCTTGACTCCATCCACTCCCACCTCCAGACCTCCATTGTTCCCACTGTCGCCCCTTCCCTCTGGCACATCATCAACCTCTCCCTCTCTACTGGCTCCTTCTCATCTACCTTCAAGCACACCATGGTCTCTTCTATCCTCAAAAAGTCCACACTTGACCCTTCTGATCCTTCTAGTCCTGTCTCACTCCTTCTTTTTGTTTCCAAGCTTCTTGAACATGTTGTCTATTCCTGCTGCCTCGACTTCCTCTCCACCAACTCCTCCCTTGACCCCCCCTCAATCTGACTTTTGCCCTTTCACTCTACCGAAACTGCCCTTGCTAAGATCACCAATGATCTACTTGTGACTAAATCTAATTGCCTCTATTCCATTCTTGTTCTCCTTGACTTCTCTGCTGCCTTTGATACTGTTGACCACTCGCTCTTGCTGGATTCACTTCACTCCCTTGGCTTCTGTGGCTCCGTCCTCAACTGGTTCTCCTCCTACCTCTCCGACCACTCCTTCAATGTGTCTCTTGCCAACTCCACCTCCTCTTCCCTTCTACTCTCGGTTGGTGACATTGGTGACATTATATATGGGTGACATTTCTGTTGGCCAATTGGCATCACAAACAAGTGTACAAGTTCCCCAAGGCTCTGTCCTTGGTCCTCTCCTCTTCTCTATCTATACCCTGTCCCTAGGCAAACCCATTGCCTCCATGGCTTCCAATATCACCTCTATGCTGATGACACTCAACTCTCTCTCTCTACTCCCTCTCTCTCTCCATCTATTCAAGCTCCCCTCACCAGATGTCTCTCTGACATCTCTACCTGGATGTCTGAACGTCAACTCAAACTCAATATGGCTAAAACAGAACTCCTTATCTCCCCCCCTTCTTCCTCTCCCTCCTCCCTGTCGAACCTTATCGATGGGGTCACCATCCTTCCCGTCCTCGAAGCCCATAGCTTAGGCTTCAACTTTGACTCAGCCCTTTCTTATAAACCCTACATCGACTCTGTTGCCAAATCCTGTTGCTTTTCCCTCCATAATATTGCTAAGATTTGCCCTTTTCTCTCTGTCTCCTCTGCCAAAACGCTTGTTCACACCATGATCATCTCTTGTCTCAGTTACTATAACCTCCTTCTCACTGGCCTCCCCCACTCTCCCCTTTCTCCCCTTATCTCTGTCCAAAACTCTGTCAGGGTCATCCACTTTTCCCGTTACTTCAACCATGTGCAGCCCCTCCTCTCCTCTCTTCACTAGCTCCCCCTTCCTGAACAAATCCTGCACAAGCTCCTAGTCTTCACCTATAAAGCTCTTTACAGCCTTGCTGCCCCCTACCTCTCTGCGCTAATTTCCCTCCATACTCCAGTCCGTGAACTCGACTCCTCCTCTGTCCCCTTTCTCGCCCTCCCACGCCTCCCCTGCTCCCCTAACCATGTTCGTCCCTTCTCCCTAGCTTCCCCCATGCCTGGAACTCCCTCCCTGCCCACATCTGCCTTGCCCCCTCCCTTCATACTTTCAAATCCCTTCTCAAGACCCACCTCTTCCACTTTGCCCTGTGCCCTCCCTGACTCCCTGATCCTCTCTCCTAACTCATGCTCTCCTAACTCAAATATTAGGTGGGGCACAGAAGGGGCAAAGTGCATTTCTGGGTGGGCGAGTTTGGAAAGAGAAATAAACAGTATATTTCACATTAACACTCCCACCCTAATTCCTAATCATGTCTGAAGTAAGTCCTATTCATTTTGAGGAAGTTAATTTAGGTAATATAATTTAAAGCAAGTATTAACCAACCAAATTTAAATTACAATAAGGAAAAAGGCCTTCAAACAAGCTAAAGTCTGTCAGTACACAAACATTTCCTTGATGTACAAATTAGCAGACTGAACACACTGATGTATTTCTTATACAGAAAAAAACACAATTACGTTTGAACTAGTAAGTGCAGGAGGAACCAGGAATGTGAAAAGTCACTCAGAGGAAACTAACAAAACCACAGCCCCATGGCCATGCACAACTAGGGAATAGGGATCTGGTTAACCATAGGACAGGTAGTAAAGCAGAGAGAAGGGACCAGGGAGAACAGAGGAGACTGAGTAAACTGAAGCAAAGCACATGTGCAAGTGACCTATAGAAGTTGAATCCGCCGATTCTTATGCAATTCTGAAAAATGCCAGTTGCTCCGTGGGTAGGTGTGGGTGGAGATGGATGTTGGCCGGGAGCAAATACTCACCAACACCCACCGAAAGTGGTGTTTACACAGATGCCCCCACCCATCTGCACCCAGGGAAATGCTCCCCACCCACCGGCCAACACGCATCTCCACCCAGAGGAACTGGGTGGAGGCATCATGTGTGCACAGGGCCCATGGTGATTGGCTGCAGTGGTGCCCTGCAACATGTATAATAAAATGTAACACCCATTTTATGGGTGTTAGAGCGTCTGTGTAAAAAGGGCCTTACAGAGGATTACACTTACAGGCAGGTAGCTGCTTCAATAGAAGAGTGTAGGTGGCCATGGTAGAAGCCTCCTGTTTGCCTGGAAAGGCTCCTCCCCAAAAAGGGGAGGGGGAGGAGCGCAGAGCCAAATACAGGTGGTGGAGAGGGAGGGAGTGTTACAGATCTTTACTTAGAAGAAAGTCTCATTTATTTCAATGGGATTTGCTGGCTTCCAAGTAAGTATCCTTATTACTGCAGCCTTAAACACCTAAAATCAGGGCCTTAAAAAGGTAGAATATTGTGTGTGAAATGTTAGCTTGGAGTAGCTTAGTGTTAGCGAGCAGGGCTGTCACAGACTACTTGTCAATAGCTGTTAAAAATCCTTTTGTAGAGCATGGCCTTTTTTACATGGGCAGAAGTTGGGGGGGTGATAGGTGGCGGTGTGGGAGGGGGCAGTGCACATGGGCACACACCGATCCCCCCACATCCCCACTCCCCCCCCCACAGAGCAACCACTGTTTTGTCGAACTGCTCTGTGCATGCGGGTGAGTCACTGAGTGGGCAGGGCGTGGGTCGCGGGAGCACACGTGCACACCCACCCACCCACTGCGCCATTCACACAGTGGCAGGAGAGTGCGCTGCGGTGCGTACATGGGAGTCTCCCACTCATGAACACCTAGTTTTCGGGTGTTCATGGGTGGGAGATGCTTGTGTAAAAATGGCCCATGTAAGGCTGCCACCATTTTCTTGCCCTGCTCCTGTGCCTGTAGCTGCAGCTGGCATGAAGAAATTAAGTAGGTGAAGCTTTTCCCCATCATCTTAGGAAAATCAGAGTAATTGTGGATAGCTGGCATTATTTCACTCCTTGCATTTCTTTGTGTCAAGCTGCCTTTAAAGGCACATGACAAGGCCAGAAGAAATGGTGGCAACCCTAAGATGCAGCTACTTCTAATGTGTTCACACTGTTCTGTCACCAGACATGCTTTCTCTCTCTCTCTCCTCTCATGATACTAATAAAGAAAAGCACTTTGAGTATGTGAAATAGGCCTTTCCTTCAAGTAACCACAGCAATGAGGGGGGGAAAGCTACTTGTCTGGGGGGGCACTTGCCCCCCTTACCCCTCTCTGATGCTGCCCCTGCTACCATCCAGTACAATCTGTTACCTGAGGTCTGTATCCTCATATCTTCACCACATGAACCAGCCAGCCATCATTCTCAATGTAACCAAGCCAAGCATGTGCACCCGAGACCTCGCATCTTCATGAATGTTACACCCCTTGTCTCTCCCTGTTCCTTTGTCTATCCCTTCCCTCCTCTGTCTCTCAGATTGTAAGCCCTAGGGCAGGGACCGTGTCTATTCCATTACTTTGCAAAATGCCAGGTACATTGCTGGCGCTATATAAATGCTTGCTAATAATAATAATAATCCCCACCCCCCCATTGACTTCAATGGGGAAGTCCAGAGGAAAATGAGGGGAGAGGGTGAAACGAGCGAGATTGCACCCTTAAATGAATCTGATCCAATGAAAATCGAGTGGATCGGAAAAGTCGGGTGGATCGGATTAATCCAGTTCTGATATTTCCATCTCTAGTGGTTTTCCAGCCCTGTTGTGAGGCAATGGAATTAGATCACTAGGCAAACCCAGGAGTAACTCTTCTGAAACAAGTTCCATTTTCCCCAATTTATACAGGTGCAACTTGGATCAGAATCCATCCCAAAATGAGTGCCGGTTGCAGGAGAGTCAAAGATTAAAGGACAAACCCTGCTCTTTGTTCAGCCTAACTGAAATCAGGGTATACGCGGACGCAATAACATGACCTCAAGTGTCAGTTATCTCCTTAATTCGTCTAAATTAGCTCCCCTCATATCATTTTAATTCAGTTTCCTGCGCTTAATTTTGTCGGAAGAGCTTTCAGCCTCCAGTATCTTTGTGATTTTGTTCCTTTTCAGCTGACCCTTTTCTCCTCTCTTGTAATCAGCATTCTTCACGAACAAGGAATTTGAAGTAAATGAGGAGCAAGCAGAGATCAGAGCCTTCTGCACTCATTAATGAATCCTCTTACTGCCTTGGCCTTAGAGGCCACAACGTTCAGTAGATGCTCTCACAAAGAGATAAAAATTGAGCATGATAGAACACCATACCCTGCGGCCTATTGAAGCCAACAGTGAAGAAGTAAGTGGCACACCAGGTTAGTGCTCTAGCCCTTAATTGTCTGAAAAGAAATGAGTACACATCCTAGACTTCCATTCCAATCATGAATGAAAATGACTTCATTGGCATCTTCAGTGGTCATCATAAAACAGCTCTATAATGCAGCACGGTTGACACATTTGCTCAAGAGGTTGGAACTAGAGCAGTTGTGTTCTCACTAGAGCTAAAGAAATACCTGCCAAAATGAGCAAAACTGTAAGGATGTGCACAATAACTATCTTTTCTTGTTGTTATTCCTTTTGTTTTCATTATTAAAATGTCAGTCGTTTTCATTATCAATTGTTAGTCTTTGTTTCGTTTTCATTATTCTTTTTGCTTTTGATTTCAATTGGTTTAAATGGAAAACACATCTTTGACTATAACGTATTTGTTTTTCATTCAATTTGGATGAAACGTGGGAGGATTGTACCCCACATGACAGGCATTATGCATGCCAAATGACAGAAAGGTTGGATAAAGGGATCTGATTTTAAAAGCAGTTCAATTTTTTTATTTTATGAAAAGCTTCATACACATTCAAGGTTGTAACTTCTTTATCTACCATTAAACATGGATGAAACTTGTACAATTTATACCCCTCCCCAAGGTTACTAGCTCTGCAAACTTACTGAAAGATTGGATGAAGGGTCCTACAGTTATAAGTAATTTACTTCTAAATGCATTTCTGGCTGTAATGTCTTTAGGTTCCATCCTGTTTACATGAAATATGCCTGGATTGTATCTCACACCTAAAGGATGATCTCTGCCAAATATCAGAAAGATTTGATAAAAAGGTCCCAATTTTATATGCCTGCACAGCATCTGCAGAGAATGAGCCTATGCCAGGGATTCTCTTTGTCACTGTGGTACAAGATGTGTTTGTGATGCCAATTGGCCAACAGAAATGTCGCCCATATATAATTCTGTGCTGTGAACACCCAAACCCCTCTCCCCCACTCACGGGCGGATTAGGAAATCAAAGTGGCCCAGGAAAATATAATCTTAGTGGCCCTGTGCCGGCGGCGTGCCGGAAGCAGTCCAAGGGGGCATGGCTTTGGGTGTGGCTTGGGGGCGGGCAGAGTGCACCAGATTTGGGGCCTATAAGAGCTGAGTCTCCAGACTCAGAGCCTCAGCAGCCTGGCAGAGGTGAGTGGGAGGTTATGGGGGGCTGTCAGGGGGCAGACTGTCACTGGTGGGGTACTGGCCCTCATTTCAGTGCTCCTGCTCCCCAAATCACTCCGTTTCAGTGCTCAGTGGCCCCCAACTGAAATCACTCTGTCCCTTGCTATGCATCCTATAGTAAGGCTTCTTCATTCCTACACCAGCTGCACTAGTATTCCACAAGTCCTGTGTTTAGCTTAGCAAAGAGAGGATTAAGGGGAGAATTGATACCAGCCTTCCAATATCTACATTATTGTATATTAAGGCTTCATTTCTTGCACCTGTAGTGATGCTGCACTGGAACACAATTAAGGAACAGCCTTGAAGGAATGCACCCTTTCTGCTAATGCACAGCTGCCTTCTCACACAACATTCCTACCACTCAGAATTTAAATCCCCCATTCCTTCATTCCTACACCAGCTGTTACCCTCTATTAAACATATTAAATTCATTACATGAACATTTAAATCAAACATTCCTTCATTCCTTCAAGCTGGCCCCAGGAGGCCCCAGCTGGCCCCCCAGGCCAGCCGACCCAGGAGGCCCCAGCTGCCCCCCCAAGGACCCAGCTGCCCCCCAAGGACCCAGCTGGTCCCCCCTGGGCACCAGCCAGCAGGAGGCCCAAGCCTCCCCTAGGCCCGCCGGCCCTAGCCAGCCCCCCCAGGCCGGGAAGCCCCAGCCAGCCCTCCAGGCCCCATACACCCCCCCAGGCCCCAGGAGGCCTGAGCCAGCCCCAGGAGGCCCCAGCCCCCCCAAGCCAGCCAGCCCCAAGAAGTCCCATCCCCCCCAGGCCAGCAGGCACCAGCAGGTACCCACACCCTTAAGCCAAACCTTAACGCTCCCAGGCCCCCAAGCAGGCCCCACCTGCTGCAGCAAGCCTTGATTGCTCTGAGTCGCCACTCGCCACCGCCACCACTGCCGCCACTGGTGCTGCTCTGCTCTCCGCTGCTCCACCGCTGCTGCGACTCCGCTGCCTGCTCCCACCCCCTCTCACACCCATGAGTATTCGCACTCCCAGAAGTTGCTTTGAACTACTTCTGGGAGGAAGCGAGAAGGGACCAGAGGCTCTGGCCCCTTCCTGCTCTCTCCCGGAAGTAGTAAAAAGCAACTTCCAGGAGGGCAAAGACTCTTGGGTCTGAGAGGGGGTGGGGATGGGGAGGCCAACCCATTCCAGGCCGCAGGTCCCGTCCTGACCCAACCTGATGGGGGGTCGGGACCAACAATTTTTAAAAAATTGAAAACAAAAAACAAAAAAACCAGACCGCGCAGTGGGACCAACCCTCCCAGCCGGCCTGGCCCACCGGGAATCCTCCCAGTGGGTTAAATGGCCAATCCACCCCTGCCCCCACTTGTTACTGGGAAGTTGGAAGCATCTGCTGAGGAAAGAGCCAATAAGGGATACTCAGATGTCCTTTGGCACAGTGCTGCAGGATTTGATTGTGATGACAATTGGCCAGCATGGACGTGTGAACCATGTCTCATGATTGTTGGGATGCTTCCCCCTGCCCTTTGCCTTGCTACCTGAAGTCCCAGTTATCATCCTTCTACGTCTGTATCACAGCCACCCAGGATTGGTCCTGCAAAGCTGGAAGCATACAGTAAGAGAGACCAATCAGATCTCTGTCCCAGTCAGGTTATCTTTGAAATGCCAAGTCAATTGGCCAGAGGAGACATCTGTCATCCCTGGTGTTTGGCACAGGCTTCAGTCTGGGAAGACACCACAGGTGCATGGGGTTAATTAGTGGTGTGCATGTCACTTTCGTTATTACAATAGCAATAATGAATTTTTTCATTTTTGTTAGTGCAATAAATAAAAGACAACCGAGAATAACAATAATGAAAACAAAGTTATTATCGTTGTCATTAGTGCTGTGGCAGTTGGGTTTTTGAGGGAAAATGTGGGTTTTGGAGGGAAAATGTGGAGAGGGGAGAAGACATCTCGGAGTCCTAAACAGAGCCGATCTTTTGAACTGTGCCTGTTTTGGGAGGGGTGAGCAGCTCAGCAGTATCTGATGGATGTATCACTGACCAATGAGCAGTGTAAGCAGGCCCCCGCAGTTTCATGGCACTCTGTGATTTCTCAATGCCTGCTGCCTCCCGCAACTAATCAGGGGGGCTCTGGGGGACGGCACTGCAACCCTTTATAATGGGAGGGCCAGGCTTTTTCTCTCTGTTTTGTGAGAGCTCTGCTTGTCAGGTTGTGTTTACAGAACGGTGGTGCTTACACACAAAAAATCCTCCCTAGCTCTCATTGTATTACCAATACCTTTCCTTCCTCATACCCTTTTACCTTCTCCCTTTCCCTGCCCTTTATCCCCCCTGTACATTATATATAGATAGGCAGCATAGATTAGATATAGATATATATCTATAGTTCTATAGATAATTGATTAGATAATAGATAGTTTTCCTTTTTGCTTCCCCTGTCTCCCTTAGATTTAGATAGATATTAGTTGTGTACATACATAGAGAGATTAAATATTCTATAGGTATTTAGGCTAGTCTGTTTTATTATATATATTAGGATTGTAGGATAGGCATATTGTATAGATGTTTACGCACGGGAATCGGTACCAGTAACGATACCGATAATGATACTAATACTGAAAATATTTTAAACAATACCAGTACCAATAACAAAAACTATAACGATAATGAAAATGACATTGTTGTTAACAACGAAAATAACATTTTAAATAACAAAAAACAAAAGTGACATGGAGGCATGGTGCACACCCAAACCCTTCTCCCTCACTTATTACTGGGAAGTTGGAAGCATCTGCTGAGGAAAGAGCCAATAAAGGATTCTCTGATGTCCTTTGGCACAGTGGTGCAGAATGTGATTGTGATGACAATTGGCCAGCTTGGATATGTGAACCATGTCGCCCTAGTGGGATTGTCCATCAACTTGCAGAGAACACCCCAGGAGGGAGTAGGAGGACGTGGTGAGGCACTCCAGGTGCGTGGGGGTGTCCGTCAATTTGCAGGAAACACCCCGGGTGGTGGGAAGAAAATTTGTTGGGGGAGAGAGAGGGGGGAAGACTGGCAGGTGGTCACTGGTGGGTGGCAGGAGGAGGAGGTAGAGCTAGGCACTGGTGGTGGAGTATCAGGCGGGCACAGATGCACCCTGGGAAGCAGCCTAGAAGGCAGTTTGGCAAAAGTTTCCATCTGGGCGGGCACCCCAGGTGTGTGTGGTATCTGGCAACTTGCAGGGAACACCCCCAGGAGGGAGCAGAAGGACATTGGCCAGCACCCCAGTTGTGTGGGGATTGGATTTATGTAGTTAGCTGAACTCTTGCAGTGAGTTCTAGCACGCATGCATGCACGCACGCACGCACGCACACAAGCCTGCCAAGAAAGTCTGAGAAAACAGTCTGACCAAAGTCAGAACTAACCCCAGACAAAGAGCAGGCCCAAAGAACAGCAACTTATATCTACCCTCTATGCCCACATTAAAACCACCACCAATTGGTCCTGTGAAGGTGGAAGCATGCAGAAATGGCCAGTTAATGTGTCTGTCAGTCTTT
The DNA here is from genome assembly GCA_003113815.1 of Sphenodon punctatus. Lineage (NCBI taxonomy): Eukaryota > Metazoa > Chordata > Lepidosauria > Sphenodontia > Sphenodontidae > Sphenodon > Sphenodon punctatus. The sequence continues at coordinate 2,131,763 of QEPC01012160.1, read as the reverse complement.
TGAGTTGCTCCCCCTTCCTCTTACAGTCTCTCTCCCCTCTGCCATGCCTGTCTCTGACTGGCACTGCATGCAGTCATTTACCTGAATAATGAAAGTTTTCAAGAGGAAAACTTCAGTTGCTTATAAAATTCTGAAAAGACATGATCCTGAAGGTGTGAGACATAAACCTGCCAAAGTTCATGTTAAAATGTATGGAATACAAAAATGTTAGATAGAAATGCATTTAAAGGTAAATGGTTTATAATATCAAGATTCTTTATTCAAACTTTCTGAAATGTTACAGATATAGTAACCTTGGGGCACAGTATAATATACCCAAATATCATCCCAATTGGATAAAAGACAAAAAAGTTGCAACCAGGAATGTTTATGCGGTTTTTCTTAAAAGCACAATATTCAATTGCTTATGAAATCGGATCCCTTTATCCAATCTTTCTGAAATTTGGCACACTTATTGTCATCTATGGAATCATTACACGTTTCATCCAAAAGAACCAAAAAAGTTATAGTCAAAAATGTTTTTGTTATGTTCTATCATTTTCGTTACTGAGGAATGAAAATGAAAGAGCACTTTGATTTTGTTACTCTAGTAATGAAAACAAATGCACATTCCTACAAAATTGTCAAATCGGAATGATCTGAACTGAAACAAATCAAACCGGTATTGAACAGTATTCGACAGATCTTCATTCGATTACCCATGTCTGTCTTTCTTGGTAGTAGTTTGTTTTGTTCAATCTGTTCATTTCATTCAATCCCTTCCTTTTGGTCATCCTCCTTCCGGTTCCTTTTTTTACCCCACCCAATCTCATTGTTGCTGGTGGAAACAATAAAAAAACAAAAACCAGAAAAGAAGGAAACTAGAGACAGATAGACATGACCAAAATAATAACCCAAATTTTAAAAACTCACTTGCTCAAATAGAGATGAAATGAGCACCTAATTTAATACCCATCGGTAATACCCACATTTTCGAGTACCGTTTCTGATTCCTGACAGGCAGCTACCCAATTACCTATTGGCAGGGCTGACCTTACCCTAAGTGGGGCCTAGGGCGGGAAAGAACTGTGGGGCCCCATATCTTCTGCCAGCGGTGAAGCCAGCGGCGGCCGGTGGGCCTAGGGGTGCTCCCTGGCTCAGGGGGTGCTCCCCAGCCTGGGGGGAAGCATACTACCTGGACCTGGGCTCAGGGATGGGCGGAGGGGCACTCCCACCATCCCCAAGCCTGAGAGGCCATTCGGATTCCGACCGAATCGGATCACTTACATGATCCGCTGCCGGTGCCACTGTCTCCAGCCTGAGCCTCGTGCCAGGCTCACCCCCCCACCCCCACCCCCCGCTGCCTGGCAGAGTCTTGGGCAGGGGAAAGGCGGGAGACAGAGACAGAAGCCCCACCTCTCCCTCATTTCCCCTGGCCAAAACAGCCAGGCAGGCAGCGGAGGGGGCCAGCATCATGAGGGAGAGGTGGGACCTCTGTCCTTTTCTCCCTCACTTCTGGCAGGAGTAAGGGAAGAAGCAGAGGCCCCACCTCTCCCTCACTCAGTGGGTCCCCCCCCACCCATTTGTCAGTCTCTCAGCCTCTGCCTTTTTTCTCCTCATTTCCCCTGGCTGAGCCAGGCAGCGTGTGTGTGTGTGTGGGGGGGGGGGCACAGAGAGCCTCTGCCTCCCCCTCACTCCTGCTGCCCCCCCGCCAAACCCAATTTTTTTAAAAAAATCTAAGTTAAACTCATGCCCCCCCCAAGTGTGGGGCCCTGGGCACCCCTAGCCACCCCATGGTAAGGCCGGCCCTGCCAATCGGGAACCCAACTGCCTGGAAAACTGGTAGCTTCCACTACTGATTTTTATTATCAGGACAGAAAATCAGGACCAGAAGTCAGTGTTCCTGGATCTGGTATCCAAATCAGGTACTAATCGGATATTGATTAGTACCCAAAATTTGGGGGTTGATTCAGGTACCAGAAATTCTGTCAGAATATCCATTTTTTTTCAGAAGCTTGTTTCAGCTCTAGTCATGACAAATGTTGTTTGGGTTGACTGTAGTCTACTCAAAATTGCAACAACAACAACAACAAAAAGTCATAAATATTCATTCTGCTTCTCATTTCAGCTCTGGTTCTCACAGTTCACACCAAAGACAGATACAGAGTGGAGTGAGCATGCTTAGCAGTACTGTTAGGAAGGAGTATTTCTAGCGTTTAGAGCAAGGAATGGAAGGAGGGACACCAGAATTCACTTCTCCACTGACCCACTTTATGAGCATAAACCAAGGTTGGACAACATTCCAAAGTCCCATACTAAACTGTTCATATGCCTGAAACCCACAAGATTCACACACAAACTTATCCTGCTTCATGATTGATTGGTGGAGCCAGTGCTTTGCTGTGTTGTCTTCTAAGTAGCAGTTGAAATTCAGCTTCTGAGACTGGGGTGCAATGAAGCAAGACTAGGGCTAAAACCTGTCTCACTGGTCATGCCGGTTCTTGGTGAGGAGGGGGGGTGCCCCCCCATTTGACTTGAGATGAAATGAGAAATGCCACCTTCTTGCTGAGAACCATCGAGACTTAGAGGGGCGGAGGCAGTGGGGCCCCCAGATGTGAGCAGGGGGCAAGGCAAGCCCCCTGAGCATCTCTGGGGCCTGTGCAGACTCCCTGCTGGGTGGGGGAGAGAGGGGGCAATCAGGAAAGGATTAAAGATTTACTTACCTCCCTCTGGAGTTTATGGAGGGTTCCCCTCCCGACCCCCCGCACTGCTGGGGGGGCGGGCAACATTCCTCGCCACAGTGCTGGGCTTCCCGGAGCTGCAGTTTAAAAAGAAGAAGAAAAAAAGAGCTGCACACAGCAATGCTGCAGCCGTGAGCTTATCCTGCTTCATGATTGACTGGTGGAGCCAGTGCTTTGCTGTGTTGGCTTCTAAGTAACAGCTGAAATTCAGTTTCTGAGACTGAGGTGCAATGAAGCAAGACTAGGGCTAAAACCTGTCTCACTGGTCTTGCCGGTTCTCGGTGAGAAGGGGGGGTGCCCCCCATTTGTCTTGAGATGAAATGAGAAATGCCACCTTCTTGCTGAGAAGCATCGAGACTTAGAGAGGTAGAGGCAGTGGGGCCCCCGGAGGGGAGCAGAGGGCAAGGCAAGCCCCCTGAGCATCTCCGGGGCCTATGTGGGCTCCCTGCAGGGTAGGGGAGGGAGGGGGCAAGCAGGCAAGGATTAAAGATTTACTTACCTCCCTCCGGAGTTTATTGGGGGGGGTTCCCCTCCCGACCCTCCCTCACTCCGTACTTCTGGGTGGGGGGGCGACATTCCTCGCCACATTGCTGGGCTTCCCGGAGCTGCAGTTTAAAAAGAAGAAAAAAGAGCATGCACAGAGCAATGCTGCAGCCCTGAGCATGCTTTTCAAAGGTTCTCACCAACCTTGGGATAACTGCAATGGTGAGGCACCTCAACGCATAGCACAGTGCTCTGATGCTAAGCAGGAAGTCACAGGAAGTGTATTCCAGCAGGTTCTCGACTGCAGCAGCGGCCAGTCACCTGGCTCCTTCAGCGGGCCAGCGTCCTGCACCAACTGCTGCTGCCTCAAGCAGCAAGAGCATTATGGGGGCAGAACAGCAGCAGGAGCTTCGCCAGCAGCATCAGTCCACTATTGAGGAGCTGGGGTGGGGGCAGATGCCAAGACCATTGGGTGCTGGAGGGCAGCGTGGCTTCTTTCAGGAGAAAGCCAAGTGCCTCTTGGCCGAGATGATTGCGCTGGATGGGCAGCCCTTCTCAATTCTAGAGGACGAGGGCTTCCAGGGGCTGATTGGATTCCTGGCCCCCCCAGTTTAAGCTGTCATCCCGCTCCACCCTGAGTCGGACTTTGGTGCCACAGCTGTACAGGGCTTTGAAGAATGGGTGAGGGAGCTTCTGGCAGGAGCTGGGGGGGACACGGTCCACTTTGCCACCAACCTGTGGTCCTCTAAGAATGCCCAGCATGCCTACCTGGCAGTGACTGCACACTGATGGCAGGATCCAGAGGCAGCGCTTGGCAGTGACAGGAGGCGTCCTGAAGCAGGGTATAGGTGGGCCCTGCTTCAGGCACAAGTAATGGACATCTCCCACATCTCAAGGAACCTCGAGGCAGCCCTAGCCCCATGGTGAGGAAGTGGGTCACGCCAGGTGCGGCCTTCACCAAGGAGTGTGTGGTCATGGACAGCGCAGCCAATATACTGAAGGCAGTCCATGACGGGGGCTTCACAAGCATCCCTTGTGCCACACACACCTTCCATCTTGTGGTCAAGGATGCTCTGGGCTTGGGGGATAAGGGGATTGGGCCAGGCACACTTATCTCCCTGGTCGACTGGGGGAGGAAGCTGGTGGGGTTCTTCAATAGGAGCGTGAAGGCAGGGCAGTGAGCTCCTCCAGGAGAAGCAGCCCGAGCAAGGGTCCCCGGTGCACCAGCTGGTCCAAGATGTCTCCACCAAGGTGAATTCCACCTTCCTGATGCTCAAGCGGCTTCTTGAACAGAAAGCCACCCTGCATCAGGTGGAACTGGAAGCAGACATCGAGGCACCTCCAAGCTACAACAGGGAGAAATGGGAGATTCTTGCTCACACCGTCTTCATCCTAAGACCATTCCTGACAATGACAGAGACTGTGAGCAGCTCCACCACCACCCTCAGCCTGGTCCATAGTCTCCAGAGGAGCCTGGACAAGATTCTCGGGGGGCGGGATTGTGGCCCTGCGGGCAGGAAAATGTCCGATGAGGCACTTGACCTGGCGCCGAAACTGAATGTGGGACTGAGTGTGTGCTTTGATGCTGTCCTGGCAACCATGCTGGATCCCAGGATCAAGGGCAGCATGGCACATGAGACAGAAGTCTATGACCTCCGGAAGGGTGCACTGGTGCAGAAGGTCCGGCAGGCAGAGCGGGCCATGCAGCAGGACACGCCTGAGGATGTTGGGAGTGGGAGCAGTGACCCCGTTGAGCCATCTGGATCTATCCCTGCTCCCAGCCCTAGCGGTAGCAGCAGCACCAGCAGCAGAAGGACCCCTACTAGTGCCAGCAGCTCGTCCTGTGTGCAGGCCACTCTGGGGAGCATAGGGCCCAACAGAAAAGGGCAAGCAGCAGGTGGTGCCCACCCAGAACTACCAGAGGGAGTATGATGGCACCTCAGCAGCAGTGGAGACCTACATGGAGGAGGAGCCATGCATTGATCCCAGTAGCTATCCCTTGGCCTACTAGGGATGGGCGAATGCGGTTCAGAAGTTCAAAGTTGAGACCAAACTCGACCATTTCGGTTGACCAAACTGAACTTCCAAACTGAACTCGATTTTTGAACTGAACCGAATTTCCGAACTCTGTTCTGTTCACCCATCTCTATGGCCTACTGGGCCGGCAAGGCCAACGTGTGGCCAGCCCTGTCAAAGTGGCCAAGGGTATCTTGTCCTACCCACCAACCAGTGTCCCCAGCAAGCAGGTGTTCTCGATGGCGGGGGACATTTGTTCCCCGCACCGCCTGAGACTGGGGGCCAAGTTGGTGCAGCAGTTTCTCTTCTCGAAGGTCAACCTTCCGCTGCTGGGAATCCCCAAGCTGCCCCATGACAAGGAGTGATGGTACAGTGACATACGCCATCCCATGCCAGGGGCAGTTGGGACGGGGCTCCTCCTCAATCTGGGCTAGGGCTACTGCTCCTGTGCTGCTGAGGTGCTGTCCCTCCCTCCGAATACCTGGCACCCGCCCCACCTCACTCACTCACTCACTCACTCACTCACACACACACAAGATGGCCTCAGCCACCTTATTTGACTGACCTCATGACACAGGATGGCATTGGGAAACAAACTGTGTAGCCATAGTCCGGCTGGCAGGCTTACAATCTCGGCCCGCCTATGTGACACTGACTGACTCTCGCTCTCTCGCGCTGCACACTCTTTGCTAGCCTATCTGAGTGCCCTGCTGCCAATGTTCCAGCCTGCCTACCCTAATGCCTCTCATTCCATGCTGCCTGTCTTCCCGCCCAGCTTGCCGCTAAGCTCAAAGCATGCCTTAGTCCACCTTCCTGGCTCCCATGCCAAGGTGCCGGTTTATCACCCAGGTTGCCTAGCTCAAAGCTTGCCCAAGCCCGTCAGCCCTACTGCCTCTCATGCCTGCCTGCCCAGGTTGCAAATCTCAAACCCGGCCTTAGTCTGTGTGACTGCCTCTCATGCCACATCGCCCGACTGCCTGCCCTGGCAACCAATGTCTGCTGCTGCTAGTGCCAATGGCCCCCAGGCCTATATGCCATCCATGCCAAGGGTTCTGTAGCCTATCAACCAATGTCTGCTGGTGCCAATGGCCCCCAGGCCTATATTCTGCCTGTGCCAAGGGTTCTGTACCGTGGCAACCAGTGTCTTCTGCTGCTAGTGCCAATGGCCCCATGGTCTATATGCTGCCTGGGCCAAGGGTTCTGTACCCTGGCAACCAATATCTGGTGATGCTAGTGCCGATAGCCCCCAGGCCTATATGCCATCTGTGCCAAGGGTTCTGTACCCTGGAAACCAATGTCTTCTGCTGCTAGTGCCAATGGCCCCCAGACCTATATGCCATCCATGCCAAGGGTTCTGTACCCTAGCAACCAATGTCTGATGTTGCCAATGGCCCCCAGGCCTATGTGCTACCTGTGCCAAGGGTTCTGTACCGTGGAAACCAGTGTCTTCTGCTGCTGGTGCCAATGGCCCCCAGGCCAGGCCTATATGCTGTCTGTGCCAAGGGTTCTGTATCCTGGCCACCAATTTCTGGTGATGCTAGTGCCAACGGCCTCCAGGCCTATATGCCATCTGTGCCAAGGGTTCTTTACCCAGGCAACCAATGTCTGCTGCTGCTAGTGCCAATGGCCCCCTAGCCTATATGCTGCCTGGTCCAAGGGACCTGTACCCTGGCAACCAATGTCTGGTGATGCTAGTGCCAATAGCCCCCAGACCTATATGCCATCTGTGCCAAGGGTTCTGTACCCTGGCAACCAATATCTGGTGATGCTAGTGCCAATAGCCCCCAGGCCTATATGCCATCTGTGCCAAGGGTTCTGTACCCTGGAAACCAATGTCTTCTGCTGCTAGTGCCAATGGCCCCCAGACCTATATGCCATCCATGCCAAGGGTTCTGTACCCTAGCAACCAATGTCTGATGTTGCCAATGGCCCCCAGGCCTATGTGCTACCTGTGCCAAGGGTTCTGTACCGTGGAAACCAGTGTCTTCTGCTGCTGGTGCCAATGGCCCCCAGGCCAGGCCTATATGCTGTCTGTGCCAAGGGTTCTGTATCCTGGCCACCAATTTCTGGTGATGCTAGTGCCAACGGCCTCCAGGCCTATATGCCATCTGTGCCAAGGGTTCTTTACCCAGGCAACCAATGTCTGCTGCTGCTAGTGCCAATGGCCCCCTAGCCTATATGCTGCCTGGTCCAAGGGACCTGTACCCTGGCAACCAATGTCTGGTGATGCTAGTGCCAATAGCCCCCAGACCTATATGCCATCTGTGCCAAGGGTTCTGTACCCTGGCAACCAATGTCTGGTGATGCTAGTGCCAGTGACCCACAGGTCAGGCCTATATGCTGTCTGTGCCATGGCATCAAGAAACAGCCACTCCAGCCCCAGGACCTGCTGTCAGGGTTCTGCGGCCTATGTTACTGGCAGGGAGGGCTGTGTCCAATATCTAGAAGCTGCCACTCCAGCCCTAGCCCTGGACCCACCCTCAGGGTTCTTGTGCCCTGTCATTCTGCTCACGGGGCGCTGTCATTCCACCTTTTCTTTACACAACCTGATGTTCATGGAGAGAGAGATAAAAATGAGAAAGTCTCCCCACTGCTAGAAGGAGAGAGAGACACGATCCCACCCATGCTGTCACCTGCACTATATGGCCAGAAAAAGAGAGAGAGTCTCCCATGTAGAACGAGAGAGAGATGGGGTGGAGGGGAGGCCAGCTTAAGCTGCCACCTGCCAGAAACAGGAAGAATTCCCATCTGTGCTCATGCACCCAATGCCCACATCCAGCAGCAAGCCTACCAGAATGAGGTGGAATATAACACAACATATTATATGTGCCTGCCTGCTTGTGTGTGTTCCTGTACCTGCTGCTACCACCCACACCTATCGCACAATTGAATGAAGTGTGCCCAACCATGTACTAATTCTAGGGATATCATTCAACTCCCATAGGCTTTAGGCTGTCATTCCACTGTACCTGAAGCAGTCAGTCATGCCCGCCCATCACAGGAACCATCAATGATATTCTGGGACCATCATTCCAGTCACGGGGGGCTGTCATTCCATTCTGGGTGCTGCTGTTGCTCGTGCCTGTGCCTAACTGGCCAGTGGCCACTGGCACCCACCTGCAAGCCTGCACCCCCACCACCAGCCTACTCCTCCGCACCCACCCATGGATGCCTGCTCCCAAAAGAGCCTGTCTCTCTTTCTCTCTGGCACACCCACACAGACACAAGCCCTGCCCCTCCGGGGGGGATGTCTACAAGTTGAGACCCTGCTGCTGCCTCGCACATCTTTGGGTTGGGTTAATATCTTAACTATGCTACATGTGGTGCCAGGTGCTGCTGGTAGGGATAGACAAGCTGTATGAGATTCTGCCACCTGCCAGTCTGAACTTCAACACAGAGGGATAAAAGAAAGATTGGACTGGTCAAACAAAGCTCATAACAATAATCTTACTTTTATTAACAAACAAATATATATATATATATATATATATATATATATATATATATATATATATATAATAAAATAAATAAAGGAAACTTAACTCAGCTCTATGTGGGCCTGTCCCCCGGAACATGGGGGAAAGACAAATTTGGTTCATGGGTGCCGGGAGTGGGCACGTCCTGTGGCATTTGGTAGCCTTTGTCCTTTGCAAATTGAACGGCCCCTAACACGACCTCCTGCCACTTTGTGACTGACTGGCGGTGGAGCTCCATGCTTTCAATCACCGGCTGGAGGTACTAGGAGTATGCCGTGACCTGGCATTCTCATACCTCCAGATCTTTAAAGTGTTGGACCATTTGGTCCTGTATATTCTTTAGGCTGTCCATGCAGTCCCTGGTGGGTCTCTCCACTCGGGCCCTAAAAGCCCTTACTGCAGCTGACTCCTCCACAATGGCCTCCTCAGTGGGTTGACTGGGTGGCCACTCTCTCTCTTCAGGGGACTTCCTAACAGGTCATAAGGCAATCCATTCCCTGTTGTTCCATCCTCCGTGCCTTACCTTGCAGATGGCGAATCCATTCTGCTTCTTAAACCGCCACCAGACATCAGGCCTGATGCGCCCGCTGCCTGGTAGTGGTGACCTGCACCTCGATGGGGTTCTGGTGGGCACCAGCAGGGGAGGGTGGCATCCTCACCCTCTCTGAAACTGGAACACATAAACAACACCTAAGTGAATAATATCATGCATTTAATGATGCCTCTAGTCCTCCCTCCTTGGGGTGCTATGCTAGGGACTTCCAGACATTGGACCTTGTCTGCCAACTGTCTGGGGGTGGCAACGGTGAGTGCAACCTCCGCCTGGGTGTCCTGTGGCATGGCACTAGCGCTGGCATCTGATTCCTCTCTGAAACAGGAACACATGAACAACACCTAAGTAATATCATGCATTTATGATGATGCCTCTAGTCCTCCCTCCTTGGGGTGCTCCCTCCTTGGGGTGCAGTGGGAGATGTGACCCTGACTGGCACATGCAAATCCTGCCCTCCTTGGGGCGCTAGGGATGGCAACTAGAAAGACCCTTGCTGGCACGTACAAATCCTGCCATCCTTGGGGTGCTAGGGGATGCTAGGGATGGCAAATGGAGAGACCCTGGCTGCCACGTGCAAATCCCACCCTCTTTGGGGCACTAGGGATGGCAACTAGAAAGACCCTGGCAGGCATGTGCAAATCCTGCCCTCCTCAGGGTGCTGCTAGGGAGGGATAGCAATGGAGAGACCCTGGCTGGCATGTGCAAATCCCACCTTTATTTGGGGGTGCTAGGTAGAGATGGATTGGCAACTGAAGAGTGGAGACCCTTGCTAGGGATGGCTGGCAGGCACATGTTTGGGTGGGGGTGCTGCTCGTGCTCATATCTGGACTGCTGGAAGAGCCCCGCACACTACAGTACCCTCTCTTTCTGTGGCAGACATCCGCTGCTACCTACTGATGCACAGTGTTTGTGCCTGACTGATGCCCACCACCCACCCGCACGCCAGTGAGTTCGCTCTAATGGATAGAGCCTTAGGTTTCTTGTCCTCAAAGTAAAAAAAAATGTTTACAAACCTGGCAGCAGTGGCAGAACCTCCTGTGCCAACCGGCTCTTGCTCCTCCTCCACCACTGAAGGTCCAGCAACAGTGGTAGGAGGAACATTTTCCACCACCACCGGCTTCGCCACCTTGGCCTTTCCCCAGGCCCAGAGTTTAATGGTGGTCACCTTCTTCTCCATTTTTTTTTTTTTAAAACAGACACTCCACCAATAGTCACCCACCAACACTCAGTCACCAGCCAGCCAAAACATACAAACCGAACAGCCAGCCAGCCAAACACACACTCTCTCACCACACAACCCCGCACACACTCAGATTTCCTGTTTCCGACATGATCACGGGATCTCGTTATACCTTTTTCCGAATGCCCAAACCAAACCGAACACGCCTGAACTGAGTGGCCGAACCTGAACTCGGTGAACAACCCGAACCAAACGCGTGAACTGAACCGAGTCGAACCGAATGGCTGAACCCGAACCGCAACCTGTTCGCACATCCCTATTGCTCCTGCTCTTCCCCCCCCCTTCTTTTTAAACCGCAGTAACAGGAAGCCCAGCAGTGCATCGAGAAGCATCAGTACCCGAAACACACACACACCCCGCAGCAGTGCGGAGCAGTGGGGGGGGTCGGGAGGGAACTCTCCCCCCCCCCCCATGGACTTCGGAAGGAGGTAAGTAAATCTTTAATCCTTTCTTTCTTCCTTTCTTCGCAAGTCCAAATTTAATTTTAATATAAGCTTCTTTCATATATATTTTTTCATGACTTTCATAAAGAAACAGCAATATAGGAGGGGGGGGGGGGAACTGCTAATTTTTACATGACATGCCTCATTTTAAAACAACAACAAGACAAAAACCAAACCCCTGTACCTACCTTTCATCACTGGAAACATGGTTTCATTAATCAGTTATTTGAATACGTAAAGTATATCAAGAGAAGAATATTGAATATTTCATTTAAAAGGTGCCACAGAGAAGCACATTAAATTAATTGACAGAGACGTCTCCTGCAGATAAACACACATTAAAATTCAGTAGCTATTAAATATCATTCTTTGTTTATTGGTGACCCATATTTAACTAAGTTTTGTTTGGGCTATGATGGTCAGCCCTGAGCAGGCCAGTTTGGACAGCAGGACATTTGAATGGCTAATATCTCAGTGCTGGTTCCTCTAGGGATACAGTCTATTACAGCAAGGCTTATCAAATCTAGGTAACTAGCTCCAGTGTAGCTAAAGAAACACTAGCAGCTTAAAACAAGTAGTTCCTTCCAGAACACACAAACTAAAAAACCAAAAACTAATCTGTTTCTAAAGTTGCCACCTCTCCCAGAGAAGAAAACCTTGAAACTACTAATTTGCATGCATCAATGTATGTAAATATATGCAAATTTTAAAGAATGTTAAGGATGGGTTAACAAAAAGGGGGAGGGGACATGATATAGGTGCAAGAGAGATGTCTCCAGGCCATCGTGTGGAGTCAGCAGATGGGTGCAAAAGTATGTGCGACATATCATGCCATGGCTCCTTTAAGGCTGGGCTGTCCATCACTTTGGTTCCACCCTTTCGGAGTGGTATAAAGAGAAAATAACTGAAGGGCCAGGCAGTCTGCTACCAACTGCTTAGGGAGTAGGAGTCTACACAAGCAGGCTCATGCTGGGAGCTGTCCTGGTGTTGAAGGAAAGCACTCAAACTGCAGAGAAGGAGGCAGAAAACCAGCCAACAGGTGGATCGTAGAGCTGAAGGGCCCAAAAATATGAACCCCAACCCAGGAAGAAAGGGGGACAAAACAGCAAAGACCTTAGGGCATTACCTGTATAGTATGAACTGTGTGCAAGTGGTGTAGTAGAGGGGCGTGAAGGGCGGTTTTCCGCGATTTCCGCAATTTTTCCGCAATTACGCGATTTGCAGAATTCCGGCGGAATTAGCGGAATATCCACAGAAAAGTCGCGGTGTGGCGCGGGCAGTTCCGAAATGGCGGAACGGAATCGCGGCGCGGTAAAAGCTGCTGCCGCATCAGCCCTAGTCTGCAGTCTGATATTTGTAAACAGAGTGGCAGGAAGTAGATGATGCTGATTCCTCAAAGAAATAGCGAGGCAAGAGGGCTGTTCATCACCAGGTGCAAGGGTAGATGGGCAGACACATAATCTATGTACAGGGGGGGGCCCCTGGGCAAGGAGACTCAGACCTCACAGGAACTCATGAGGCTGGTGGATTTCCTTGCTCTTCTGCACCTTTCAGCTAAACCTCTTGCTATCATGCTGGGCTGGCACCTTGCAGCTGCCTGCAATTAAGGCTGCTTGTCCACAATCAGTTTTTCTATCAATAGCGTGAGATTCAAGATGGGCTGCATGCCCACATTCATTTCTTCCGGTGTCTCTCACAGTCACATGGCCACGATAGATCTGTTATGATAGATAACGGCTCCTTGTCCAGGTTACTCAGTAACACAGTAAATGTCTTTTCCAGCCCCCGCCCCCGGCAGGGAACCCCTTAGGGAAGTGGCATCCAGGCAAACCCCCTGTGCAGACCACTGCTAGCCAGGTGGAGAGGCATGGCTCTTCCTGTCTCTCTCCGCCCAACACTAGCAGCGCTCTGCAAAGGGGCCACTGCGCTACACTTCAAATTACACAGTGAGTTTAACATTAAATTGCAGGCACACGTTCACATTTAATGTTAACTAGAACTCACATTAGTGACAGGGCTGGATTGCCTGCCCTCTCTCATCTGTGATGGAAATCATGTTAGTTTCACTGCCTCATGAGAAAAGGTGCATGCCCAATGATACACAATCTCATGTTAGTTAGAAATGAATGTGAGATTGTGTAAATTTCGCAAACAGCCTAGGGCCACTTTTACACATGACAAAAAATGGGTTCTTATAAGCGCTCGAGATAATACCAGGTGTTATAAATGCTGGAGCCACCCGATGTGGCTCTTACAAGGCTGCGAGATCTTGCTGCATAAAAGGGGAATAGTGTGTTTACACATTACAAAACTACAACATTTATAAACGGTGACATGGCGGCGAAACACCCGCGAGCCAAAGACACAGCAGGGGAGGAGCCAGAACCCCTTTCGCACCAGCAGTACTTCCGGCACCCAGCTCCTTCCCTGCCGTGTCTTTCACTCGTGGGTCTGCCACTGTCAGGTGTGAATGTGGTCTTATAAGAACCCGGTTTTGTCTTGTCATGTCTAAAAGCAGCTTAAGTTGTGCTGACTTCTCTGTCCCTTGTGGCTATTTCTCACGCTCTTCCTTTGTGGGACATGGGGACCCAAGGCTGGGGCAGCAACAGGGTTAAGGAGGAGCTGAGTCAGGCAGAGTGCAATTGCTGTCACAGGATCCAGTGAGTCCCCTCACTATTACACCACTTTTAGATGAGGATTCTGAAAAGCGCCTCTGGAGCCGCACGTTAAGAGAGAAGCCGCGCCGTGCTGCCGGAAGTGATGTGCTCCCCGTTGCCGGCAATGGCGGCGGCTGGAGACGCGGCGTTTTGCAGAGGTGCGTTCTGGAGACCTGAAAATGGAGGTCTCCAGAATGCGACACTGCAAAGCGCAGCATCTCTACCCACTGCCGGCAACAGGGGGCACGTCACTTTCGGCAGCATGGCGCGGCTTCTCTCAACGCATAGCTCTGGAGGCGCTTGGCAGGACCCTCGTCTAAAAACGGTGCCAGTTTCAGTTTTTTCCCCCCATCCTCTCTCTCTCTGCCTCCAAAGCAGGAGCTTCTCCAGGATAGTCAGATGTGGCTATTGCCACTCATCACTGCTTCTCCTTCTGAGTGATCGTCTTACTCCTTGGGCCCTGGAGTGACCTCTGCGATCTGCCAGGGGCGGTTTCCTGGAGGTCCCCCAGGTGAACCGGGGGTGGGGGGAAGAGAGCATGATGGAGAGTGCATTCTTGGTGGTTGCACTGCAGCTGTGGAACTCCCTCCCAGAGGAAGCTTGCCTAGCTCCCAGCCTTTTGGCCTTTCATTGGGTCTTTAAGACCTGGCTGTTTGTCCGAGCTTTGGGGGGAGGGGTAAGGGGGGATGGGTATTTTCCAGTGGCTATTATGGCTTTTATGGCTTGTTTTATATTGTTTAAGTAACCCCTTTTGTATATTATGGATTGTTTTAATTGTTTTTAACTGTATTTGTGAACCACCCCAAGCTGCCATTCAGCTGGAGGGAGCGGGATATAAATTATTAAATAAATAAATAAATAAATTGTCCAGCACATGAGAAGTGGATAGTGATTGTTAGCTGAGCTCCTACCACTCTCATTTGCAACTATAGGACTTAAAGGTGCAGAGTACCTCACAGATTGATTGACTGATTTAATAATTAAAAAAACCAAACAAGCCACCCTTATCCCTCATCCACCCACATATTTGAGACCACCTATCCTTCCATGCCCCGCTGTGGCCACCTATCCTTCCATGCCCCTGCTGTGATCAGCTGGAAGTGCCTCCCTGGGGGTACCATCTGTTAGTCTGGTTTGTACGGTGAGGTTTCGCAGGGGGACATTCTCGGTTGCTGCCACATTGCTATAGAACTCCCTTCCCCTGGAGGGTCATTTGAGCCTGAGGATCTTCTGGAGGCGATGCAAGACCTTTCTATTTGTTAGGGCATTTGGTGGGCAGGGATAGGGAATGGGGGTTTGGTGGGGGTTGGTTGGGGAGAGTTTTGTGGGGCTGTGGTGGGGTTGGGGAGATGAAAGGTTGGGAGGCTGGATTTTTACACAGTTTTATATGTATTGTTTTCATTTGTTTTGTAAGCTGCCCTGAGCCATTTGGGAAGGGCAGGTTAAAATAGGAATAAATAAATAAATAAATAAAACCTCTAAAAAAACCAACCCCAACCTCTCTCCCCACCTGCCAAATGGTTTGCCAAAGAGAAAGGTTTTGAACGGCCTCTGGAATATACACAAGCTTTGACCAACCTCCAGAGGAAGGGAGTTTCACCTCTTGTGGAGGGGGTGCGCCCCTCCGTGTCTCAGCAGGTTCAGAGTCTGGGGGTATTATTGGATGTGGGTCTCCATCTAGATCAGCAGGTGGTTGTGGTGGCAAAGGCAGTTTTCCGCCAGCTGTATCTGCTGTGGAGCCTGCGTCCGTATATCTCCAGACCCGACCTGGCCACTTTGATCCATGCCTTCATCACCTTATGGGGCTTCCCTTGATGCTGGCCTGGAGATTTCAGCTAGTGCAGAATGCGGCGGCACATCTCCTAACAGGGATGGGCTGATGAGAGCACATAACACCGGTGCTCCGTGCACTGCACTGGCTGCCTGTAATGTGCCAGGTTCAAGGTGTTGACATTGATCTATAAGACCCTGTACGGTCTTGGACCTGGATACCTCAGGGACCGCCTCACCCTCTGTGACTCAGGACAGACTCTCCGGTCCACCAGGGGCACCTTCTTGGAGGTTCCCCATGTAAAGCGGGGGGCTACAATGGAGAGAACGTTCTCAGTGGCTGGGCCCCGGCTGTGGAACTCCCTCCCAGAGGAAGCACGTCTAGTCCCGAGTCTGCTGGTCTTCCATCAGGCCTGCAAGACATGGCTGTTCTCCTAGGCCTTCTGAGGCAGGGAGGGGAGGGTGGGCTAAATTTTTGTATGGGGGCATTTTAAAATTGTTTTAAATGTGTGTGGATTTTTATATTGTTTATTTTATGTTGGAAGCCGCCCCGGGATGCCGTAGGCATAGAGGGTGGCATATAAATGGAATTAAATAATAAAAATAATAATAATATTGGGTCAGCAACTGAGAGCACCTTTCTATGGGCCCTTGTCATAGGAACAAGGTTGACAGGTGGTACCCAAAAGAGACCGCTCCCGGCTGACTTCAGGGATTGTGTTAGAGCATGGTAAGTAAGTTGCTTTCAGATACGTGGGACCCAGGGCCATTTAGGGCTTTAAAGTTCAAAACCAGCACCTTGAATTGTGCCCGTAAAGCTATACGGAGCCAGTGCAGACTGGAGAGCACTGGTGTAAGGTGCTCACAGTAACCCACCTCCGAAAGGAGCTGGACTACCGCTTTCTGCACCAGCTTCAGCTTCCAAACCATCATCAAGGGCAGACCCAGGTAGAGGGCATTGCAGTAATTTAGACTTCAGGTTATGAAACCGTGAATGAGCGTGGCTAGACCCGAATCAGAAAGAGGGGTCCACAGCCTCCTCACCAGATGGAGGAGGTGAGATTTCACTACAATCTCATGGTGAAAAGTGCTCTTGGTCCCCGCCGCAACCTGATGTCCCAGGCACAACAAGATAAGGGACCCAGAGAAGCTCTTCAAGGATGTGAACCTGGATAACCAGAGGGGGCCGGATCCCATAAATAACAGGAGTTCCAATCTCCACCCCCTCAAGTCACTAGGGATGGGCGAACAGATCGCGGTTCGGGTTCAGCCGTTTTGTTCGGCTGTGTTCGGTTCGTCCGCGTTCGGTTAGTTCGCTGGGTTCGGCCACATTCGGTTAGTTCGCTGGGTTCGGTTCGGCCATTCGGGAAATGTTATGGGTGGGTTTTTTTTGGTTTTTTATATGGTTTATTGGGTTTTATATGGTTTTCTTTTGCTTTTTATTTGTTTTTATATGGTTTTTTTAATCTAAATCTAATATTATATATATCTATCTACACTAAATCTAACTGCTATTAACTATTCTAAATGCTATGAACTAAATGGATTATCTAATAAGTACACAGGCCTACTCCTACAAACACTAAAACTAAATCACTAACGCTATCTCTATCACTAAGCTAGCTCCTACAACTACTATCCCTAACCTATCTATCTATCTCTATATGGGATGGGAGGGAAATCACAAACACAAGGTTTAAGTTTCATTTCAGTACAAAACTGAAATGAAACTTAAAGCAATCTAGTAATCCTATTCAACGCCTGCTGTTCAGGAACCGTGACTAGCTCAGAAGGTGTTGGGAATGGGGGAGGCAGATGTTTCATTTCTTGCAAGCCTCTCCACCCCTGGTGCCTGGAAGTCTGCTCCTCGGTGACTAGTACTACCCCTTCCTGTCACCTTACAGTGAACCTTTTTTTGCCACCCGAACTCACCCGAACGCGATCTGAACTGACCGAACCGTTCAGCCATTTCGCCATTCAGTGTTCTGTTCGGTATGTTCATGTTCGGATTTGGTTGTCCGAACAGGCCAAATTCAGGCCAAACTTCGAACTTCTGAACTGCGTTCACCCATCCCTACAAGTCACAAGGTCAGTCAACCATCTTCAATTGAGTCTTGGCTGAATTCAGCTTCAGCAGGCACCAAATTTACTGTAGATTGGGTAGTAACTGTCAGAGGGGCTTAGCTGACAGGATTGGGTCTTTAATAAAGCAGGGAGGCCTAACTAACCAGCCACTTAATTGTGTCCTTGCCAACCCAAAGAGGCCTTGGTCTCTGTGTAGCATCAGTGTCCCCATCTCCCAATCATATAAAATGCTAACCTGATTGGACTGATAGAGAAAAGACAGGCTTCTGTGTTTGATAAATTATTCAGTGAGCATGGCTGTACAATTCCCACTAAAACCCATAATTAGACATAAAATGCAAAAGAATATGATGGCTTTCTCCCCCTCTTCCTCTTAGCCAGAAGTTTATTTTTTTAATTGAAGGGATGTCTTCTTGATCCTCCATTAGCAGGGAGTGGAAGGCAACCTCTCCCTCTCAAGGCAAACACCCCCAGCCCTCACTTAGTGACAGAGAGACCGGCGCAATCCACTCCTCACAAATCCCACGAGCCCATCGAGGCTTAGCACAAACATACTAAAAGGATCAAATTGACATTTGCGTAAACCCGAATCCCCGAAACCGCAGAAGCTTTTAATCCAGCACGGCATGTAAAAGGATAGCTTCTAATTAGGAGTCTAGACTAATCAGCAATGTTTAGCTTATGAAAGGGCAGCCATCAATAAAGGAAAGGGAAATCTGAAAAGCAGACGAGGGACCAGGCATTAATTGAAAGATCTGGTTTAATCATTCGTTCTCCAGTCCTCTCCTCTAATTTTGAATGGCTCCAGAAGCCGCTTGGTAACTGAGAAAGAGGAGAGTCTATAGAGGCACCGATAGAGACAAACGGATTCATTTAAGAGGAAAATAAAATGCAGCTAAGGCAGGCAGGGGTATCATATAAGAATCCTCTCCAGATCCCTGCTGCCTTTTGTACTTTGCAAACGAAGCTGGCAGTTAGCTGAACCCTTAGGCGATGTTATAGGGCAGCTACGAGTCAAGGTGAAATGCCATTTATATTCTTTCATTAGCCCTCCCCGGCCTGTCATTAAATATGGCAGGCTTAGCATTTTTCCACTTCAAATGAAAGAGCACTGCTAATCCTGGGAGGCTGGGATCTTTTTTTTTCCTCCATTGCCTAAAGTTGATGAACAAGACAAGGTCAGCAATTTTCAGCTTATTGACAGAACTCTATTTACCTTTAGAAGTATTAAAATGGTATTTTGGATGCCCTAGGGGCAGAAATGTGACCAGACAAAACAAGAGAGGTTTATGAGAAGCATGGCAGCAATGCTGCTTAAAGTATTCATTCATTTCTTTGATAGGGGTTTTTGGGGGAGATTAGAAACTATTTTCATAAGGAAAGTAGGCTTTAATAAAATGTGACAAGGCACGGGAGATGTAACAGAACGCAGAAGAAGCATTACTAGAAAGACACGGCTGAAGCTACAGCCAACCACCCACGCAGAGTCAATGATCAATCTTGATTTAAAAAATGTAAAGTTATGGGTGTGCAGGAGGTTTTAGTATTTTTAAGGAGACCCACATGTAGATGATAAAACCAATGAAATGATCCTGCTTTTAGTGAGGGAAACCAAGCTGGCCATTTGAAACTAGGGCGGGTCAGAAACAGCTGTTACGTTTTCACAGACCAGTTGCACAAAAACGGACTGGTTGGCATGCGTAACCCATATGCTTTGGGAGAGTGTCATTTTAAGCGAATGGGCTAATCCCAGAAAATAAGGTGGAGCAGTTGTGATCTAGCTCAGGAGTTGCACATGCCCAGTGAGTAGCAGCTTTGGAAAGTTCTAGTGCTTCCTTGAATGCTATTGCAAACGGCTACAGGTAGCCATTTGAGTGCTGCCATTAAGGGCAAAAGTGAGGGCAATAGGCCTATATAAAGCAAGGCAAGAGGAAGGGGAGGAACTTCTGTGAAGAGAAGAAGCCAACTGCTGCCTTTCTTGCACTCTCTGATAAGCCAATTCATACAAAAAGGGACAATTTAGAATTATTTTTATCAAATCCAATTGTACTAAGATTTCTAATTTGAGTAATTGAAAAAAGAAAGGCAAGACATTAGAACTGGTATACTGTTTTGTTGTTCTGTTCTGTGGCAGGGCTTCTTTTGGACGTCTCCTACAGGAGCAAAAGTTGAAGAGTGAGTGTCTGTACCAGAGCCTTCAATCAACAGAGAAATACTGTATGATCAGAAGGCCTGCATGTTTTCTTGAAGCTAGACATTAAAGTTACATTGACATTTGGTTCTCATTACCAGTGAAATATTACACTTGTATTATTGACAAGCATGCTGTGAATAGAACAACAACAACAACATCTTGTTATTAACAGAACATAGTTCAGTCATGAAATGTATATATTAGGGATGGGTGAACAGATCACGGTTCGGGTTTGGCCGTTCGGTTAGGCTGCGTTCGGTCCATCCGTTCGGTTCGGCTGCGTTCGGTTTGTTTGCTGGGTTTGGTTTGGCCGTTGGGTTTGGTTCGGCCGTTGGGTTTGGTTCGGGAAATGCCAGCAGGCATTGCAGCGCCCAGAAAGCCCCCAGCAGGCATTGCAGCGCCCAGAAAGCCCCCAGCAGGCATTGCAGCGCCCAGAAAGCCCCCAGCAGGCATTGCAGCGCCCAGAAGGCCCCCAGCAGGCATTGCAGCGCCCAGAAAGCCCCTCCAGGTGAGCAGGGCCCCACCCCATAGCCACAAGCCAAAGGTGCACGCCCGCGCCCAGCGGGCGGCAGCCCTTGGGCGGCGACAAAAGGGCGCTGGCCGTTTTGTGGCCGTTGTGCGGCCGGAGCGAGGACAGCGAGGGGCCACCCCCCTGACAGCACGCACACGACACCTGCAGGCCTGGACTCCCCCCGATACTGAACAGGTAATACCTATGATGCCTCCCTATACCTCCCTCACCTCCTCGCCCTCTCTCACCTCCCTCCTTCTAGCCTCTCTCACGCACCCCCTCCTTCTCCCTCTCCCTTCACCAGCAGCCTTTCTCCAGCCAACCTACCCCTTATCCTCACCCACGCCCATCCCCCCTCCCCACCCTCATCCCCCCTTACCCATTCCCCCTAGGCCCAAACCCGGCCGTTCCCCATCCCCCAACCTCATCCGCATCCCCTGCCTTCCCAAACACCAATTGCCTTTTTCCTGCTCCCTCTGGAACTGCCGCTCGTCCGTGGCTAAAGCTCCCTTCATCCACGATCTCTTCCTCTCTCGCCCCTTTCAACTCCTGGCTCTTACGGAAACCTGGATCACGCCCTCCAACTCTGTTACCCCGGCTGCTCTATCCTCCGGGGGCCTGTCGTTCTCTCACCGCCCCCGCCCTGAGGGCCTGGGTGGTGGTGTGGGCTTGCTCCTTGCTAAGCACTGCCAATTCAAAACCCTCTCCCCTCCCCCCTCCTCCTCCTTCCCTTCCTTTGAGGCCCACTCTGTGCGCTTATACTCCCCTCTACACCTTCGGGTTGCTGTCATCTACCGCCCCCCGGGTTCCCTCTCCTCTTTCCTCCCGGACTTTGAATCCTGGCTCACCTTCTTCCTCTCCGATGATATCCCCACTCTTATCCTTGGTGATTTCAACATTCACGTTGACACGCCCTCCGCCCCCTCTGTTTCCCGCTTTCTCTCTCTCGCTTCCTCCTTTAATCTCCGACTCTGGACCGACTCCCCCACTCATACTGACGGCCATTCCCTCGACCTCGTCTTCACTCGAAACTGTTCTCTAACTGACCTCTCCTTTGACCCCTTCCCTAGTTCTGATCACTTCCTCGGCTCCTTCAGCCTTTCCCACCGACCCCCCTCCGCCTCCCCCTCTATGCGCCCCTTCCGCAATATGCAGGCCCTTACTCCCTCGGAGTTTGCCGCACATCTTTCCCCCCTTCTCCCCCCCGTTTTCGCCTCCTCCTCCCCTGACTCTGCTGTCTCTGCTCTCAACGCTTCTCTCTCCTCGACCCTTGACTCTCTTGCCCCCCCCTCTGCTCGCCCCGTCCGCCCCCTCGACCCCCGCCCCTGGCTTACCCCTGCCATCCGCTACCTCCGCTCCTGCGCCCGGGCTGCCGAACGCCTCTGGCGCAAATCCCGCTCCCTCCCTGACTTCCTCCATTACAAATTCTCCCTCTCCTCCCTCTCCTCGGCTATCTCCCTAGCTAGGCATCGCTATTATGCCTCTAGGATCGAATCTTTCTCCCGCGACCCTCGCCGCCTTTTCTCTACTTTCGACTCCCTTCTCAAACCCCCCTGCCCTCCTCCGCCCTCTTCCCTTGCTGCTCGGGATCTTGCGTCGTTCTTCACCTCCAAGATTGACAAGATCCGTCGGGATATTGCCTCCCGCCCCCCTCCGCCCCCCGCCCCCCTCCCTCCTCGCATCCTTCCCTCCTGCCTCTCTCCAGGAAATCTCTGCTCTTCTCTCTTCATCCAACCCCTCCACCTGCCCCCTTGACCCGATCCCCTCCCGCCTCCTGACCTCTATTGCTCCCACTGTCGCTCCCCCCCTTCTGCATGTTGTCAATCTCTCCCTTTCCACAGGCTCCTTCCCCTCTGCCTTCAAACATGCCACTGTCTCCCCCATCCTCAAAAAGCCTACCCTGGACCCTTTCGATCCCTCTAGTTACCGGCCGGTCTCCCTCCTTCCCTTTGCTTCGAAGCTCCTGGAACGTGTCGTCTACTCCCGCTGCCTGAACCTCCTCTCTGCCAACTCCTCCCTGGACCCTCTCCAGTCCGGCTTCCGCCCCCTCCACTCTACTGAAACTGCCCTGGCCAAGATCACCAATGATCTACTTGTCGCTAAATCGAAGCGCCACTACTCCGTTCTTGTCCTCCTTGACCTCTCTGCTGCCTTTGACACTGTCGACCACTCGCTCCTCTTGGACTCGCTTTACTCTTTGGGCTTCCGTGGCTCTGTCTTTGACTGGTTCTCCTCCTACCTCTCTGACCGCTCCTTTAATGTCTCCCTCCCCGAGTCGACCTCCCCCTCCCTTCCCCTCTCGGTTGGGGTTCCCCAAGGTTCTGTCCTTGGCCCTCTCCTCTTCTCTATCTACACCCTGTCCCTTGGCGAAATTATTGCCTCCCACGGATTCCAATACCATCTCTATGCTGATGACACCCAACTCTATCTCTCTACCCCCTCTCTCTCCTCCTCTATCCGCTCACGCCTCGTCGACTGCCTCTCTGATATCTCCGCCTGGATGTCCCGACGCCAACTCAAACTGAACATGGCCAAGACTGAACTCCTCATTTTTCCTCCATCCCCCTCCTCTCCCTCTGACCTGACCGTCTGCATTGATGGGGTCACCATCCGTCCTGTTCTCCGTGCCCGCAGCTTGGGCTTCATTTTTGACACGCACCTCTCCTTTAAACCTTACATTGACTCTGTGGCCAAATCCTGCCGATTCGCTCTCCTCAACATTGCCCGCATACGCCCCTTTCTATCTATCTCCTCGGCCAAAATCCTTGTTCATGCCATGGTTATCTCTCGCCTCGACTACTGCAACCTCCTCCTTGCTGGCCTCCCTCGCTCCCACCTGTCCCCCCTTGTTGCGATCCAAAACTCTGCCGCCAAGATCATTCACTCTGCCCGTCGCTTCGACCATGTAACGCCTCTCCTCCTCTCCCTTCACTGGCTCCCCCTTCCTGAACGTATCCTGTTCAAACTCCTGGTTTTCACGTTCAAATCGCTCCATGACCAAGCTCCCCCTTACCTCTCGGACCTAATCGCCCTACGCACTCCTGCGCGCGCTCTCCGCTCTTCCTCTGTCCCCTCCCTCGCTCTCCCTCGTTTCTCCTGCTCGCCCAACCGCCTTCGTCCCTTCTCCCTCGCTGCCCCGCATGCCTGGAACTCCCTCCCTGCCGACATCCGCCTTGCCTCCTCCCTCCGCTCCTTCAAATCCCTCCTCAAGACCCACCTTTTCCATGCTGCCTTTCCCAATGCCCTCTAGTCTTTCCCCTTGCTCTTACTGTCAGCCCTCCTCTGCTGACTGCTGCTACCGACCACCTTGTAACCAAGCCAAGTACACGCACCTGAGACTTCGCATCCGCCTGAATGTTTGTTTGTCTTCTCCCATGTCTCTCCCGCTGTCCCCTCTCCTTGTCTCCCCCTCCTTGTCTTTTAGATTGTAAGCCACAGGTAGGGACCGCATCTGATTGTATGTTCTGTACAGCGCCAGGTTGCAACTGGCGCTTTATAAATGTTTAATAATAATAATAATAATAATAATAATAATGGGTGTCTTGTTTTTTATATGGTTTTTTATGGTTTTCTTTTGTTTTTTATTTGGTTTTTTAATTTTTTTAAAAATCTAATATTATATATATCTATCTACACTAAATCTAACTGCTATTAACTATTCTAAGTGCTATGAATTAAATGGATTATCTAATAAGTACACAGGCCTACTCCTACAAACACTGAAACTAAATCACTAACGCTATCTCTATCACTAAGCTAGCTCCTACAACTACTATCCCTAACCTATCTATCTATCTATCTCTATATGGGATGGGGGGGAATCACAAACACAAGGTTTAAGTTTCATTTCAGTACAAAACTGAAATGAAACTTAAAGCAATCTAGTAATCCTATTCAATGCCTGCTGTTCAGGAACCGTGACTAGCTCAGAAGGTGTTGGGAAGGGGGGAGGCAGATAGCTTCATTTCTTGCAAGCCTCTCCACCCCTGGTGCCTGGAAGTCTGCTCCTCAGTGACTAGTACTACCCCTCACTGTCACCTTACAGTGAACCTTTTTTTGCCACCTGAACGCGATCCGAACTGACCGAACTGTTTGGCCATTTCGCCATTCGGTTCTGTTCAGTATGTTCGGCTTCGTGTTCGCGTTCGGTCATCCGACCAGGCCGAGTTCGGGCCGAACTTCTGAACCGTGTTAGCCCATCCCTAGTACACACACACAGACACACACACACACACACAAGCCCACTGTGACCTTCATGGGCGGCCCTTAGCCTGAGCTGTGGCCTTGGAGATTTACCGACGTCACAGCCGGGGCTATCTGCCAACACCTCCCAGGGCACTCCCAGGCCAACATCTGGTGGTACGTGTTTATACCTACCAGTGGGACTTAGACCACAGCAGACCAAACTCACATCTGTTTTTACCATCGGTGTCACTTGGCAGAACATCAAGTTGGTTGAGTCTGAAACCCTAACAGAACCTCTCGACTCCACAGTAGGGATACGAGGCTAAAACCTGCTCATGGTTATGAACGGCAAGGCCACATTGTTCCCAACTTCTCACTCATTTCACTTAAATGCGAATGACAAGTAGGCCGTGCCCCATATTCATGTCCAATCACGTAAGGCAGCTTTCATTCTTCCCATCATCTCCTCTACAAAAAGGGGACATTTCACTCGATTGCCACTCCCCCTCAGTGAGAATCTCGCCACCCCAAAAAGGCTGCCAAAGTCAGATCTTGCAAACTTCTGACAATTTCCAAGTAATAGACATGTTTCTCAAAAGGAACCTGCTTCTTTTGTTCAGCAAGGTCAAGGGAAAAAGTTATGTGAGCAATAGTTTCCGTGAGGGTCATTTAAGTGATTGTTCCCTCAGCCCATTGGAAGCCTACTGCATTTCCTAGAAATCTTCAACAGAGTGGTCATTGTTGGGCCCACAAAATCTCTGTTTGGAAAGTCAAAATGACCAGACAGCTAGGGCTTGGTTGAGACTTCAACAGCATCATAAATCAGAATGTATTCCTAAGATTACCTTAGGTAAGGCTGGTAAAAGGGGATTTTTTCAAGCAGTAGTAGGGGTTAGGCAGTAGTTTTGCTATAAACTTCCAGGTTCAGATTTGAACATGGACATAGACTTATTTAATATCATTAAAGAAATACTACTGGGGACTGTGTGATCATGGGAAACTTAATTTTCCAGATATCAATTGAAAAATTAATAGTAGGGCCAATTTATTCTTGGATATGATAAATGACAAATTTCTTCATCAAATTGTTACTCAGCCAAACAGAGAAAATGCTATTCTAGGTTTGGTTCTAGTAAATAGCAAAGGTATCACAGATAACTTAGGACATTTTCAGACAGGACTCTCTCCACGCATTGGCCACCCACCCACTATACATGTTGCAGGGCTGCATTGCTCCCCTATGGGTGCCCTTTAACATGTATAGTAGGAGGAAGGTGGGTGGGTAGTCAGTGGAGAGTGTCTTGTCTGAAAATGCCCTTAGTTATTGGGGATAATCTTGGTTCTAGTGACCATGAATTAATTCAGCTTAATTTAGTTGGAAGGATACTTAATAATAAAACAATTAATGGATACAAGCTGGTTATCACTAAGTTTAGATAGGAAATTAGAATAAGGTTTCAATTTTCTAGCAATGAGAGCAGTGAACTACTGGACAGAGGAGATCGTGTTGGTGGTGGGGTGGCTCTTTATGTTAAGGACAGCATTGAGGCAAGTAGAATAAACATTTTACAGGATGCAAATTGTTCTCTCGAATCCCTATGGATTGAAATTCCAGCTATCAAGCAGAAGAGTATAGCAGTGGGGCTATACTATCGCCCCCCTGACCAGAATAGAGAGACTGATTATGTAATGCTAACAGAGATTAAACAGGCTACTAAAACTGGGAACGTAATAATAATGGGGTGACTTCAACAACCCCAATATTGGGATGGGGCAACCAGAACTGCACACAATATTCAAGGTGCGGTCGCACCATTGATTTGTATAGAGGCATTATGACCTCAGTTTTATTCTCTATCCCCTTCCAAATAATTCCTAACGTTCTGTTTGCTTTTTTTACTGCTGCTGCGCACTGTGCTATGGATTTCATTTTATTGTCCAAAACCACCCCAAGATCCTTTCCCTATGTCGTAATTCCTCGCTTAGTACCCAGCATTGTGTACACATAGTTTGAATTATTTTTCCCTACGTACATCACTTTGAACTTGTCCACATTAAATCTCATTTGCCATTTAGATGCCTGGGCACCCAGTGTGTAAGAACCCGTTGCAGTTCCTCACAGTCTGCTCGTGTTTTAACTACGTTGAACAACTTGGTGTCATCTGCAAATTTGAGCACCTCACTCTCAACACCCTTTTCCAAATCATTAATGAATACATTAAGCAGCACCGGTTCCAATACAGATCCCTGAGGCACACCACTTTTTACATCTCTCCATTGTGAAAACTGACAGTTTAGTCCAACCCTTTGCTTTCTATCTTTTAACCAGTTTCTAATCTATAGTAAGACACTACCTCCTATCCCATGACTTTTTAATTTTCTCAAGAGTCTCTCATGTGGGACCTTATCAAATGATTTCTGGAAATCCAGGTACACTGTATCTACTGGGTCTCCCTTGTCCACATGCTTATTTACACCCTCAAAGAATTCCAAAAAGTTAGTGAGGCATGATTTACCTTTACTGAAACTGTGTTTACTCTTCCCCATTAAGCCGTGTTTGTCAACCTGCCCTGCAATTCTGTCCTTAATGATGGTTTCCACCATTTTGCCCAGCACAGACGTCAAGCTAACTGGTCTGTAGTTTCCAGGATCACCTCTGGATCCCTTTATAAATATTGGGGTTACATTTGCCACCCTCCAATCCTCGGGTACAGTGGCAGATTTTAGTGACAGGTTACAAATGACTAACAGTAGGTCTGCAATTTCAAATCTGAGTTCCTTCAGAATCCTGGGGTGAATGCCATCCGGCCCTGGTGACTTTTTAGTATTCAGTTTGTCAATTTTCCCTAGAACATCCTCCAACATCACCTTGATTTGTAACAGCTCTTCCAGTTCCTCACCCACAAAGCAAGGATCCAGCGTGGGTACCTCCTCAAAATCTCCCACAGTGAAGACCGATGCAAAGAACTCAGTCATTCAGCTTCTCTGCAATGTCCTTATCCTCCCTGAGCACCCCTTGTCATCTACTGGCCCAACTGTTTTTGTTGCTTGTTTTTGCCTCTTTAGCAAGCCTCCCTTCAAAATCTCTCTTAGCCTGCCTTATTAGCACTTTACATTTATGTTGCCAGTGTTTATGCTCTTTTGTATTATTTTCATTGGGACTAGCCTTCCATTTCTTAAAGGATGCATTTTTTTGGCTCTACCACAGTGGAAGACGTTTGGTTTTCCTGCTTCCTTTTTTAACTTGAGAGATGCATTTAATCTGGGTTTCCAGAAGGGTGCTTTTAAACAGCCTCCACGCCTCTTGCAAACTTGTAGCCCTTGCAACTGGACTTTTTAGTTTCTTTTTAACTATTCTCATCATTTTGTCATAGTCTCCCTTTTTAAAGTTAAATGCTACTGCTGTATTTTTGTTTATCTTTCTCCCTACAAAAATTATGTCAAATGTAATCCAAATTATGAGTACACAATGCTGGGTCCTACGCTAGGAATTACCACTCAGGAAAACGATCTGGGAGTGATTGTGGATAATATACTGAAATCCTCAGCCCAGTGTGCCGCAGCGGTCAAAAAAGCAAAGAGAATAGAGAATAAAACTGAGGATGTCATAATGCCTGTATACAAATCAATAGCGCAACTGCACTTTGAATATTGTGTGCAGTTCTGGTCGCCCCATCTCAAAAAAGACATAGCGGAACTAGAAAAGGTACAGAGAAGGGCAACAAAAATGATCCAGGGTATGGAACAACACCCGTATGAGGAGAGACTTGATAAGTTTGGGCTCTTCAGCTTGGAAAAGAGACGGCTGAGAGGAGATATGATAGAGGTCTATAAAATCATGAGTGGTGTGGAACTTGTAAACAGGGAATGGTTTTTTACCCTCTCAACGAGTACTAAAACTAGGGGACACTCCATGAAACTCACAGGTGACAGAGTAAAAACGAACAAAAGAAAGTATTTTTTCAGTCAGCCTACAATTAGGTTGTGGAATTTACTGTCAGAGGTGGTGGTCAAGGCCGGCAGTATAGCTGAGTTTAAAAGAGGTTTGGACAAGTTTCTGGAAGATAGGATTTGGGGACAAAACTCTTTACTGTCGAGAGCCTGGGATGACCCACAGGGAATGGATAGCATGGTGACATGTTGTGTGCTTCTCCCAGGCCCCTGTGATTGGCCACTGTCCAAGACAGGATGCTGGGCTTGATGGACTGTTGGTCTGACCCAATATGGCACTTCTTATGTTCATATTCGGGTTGCTGTTGCCTAGTGGCTCAGCCAGTTACTCCTTGCACCAGGTCCTATGTGCCACTCAGGACTAGATCTAGAATAGCTCCTCCTCTCATTGGTTCCAGAACCAGCTGTTGTAGGAAGCATCCAGAAAATTGACCTCCACGTCCCACCCCAAGGAAACATTCCCCAACCAATATTCGGGTAATTGAAGTTGCCCATTATTATTATGTTGCCAACTTCAGCAGCCTGTCTAATGTCTTTTAGCATTGCTTTATCAGTCTCTGGGGGATGATAATATAGCCCTACTGCGATACTCTTCCCCTTTATACCTGGAATTTAATTTCTATCCATAGATATGCTAGGGAAGAGTTTGTATCCTTTACATTTTTAATTGTACTTGACTCAATGTTGTCTTTTACATATAGAGCCACCCCACCACCAACTCTATCTACTCTGTCATTCCGATATATTTTGTACCCTGGTATTACAGTGTCCCATTGGTTATCCTCATTCCACCATGTCTCTGTGATGCCTATAATGTCTAGATCTTCATTTAGCACCATACACTCTAATTCTTCCATCTTACTTTTTTGGCTTCTAGCATTTGCATATAGACATTTATGTGTAATCTTTTTATTCTGCTTACTGTGCAAGGCTAGGGTGCAGAAGGTTCAATGTGTAGCCCAGGCATTAAACAGGGCTATAAATATTTCAAAAGGAGTCTCTATTTCAGAATTTATGCAAGTTTATAAAGCCAAAGTCCCCTCGTCAGCGGTGTATGGGTTAGAGGTGATACCTAACCCGAATGTAATAGCCTTAGAAAGGGTGCAAAATCTATTTCTACGTCGGTTACTAAAAGTAGGACCAGGTATTCCAGGGGCAGTACTGAGAGCAGAACTGGGGGTGAATTCCCTAGCAATGCATGCAAGGGTCAACTATGTAAGGTACTGGCTAAGGCTATGGATGGGTCGAGAGATAGAGCTCCCCCTTTTAGTCTTAAAGGAAGAGTTAATGTATGTAGGGGTAAGGGCGTACCCATGGGTGAGGTATTTGGAGAGGATCCTCAGTTCCAGTGGTTTCTCTTTCACTTACTTCATTGGCAAGAGCATATCGGATATAAAATCCGAAATTCTGTTAAGAATGAAGGATATGGAGCACCAGGAGGATTTAGGGGCAGTGGCTGATTGGAGGGCAGCACCAAAATTGGGGCTGTATAAACGGGTATTTGAGCTTGAACCCTACTTAGACATTATAGTAAATGCCAAGTTGCGCAGAGGGTATACATTGTTACGCTTCCAGCTTATCCAACTTGCCGTAACGGAAGGCAGGCATAATAGGACACCATATCTGTTAAGACGCTGCTCTTGCAGTATGCAAGAGGTAGAGACAACGGAGCATTTCATGCTGAGTTGTCCGTACTACGCGAATTTGAGGACAGTATGGCTGGAGCCTTTATTGAAGGGACAAAAGGATCTAAATATAGAAAGCCGCTATCTGTTTTTGTTAGGGTTACGAGGAAGGGAGGAAATGAAAGCGATTGCTATATTTATAGACCTGGCTGGGAAAAGGAGGTCGTTAATCCAAACTAAAATAAGAACTATCGGAAAGGTTTAGAAGGGGATGAGGGTTGGTAAAGTAAGTTCAGCGTAAGTCAAACTCTAGCGTAAGTCAAACTCTAAGTAGTAAGGGCCACTGTCAATACCTCTAATGGCATTAGGCCAGGTGAGTGTAAGTGGCTGTTAATCAGTGCCTTGGGTTAGGCAGGGGGAAGTCGCTGCAACTTAGAATTGGAGTACCCATTGGTCTATGGGATGGATCACTTGGGGTTTGCGCGGACAAGTTGCCCTCAAAAGTAAGTGGGAACCAGGAATGGGGTTAACCCTACTAACTACAGGATGGATAAGGGCCGCCCGGTAAAGGGATGGAGGACTCGGGGCTGTGTGGGTAAGTTGCCCTTAGAAGCAATCAGGAAATGGTGGGCGCTAAGTTACTGTTATGGATCAGTTGTTACAGGTAGATTCGGAATTGGGGTTAGGGGTAGGTAATTAGGATATACATTATGGAAGGGGTATTTGCGCAATATATTGTATAACATTATAGCAAATTTTATATTGTATTTTCCATCTTTGGTTATTGGAGATAATAATTATAGTAAGCATTATTACAAATTTTATATTTATATATTATTAGAAGAGCACACGCAATTGTTGTTTTGATGTAATGTGATGTGACATGTGTAAGGCATGTATGTTTGTTTGGCTATGGCGAAAGCTGGCTTAATAAAAAATTGATGATGATGCTTACTGTGCACATTATAGGGAACAATTCCAGGGTGTATCAGGCACCCTGGAATTGTTATTTATTTGTTCTCCAGCAAATTCCACATGAAGTCCCTTAATTTTTATCCCATCCTCATTCTTAAGCAGCTCGAAATCCCCTAAGTTGACATCATCCTGCATACATGCCACAGTCCGAACTGTGCACTCCACAGTGCCCATCCACTTTCCCCCAGATTCTAGTTTTAAAACTGCTCTATCACATTTTTAATGCCAGCCAAATGGAGTTGGATGAATTTATCACATATATCTTGTGAGGAGTTTTTATTGTGTGATGCCACAGAACAATCCCCCAGAAATTCTTGACCTTCAGCTCCCTTCTCAAACCTCCCTGTCCTACCCCTCCTCTTCACTCTCAGCTTAGGATCTTATTGTTCAATGACAAGATTGAAAAAAATCCACCTTAATGTTGCTTTTCATTCATCTTCCTCCCACATCTCCTTCCCCCCCCCTTGCCCCTTCCTGCCTTTCTTCTATCCTCCTTCTTGCCAGCTTCCCTTGATGAGGCCACCTCCCTACTGTCTACATCAAACTCCTCTACCCGCCCCCTTGACCCTATCCTTTCCCACCTCTTGCCTTCAGTTGCGCACACACACTTCTCACCTTCTCTGCTACACTCCCTTTCTACTGACTCCTTTCCTTCTGCTTTCAAGCATGCCACTGACTTCTCTTCTCTTCTCAAGACATGAACTCATGACCCCTCTGACCCCAACAACTACCACCCCATCTGTAGCACGGGGATCTTTTCAGGGCCACACAGGGGCACTGGGGTCTCTCTGGGGAATTATCAAACCCCACTGCAATGCCTATTCAGTCCTAGTCAGAGGGTATCAATCCACACTCCTTTATTTGTACAGTCTAGTGTACACAATCCCTGGGGGTGCCAGCTCATCTGTCTCCACCCTGCAGGCCCAGGTCACTCTCTCACAGGCACAGGAGCAACCTAACATCAATCCCCCTTGTCCATCTAGCCAGGTCTCAAAGCCCCAGGCTCTGGCCAAGCTTTCCCCCAGTACCTGGTTCTCCTCTTCAACACCCTGGAGAGCATCAAGTGGGCCGGCCTTGTCAGGGAGATGTAATCCCTTCAGCTCCCAGGCAGAGACTGCTTTCCTCGCTGCCTTGCTCTCCTTATATACAGGCAGAGTGGGTGTGGCCAGGCTTCCATTTCTCAGCCTTAAAGGGCCAGTATCCTGCACACTCTGTCACAGGGTCTCTCAGCCTGTTTGCCTCACAGGCTGATCCCCAGCTATGGGGCTGGCTTTGCCATGCCCCTGTGCATGCTCAGCTCTCTGGCTGGCTCATGCAGCCCCCTTCTTAAAGGGGCAGCATTCTCGCAAGTCTGCTCCCTGCTACACCATCTCTCTCCTCCCGTTTGCTTCAAAGCTCTGGAACGTGTCTACACCTGTTGACTTGACTTCCCCTCTCCTCCAATTCTTCCCTCGACCCACTTTTATCTGGCTTCTATCTTCTCCATTCTACTGAGACTAGGACTGAAACTCAATCTTGTTTTTTCTTGATTCTCATCAAGCTTCTCAGCTTGATTTCCAAAGAATCAAGAAAAGAGAGAAGTCCCAATTCTTGACCCTTTCTCAATCGTGATTCCCCCCCCCCACTCGATTTACTTACCAGAGCCACATGTGTGCCATGTCCGGCACTGAGTCCCATGTCCCACATCTGTCTGTTGTCTGTCTGTCCATCTCTCTTCTCTCTCTTATTTTCACTAACACCATGCCAGGAGAAAAAAAAACAATAAAAAGAACTGCACACGCACAAAATGACCACCAGGTTGCTCTGTGCATGTGCAGCCCTTCTCCAAAATAAAGCCGGCAGCATCGCTGTCATTTTGAAAAAGGGCAGTCAGTCTGCACCATCTTGGAAAAGGGCTGAGCATGCACAGAATCGCCATTGTGCATATGCACAGTTGTTTATTATTATTAATTATTATTATTATTAGCAAGCATTTATATAGCGCCAGCAACATACCTGGTGCTTTACAAAGTAATAGAATAGACACAGTCCTAGGGTAGGCCCTAGGGATTACAATCTGAGAGCCAGGGGGCTGGGGAGACAAAGGAAGGGGAACAGAGGGAGCGACAAGGGGTCTAACATTCATAAAGATGCGGGGTCCCAGGTGCACGTGCTTGGCTTGGTTTTTAAGCTTTTTAAACAAGTTTCTCATGAGATTTTCACACCATTAGTGAGATCTTCTCACGATCTTGCAAAGGGTTCTCATTTCTCACAAGATTCTTATGAGAACTAAATTGATACTCGTTTCTGCCCTAGCTGAGGCCGTTTTTAGATGAGCGCGGCGGCGCCCGCGCTTGTTTTCAAAAAAGCCGGCAGCCCGTTCCACACGAGATGCTGCCGCCGAATACGCGCATGTGAGGCCGACGCGCATCCATTTCCGGCCGCGTATGACCAGCCTCGATCGCCGACCCGGTCAGTTCGTGCCCGGAAATGGATGCGCGTCTGCCGCGCATGCGCGTATTCGGCGGCAGCGTCTCGTGTAGAACGGGCTGCCGGCTTTTTTAAGAAACAAGTGCGGGCGCCGCCGCGCTCGTCTGAAAACGGCCTGAGTCTGCTTCCATATGAGGTACAAAAGAGCTTCCATACAAGGAGAAACTCACTATGTTAGGGCTATTCAGCTTGGGAATATGATAGATGTTTACAAGACCAAAAGTGGTATGGAGCAAGTAGATAGGAGCTGTCATTTACCCTCGTTAATAATTCTAGAACTAGGAGACACTCCATAAAACTAATGGGAAGCACATTTTACCCAAACAAAAGGAAGTATTCTTTCACTCAATGTACAATTAACTTTATTTATTTATTATTATTAAAATGTATATGCCGCCATATAATCCATACCCAAATAATCCATACCCAAACCCTTCCTAACCCAACCCACCTACCCCATCTCTCTCGGTAAAGGCCCGGCGGAACAGCCAGGTATTACACTTTCTACAGAAAGAGGGGAGGTCAGAGATAAAGAAGACTTCCAACGGGAGGGAGTTCCACAGCTGTGGTGCAGCCACTGAAAATTCCCTCCCCATGGTCAACACTCGGGAAACCCAGGGGACCGCAGGGAGGGCACACCTGGCTGACCGCAGGGGCCGATCCAGAATCTGGAGGGTGAGGCGGTCCTGCAGGTAGGCAGGGCCCAGGCCATTTATGGCTTTAAAGGTCAACACCCACACCTTGAATTGGGCCCAGAAGACTATCGGCAGCCAGTGCAGAGAGCAAAGCACCGGTGTAGTAAGGAGACAGGCAGCTGAATTCTGCACCAGCTGCAGTCTCCAAACCAGCACCAAGGGTAGCCCCACATATAGTGCGCTAGTAGTGCAGGCTCAGGGTAATAAAAGCATGGATGATTGAGGCCAGATCTGAGTCACAGACATATGACTTAAGCCAACATACCAGATGTAACTGGTGGAATGCCCCCTTCGCCACAGCCGCCACCTGGATGTCCAGACAGAGCTGTGGATCCAGGAGCACCCCCAGACTACGCACCTGAGATACCAGGGGAGGATGACCCCATCAATGATGGGAGCCATCAGTCCCCTGGCTTTCCCTACAACCATCACCTCCATCTTGTCAGGATTTAACTTCAGGTGGCTCGCCCTCATCCAGTCCCTCACAGCTGACAGACACTGGATATGCACCAAGACTGCCAGACCTGGGTCAGATGAAAATGAGAGATGTAGCTGGGTGTCATCAGCATATTGATGACACCTTACACCAAACTCCCTTACAACCTCCCCGAAAGGTTACATATACACACTGAACAAGAGGGGATAAGATGAAACCCTGTGGGACCCCATACAAGAGGCCCTGGAGAGAAGATGAAAAATCACCCAGCCCACATGTTGGGTTCTTCCTGCCAGGAAAGAGTGGAGCCATTCAAGAACAGTCCCGCTAATCCCTGCCCGGTCCTGCAGCCGAGTCACCCATAGATCATGATCAATGGTATAAAATGCAGCCGAGAGCGCTAACAGAATCAACAGGGTCGAACGACCCTGGTCCAACTCACGGGAGAGGTCATCAACCAAGGCCACAAGTGCAGTCCCCATGCCATATCCCGGACAAAAGCCAGACTGTGAGGGATCAAGAAAATGGATCCGGTTCAGATGCCCCTGAAGCTGTCAAGCCACCACCCGTTCAATAACCTTCCCTAAAAAAGGTTGTGGAACTAACGTCTTGACAGTAGTCATAACTAGGTTAAAAAAAACAAAAAAAACAGACTGGCTAAGTTCTTGAAGGATAGGTCCTTGAATAGATATTGCTCAAGTTGGTCCAAGGATACAACCTCTGACTGGCAGGAGCTGGGAGTGACCAGCAGGGAATGGATCACTCTATTACAATGAGGGCTGAAATGAGATTTCACCAAAATAGGAATTCCTGTCAAAATCCCAGTTCCCAATATCATCTTGGTCAAATTGAGACCTCTCCGTACTCAGTAATGTCTCAACCAACATTCCATTTCTCAATTTATGAACTTTCCGCTTAAGGGGATCCCGTTTACTGATTTGCTGTCCATTTCAAGTACTAAAGGCAATACCAATGCAATACTATATTTCTTGTACTCCTTTTTCCCTTGTGCTTCCTTGTCTCTCATTGACTGGTATGCAGATGCCTTTACTAATCTACAATCCAGTTGTAGATTGGTCAAAATAAAGGGAACAACATAGAATAACAATTCTGATTGTTGGTACTGGAGTGGAGATTAAGGGGCACTGGTGGGGAGGTTAGGGAGTGGGCTATGCACACAGTGGATGTTTTCAGATGAACAGATGCCTCTCCTCCGTCTCATCCTCAGGTGTCTAAAGTCAGGTCTGTCTAAAGGTGACCTGCCAGATGTGCAGGCAGAGCAGAGGTGGGCAGCACCAGCAGTAGCACTTTGGAACATCCCAGAGTGCCGCTGGTGGAGCAGGCCTGCCAAACCTGAGGCATGTGCCCAAGGTGGAACAGCAGACCCTCTGATGCATGGACCCACATTTCTGCTCTGCCTCCAGTCAGCCGTTGTCCTTGGGTATTTTCAGACGTGACGGGACCAATTGGCCCCGTCATGGAAACAAACCTATGATTCCCCGCTGGGGTCACCGCGTCACCGGCTAACAAACATTCTCCCGGCGGAGAATCAGGGAGGGGGCGGGGCCTCACGGTGCAACGTGTGGCTTCTTGCCCCCACCCCCCATGCTCCCCCTGCTGCCCGCCCTCTGGGGAGACGGGCGGGTGCCACGGCCAATGTGGCCACAGCGCCTGCCCAAATTGACCACGGCCTGGAATCCCGGCGAGGATTCCGGGCCGTAGCTGCCGTCCAGACGTGACGGCTCGGTTCATCACGGTGGGAAATCACGGTCGCCATGCAATCGGCTGAACCCGCGGGGCCGGCGTCAATCGCGTGGTGAATGTGACTCAGAAATGCAGAAACAGCAAACTCAGAAGTAAACCCTTGGCAATGCAGCAAGCAGTAAATGAATGGTACATGGCACATGGTAAACGATACGCTGAATGTCAGTAAATCAGGACCATCTTTCATAGTATTGCAAGAATTGAGATATTGCATTGGTATCAGGAAATGGTCAGGAAATCGATCTTGCTTCCCAATAGGGTGAAACTTCTTGCAATCCACAATTTAGCTACTTGTTTCACCCTTAATTGTAACCTGTTGGGTACTTCTCCAAAGTGAGTGAAGCTGGCTACTGTTGGAGACAGGATGCTGGGCTATTGGATCATTGGCCTGACCTCCTGTGACACTTTTAATGTTCTTATCTCTCACATTTATTTATTTATTTAAAAACATTTAATACCTCGCCCCTCCTGCCGAGGCAGTTCGGGGCAGCTTACAATATATAAAATACATATAAAATCTATATAAAATAATAGAAAACAATATAAAAGGGGGAACAAGGAAGCTGTTACCGGGGGTAGGGGCAACGGTTCCACGCACGCACACGCTCACTGGGCCGAGGGTATCGAGGTCAACACGGGAGCGACCGGGGTGAGAATGCCCGTCAGGATAGTGTGTGGCTCTACCTCTAATTAAAGAGAACGAGCCCTTATCATCATCAGGCGCTGTTGACCAAGATCNGGATCCAGGAGCACCCCCAGACTACGCACCTGAGATACCAGGGGAGGATGACCCCATCAATGATGGGAGCCATCAGTCCCCTGGCTTTCCCTACAACCATCACCTCCATCTTGTCAGGATTTAACTTCAGGTGGCTCGCCCTCATCCAGTCCCTCACAGCTGACAGACACTGGATATGCACCAAGACTGCCAGACCTGGGTCAGATGAAAATGAGAGATGTAGCTGGGTGTCATCAGCATATTGATGACACCTTACACCAAACTCCCTTACAACCTCCCCGAAAGGTTACATATACACACTGAACAAGAGGGGATAAGATGAAACCCTGTGGGACCCCATACAAGAGGCCCTGGAGAGAAGATGAAAAATCACCCAGCCCACATGTTGGGTTCTTCCTGCCAGGAAAGAGTGGAGCCATTCAAGAACAGTCCCGCTAATCCCTGCCCGGTCCTGCAGCCGAGTCACCCATAGATCATGATCAATGGTATAAAATGCAGCCGAGAGCGCTAACAGAATCAACAGGGTCGAACGACCCTGGTCCAACTCACGGGAGAGGTCATCAACCAAGGCCACAAGTGCAGTCCCCATGCCATATCCCGGACAAAAGCCAGACTGTGAGGGATCAAGAAAATGGATCCGGTTCAGATGCCCCTGAAGCTGTCAAGCCACCACCCGTTCAATAACCTTCCCTAAAAAAGGTTGTGGAACTAACGTCTTGCCAGTAGTCATAACTAGGTTAAAAAAAACAAAAAAAACAGACTGGCTAAGTTCTTGAAGGATAGGTCCTTGAATAGATATTGCTCAAGTTGGTCCAAGGATACAACCTCTGACTGGCAGGAGCTGGGAGTGACCAGCAGGGAATGGATCACTCTATTACAATGAGGGCTGAAATGAGATTTCACCAAAATAGGAATTCCTGTCAAAATCCCAGTTCCCAATATCATCTTGGTCAAATTGAGACCTCTCCGTACTCAGTAATGTCTCAACCAACATTCCATTTCTCAATTTATGAACTTTCCGCTTAAGGGGATCCCGTTTACTGATTTGCTGTCCATTTCAAGTACTAAAGGCAATACCAATGCAATACTATATTTCTTGTACTCCTTTTTCCCTTGTGCTTCCTTGTCTCTCATTGACTGGTATGCAGATGCCTTTACTAATCTACAATCCAGTTGTAGATTGGTCAAAATAAAGGGAACAACATAGAATAACAATTCTGATTGTTGGTACTGGAGTGGAGATTAAGGGGCACTGGTGGGGAGGTTAGGGAGTGGGCTATGCACACAGTGGATGTTTTCAGATGAACAGATGCCTCTCCTCCGTCTCATCCTCAGGTGTCTAAAGTCAGGTCTGTCTAAAGGTGACCTGCCAGATGTGCAGGCAGAGCAGAGGTGGGCAGCACCAGCAGTAGCACTTTGGAACATCCCAGAGTGCCGCTGGTGGAGCAGGCCTGCCAAACCTGAGGCATGTGCCCAAGGTGGAACAGCAGACCCTCTGATGCATGGACCCACATTTCTGCTCTGCCTCCAGTCAGCCGTTGCCCTTGGGTATTTTCAGACGTGACGGGACCAATTGGCCCCGTCATGGAAACAAACCTATGATTCCCCGCTGGGGTCACCGCGTCACCGGCTAACAAACATTCTCCCGGCGGAGAATCAGGGAGGGGGCGGGGCCTCACGGTGCAACGTGTGGCTTCTTGCCCCCACCCCCCATGCTCCCCCTGCTGCCTGCCCTCTGGGGAGACGGGCGGGCGCCACGGCCAATGTGGCCACAGCGCCTGCCCAAATTGACCATGGCCTGGAATCCCGGCGAGGATTCCGGGCCGTAGCTGCCGTCCAGACGTGACGGCTCGGTTCATCACGGTGGGAAATCACGGTCGCCATGCAATCAGCTGAACCCGCGGGGCCGGCGTCAATCGCGTGGTGAACGTGACTCAGAAATGCAGAAACAGCAAACTCAGAAGTAAACCCTTGGCAATGCAGCAAGCAGTAAATGAATGGCACATGGTAAATGATACGCTGAATGTCAGTAAATCAGGACCATCTTTCATAGTATTGCAAGAATTGAGATATTGCATTGGTATCAGGAAATGGTCAGGAAATCGATCTTGCTTCCCAATAGGGTGAAACTTCTTGCAATCCACAATTTAGCTACTTGTTTCACCCTTAATTGTAACCTGTTGGGTACTTCTCCAAAGTGAGTGAAGCTGGCTACTGTTGGAGGCAGGATGCTGGGCTATTGGATCATTGGCCTGACCTCCTGTGACACTTTTAATGTTCTTATCTCTCACATTTATTTATTTATTTAAAAACATTTAATACCTCGCCCCTCCTGCCGAGGCAGTTCGGGGCAGCTTACAATATATAAAATACGTATAAAATCTATATAAAATAATAGAAAACAATATAAAAGGGGGAACAAGGAAACACACACACACACCCCAAGGGAAGAAGGGAAAGAGCAGGATGCCAAAAACATGAACATTCATGACATCCTGCATTTGCCAACTCATTCTTCTGTCAAAAGCATGTTCTTCCGCTGGTTTGTAGAGGAGATCCCGCAACCCTATTGGGAACAGTCCAGAGGCTGTTGTGGTATCTGCTGAGCTGTACGTCTCTCTGCTTCCTCCATCATTGCCCTTCTGCTGGATCCCAGTAGTAAGGACCAAGGAGTAGTATCACAATGGCGTACAGTGAATCAGCTATCGACGATACCTGAGAGGCTTCCCAACTCAGCCACATTGCTCCAGCACACTCCAATATTACTATGCACTTACTGGCCATTCCCACTCTCACCTTGACCGTCTCACTTCTGCTTAACACTCCCCTGCCGAGATCATCCACCTCACCCACTGCTTTGATCACATTCAGCCCCTCTTCTCCTGCCTCTGCTGACTCTCCTCTGTCACATCCAACACAAACTCCTTGTCTTCACCTTCAAGGCTTGTCGTAGCCGTGCTCCTCCCAAGCTTTCCGCCCTCATTTCCCACTCAAGAACATCACTTCTCTTCTGCCACCACCTTCACCCGACCCAAAGACTGCTTTCACACCTGTGTGAATGGGTCCTTAGAAGCTCAGGCCCTGAGAGCCAGGAGAAGGGGACGTGCATGAAAATCAGGCGCATCTTTGAATTCCCCAGAGGCGGGTGATTGAAGCTTTTATGCGTGTTTACAAAGGCGATTGGCTGGGCTGCAAAATCCAGTTCTGTCAATCACTCTTGTAGACATGCATGAAAGTTAAAAATCACCCGCCTCTGATCAAATACACGCCTGATTTGTATGCGTGTCCCCTCTCCTGAGCTTCTAAGGACCTGTTTGCACAGGTTTCAAAGTGGCCAAATCCTCATACTCCTTAAACCTTCCTTGATCCTTCTCCACACTGCCTGAACACATACACTCTCCTCCCTCCCTCCCTCCCTCATGACTGTCAAAACCCTCCTAAAAACCTACTTCCTTCATCAGGCCTTTCCTAGCTCTTCACCCCCACAGATTGCTTATTTATTTATTTACCCACCCCACCCTTCCCTCAAGGGCTCAGGGTGACTTACAAAAATGTAAAAATATATACAAACATAAAACATATGTAAGCATATATAAAAACATATAAAAGCAATTTTTTTAAAAAACCCATCCACCAACCTACTCCCTAACCCCTTCACCCAAACCCACCCAACCCTATCCCACCCCACCAAATGCTTTGCCAAACAAAAAGGTCTTACATCTCTTTCAAAAGATAAGCAGGCGCGGGCTTAGTCAGATCTCCAAGGGGAGAGAGTTTCATAATTGTGGTGCAGCTACAGAGAATGCCTTTATTAATTTATTATTATTATTATTATTATCAAGCATTTCTATAGCACAAGCAATGTACCTGGAGCTTAAAAAAGTAATTGAATAGACACGATCCCTGCCCTAGGGCTTACAATCTGAGAGACTGGGGGGGTGGGGAGATGAAGGAAGGGGAACAGAGGGAGAGACAAGGAGTGTAACATTCACCAGGATGCAAGATCCCAGGTTCATGTGCTTGGCTTATTTACATCAGGAATGATGACTGGTTGGTCCATGTGGTGAGTATATGAGTACACAGACCTTAGGTAACAGATTGTACTGGATAGAGGGTATCAGCAGGAGTTAGGCGAGAGGAGAAAGAAGTCAGGGAGGGCAGAATGGAAGAGGTGGAAGGTACAAAGGGAGGGGGCAAAGCGGATGTGGGCAGGGAGGGAGTTCCAGGCGTGGGGGGCAGATAGGGAGAAGGGACGAAGATGGTTAGGGAGCAGGGGAGGCGTGGGAGGACGAGAGAGGGAACAGAGGAGGAGCAGAGTTCACGGACTGGAATATGGAGGGAAATTAGTGCAGAGAGGTAGGGGGGAGCAAGGTTGTGAATAGCTTTATAGGGGAAGACTAGGAACTTGTGCAGGATTCATTCAGGAAGAGGGAGCCAGTGAAGAGAGTTGAGGAGAGGAGGGGCTGCACAGGGTCGAAGCGACGGGCGAGGTGGATGACCCTGACTGACAGCAGAGTTTTGGACAGAGATAAGGGGAGAAAGGGGAGACCGGGGAAGGCCAATGAGAAGGAGGTTACAGTAATTGAGGTGAGAGATGACCAGAGCATGAACAAGAGTTTTGGCAGAGGAGACAGAGAGAAAAGGGCGAATCTTAGAAATGTTATGGAGGGAGAAGCGACAGGATTTCACAACAGAGTTGATGTAGGGTTTAAAAGAAAGGGGTGAGTTAAAGATGAAGCCTAAGCTACGGGCTTGGGGGACGAGAAGGATGGTGACCCCGTAGATTAGGATCGACAGGGAAGAGGGAGAGGAAGGATGAGGGTTGGGTCAACTACTGCAATTCTGATGGTTAGACCCAGCTTTTCAGGTACTTGTTTCTGCTCTACCTGGTCCATTCTCTTATAGATTATAGTATCATATAATATAACAGAATTATAATTATAATTAATTAATAATCCCTATGACCAAACGTCTCTCTGCACTGATGTTCTCATGATTAAGTTCTGACTTAATATTCCATCCCAGGGACTTTTTATCATTGTACTTTTGCTTATAGTGGGAGGTGGTTTTTTTGTTGTTTATGGTGGGAAGTTTTTTTTTGTTTTGTTTTTTATTACTGTTGGAACATCTTTTCCGCAGACCTGAATTGACATCAATTTGCAATTGTCTTGACATTTTCAAGTTGCTTCTGTATAAAACTTGCACTGGTGTCATTTTTGTTTTGAGTTGATGTTGTGATCCTGTCTCCCTTGATTTGTTCTGACAATTTATTTTCATTTCTGTACACTGTGTCATCACCACAAACCCGCTCTGGCATCTGTCATAAGTTAGTTGGCTTAAATGAAAAGCAATTTCATCCCATAAACTACGATAACTGACTGGGCTGCCTTTCCAACTTCAACAACTCGTTCCTTTGTTTTAATGGGCTGAGTAAAGTGAGGTCTTCCACTCAGCTCCACGGCATTTATCTGTTTGTCTGTCTAACTGTCTGTTGCAATGTGATCACTTTACAAAACGGTATCCAGAATTCAGGTGAAAACCCCAAAAGGGTCTGCAGGTGCAAACTCTTCTCATGCACGATCTGACCTCTCCAGGCAACAGGAATAACTATAATTATCTCTTAATTACAAATAGAGCTGAGAGGTGTATCCGCAGGGAATATCTAATTAGTTGAATTCACCTCCTTCAGCCTGGATCTAACTAGTATTCAGTTCTGATTGCAACCAACAGAATCATGGCATATGGCTTCTTATTGGTGTTACGCCCA
Organism: Sphenodon punctatus; assembly: GCA_003113815.1. NCBI lineage: Eukaryota > Metazoa > Chordata > Lepidosauria > Sphenodontia > Sphenodontidae > Sphenodon > Sphenodon punctatus. The sequence continues at coordinate 2,089,009 of QEPC01012160.1, read as the reverse complement.
CCCTGCGTTCTCTCCGTTGGCTGCCTGTAGAGCAGTGGATTGCATTTAAGATTGTGCTACTGGTTTTCAGGGACATGAATGGTCTAGGCCCTGGCTATATTTGAGACTTGTACCTGGAGTCCCACACTGATAGGTATCTGTCCCCCCCACTTTTGGGGGATCCCACCATCGCATCTAAAGTTGGTGAGGGGTTGGGCCTTTGCTGCGGTGGGTCCGTCAGTGTGATTGTAAAGTGCTCCGAGGCAGGGGAGCACATTAAAGAAAATATTTTTATTTTATTTTTAATAGAATTTCCCATAGAGGAAAAGGTGGTAATTGGTTCACTTGCCTGTGATGTAAGAATGCCACATAGCACAGGGTAGGAGAATAGATCCTCATGGTTCTGCAGCAGTTCGTAGTTTCCAGCAGTGGGACAAATGGAAATTGGAACAGTACTTGGCTCTTGAGGTAGACGATTGGGTGTTTTTTTCAGATGGATGCGGTGCTGCCTGCCCACCCACCCCCAGAGCTTCTCGCAATCCTGCCAACCACACACCTCAGATCAGACAGACCCTGCGGGTTTTCCAACCCACAGTCTGCCCATGCCCCCTCCCCCCTAGAAAGTTGCAGGCTAGAGCAATGCTATGGTGTTGCCTGGGGCAACAGCCCACTGGAAGCAGAGCATCAACATGCATGAGTGCATTAGACAGACGGCTGCTCCGGGTTTGGCTTGCCCGTTCTACCAGCAGCACTCCGGGATGTTCCGGAACGCCAGTGGCAGGGCTTCCCCGGAGCAGAACCAGCTCTACTCATTTCAGCTCTAATCCTGACCTCTGACTCAGGCTGTGTCTGTCAGGTCTTTGACAGTGTATCACTCATCTTTGAGTAAGACCAGCATGTCCTCAAACCGGGGATCGGTGGGATTTCTCTGCATCCCATCAGAAGGGAGCTGTCTGCAAACCCAGTCTGGCAAGAATAGCTGAGTGAACTGCTTCAGAGTAGCAATCCTAGCATCTGATTGGCTGACTAAGGCCGCATCTCATTGGGAATTTTTACACACACCTTAAAGTTCCAGATTTTTCAAACATCTGGGTTTACAAGTCCACAAGTAAGTTCCAGATGCATTATTCACACTCACACTGCCCTGAGGCAGTTCCTGGATGCATTCTTCACACAAACACTGCCCTGAGGCAACCTAAATTAGCCACAGCTGTAGATGTGACAGGCTGCCATGGAAACCAAGTGACCACAGCTACCTGGAGCAAAGCAGTTTACCAGAACTTTTTACACACAAAGGTTCTGGGAGAAGTTCTATGCAGAAGTTCGAAGAGCCGGATGTTTAAGATCTGGGTGAGTGATTTAGACACACAGAAAGTTCAGGATGTAACAGCAAACATCCAGGAGAAATGTGTGTGTAAAAACACACATTGTCTGCTTAAGCATCACAAAGCTGCAAAGGGATAGGGCCATGTGGAGTGTCTCTTGGGATGCTGATGCCTGCCTGCCTGTCTCAGTCAAGTTTTGCTAAGCCTCATTTGTTAACAATCCTGCAGCATTCTGAAGACGTAACGCTTTGTATTAATGCTAAGAAATATTATTAGTCATTATAACCATCCTAATATTGATAGCACAAAAAGCATGATTTTTTGTTTCTGCTCTGTGCTTGGGAAATATATAAAACAATGGGCCTCTGACCCGAAAAATCAAACAACACTAATTAATTGCTCCTTCATTTCTCCCGACCCCTCCAACAACATAGAAAAGTAAATCCCAGTCACAATATAGATGAGATAAAGGGAATGGGAGGGAAGTAATTTCATTTGGCTGTAGTTTAATCCCGGCATTAATCTCTCATATATAGAAGTATTGGGAACCCTCTCCTGGTTCAAAATTAATATTGTGAAATTGGAATCTCTTGGGGGAATCAACATTTATTTTCTTTCCAGGAATAGAGGTGTCCCAACTTTCCTCCCCCCCGCCCACTACTCTACAACTTTCCTCCCCCCTCCCTCCCACTACTCTACAACTTCCCCCCCACTACTCTACAACTCCCCCCGCTACTCTACAACTTCCCCCCC
>QEPC01012160.1:2013961-2075575 GCA_003113815.1 Sphenodon punctatus | reverse complement strand
GTTAAATAAGGATTCATAGAACCTCTGCCACTCTGACGGGGATATACATGACTTCCCTTGAAAACCTCGGCCTCTATAAGATGACCGGATTAACGTCCAGAATTTACAGGAGTCGTTGGCTTTAGCCGCAGCATTTAAATTAGCCCACTGAGTATGGAAGAAGATGTTTTGTTTAGAAATCCGGAGCTTCCGATACTGTAGGCGGAGTTCCGACACCCTAGACCTAAGTGATTGACTAGGATAACCCCTAAGTCTCCTAGAGGTCCGGCGTAGATCAGTCCTAACCTTACGGCACTCCGAGTCAAACCAGGATGGGAGAGGGTCTGCCTGGACCTTGGTGCTCAAGGGACCCATAATCCTCCTAGTAATTACGGGAAGAAGTAAAGATACTAGTTCCTCGTATCTGACCACCATATCTGTGTTGCAAACTATTACTGCCTCTCTTAGGGCAAGCGCTGTTGGAGAAACAAAAAAGGTGTCTAGCAACCCTGCTTGGTGCTCCGACCACTTCACCCTAACAGTAGAGGCTATTTCCTCATCTCTTGGGGGCAATATAGAAGCATCAACAGAAGTCCCGCTGGCATAGGGGTCTTCAAAAAATAGATTAAGTGGGAGATGATTAGATACCCCTAAAGGGACTACTTCTAACTGATGGATCACATGAAGAAAGTTAGGGGAAACTAGTATAAGGTCGAGAACACTGGAGCCCTGAGGGGGAGATGAAGACAACCAATGAGTGGGCACAAGCACAAGCAGTAGCTTCCAGGCCCTGGTCCAAGCCCCTCCTCTTCCAGCTGCACATACTCACACCCAAAGGGCCCCAGCCCCTGTATAATATACCTGGAGGGGGAGATGAAGACAACCAATGAGTGGGCACAAGCACAAGCAGTAGCTTCCAGGCCCTGGTCCAAGCCCCTCCTCTCCCAGCTGCACACACTCACCCTTCAAGAACACTGGTGATGTACAACCACACCACAGTGCAACCAGTAGGGAAGTGCAACTTGACAATAAGAAACCCCAAGAATAGAAAGAAATACAACTTTAAATTTGTGGTAGTAGATGATCAGGGATTACACCCTCTGTTGGTGTCCCTAGCCATCCAAAGGATGGACCTGGTGGGAGTACAGCATCACAGTTTTGTGCACAGTGTCACCCAGCAAACAGTCACGCTGAGTTGCCAGAAAAAAAGGGACATTAGGCAAGGAAAAAATAACAGAAAAACAAGAGAGTGTAGGCAAAGCAAACCCCAGTAGAATGACAAGGAACTCTGTAGTAATGGAATTTGAGGATGTTTTTCAGGGAGATGGATGCCTCAAGGGCACAGAACACCTGGAAGTTGATGAAACCATGCCTACCCAGACCCCGTTGCACTCAACAAGGCTATGAGGAAATGCTGACAAGCCTGACGGAGCGAGCCATCATTAAGCCAGTAGAAGCCAACACACCATGGGTGAGCATTATGCTGGTGGTCCGAAAGCCATCAGGTAAGCTCCGCATTTGCATTGACCCTAGGCCACTCAACAAAGCATTCAAGAGGGCACACTACCCACTTCCCACAATAGACGACATACTACCTGATCTAGCCAGGGCATGTTTCTTCACAGTGTGTGACGTGAGGGATGGTTTTTGGCACGTCCCACTAGACAAGGCCTCGAGCAGACTAACCACCTTTTCTTCACCATTTGGAAGGTGCAGGTGGTTACGCATGCCCATGGGCATCTCCCCGGCACCTGAGATCTTCCAAAGACGGCTACATCAAGCCCTGGAAGGGCTGCCGGGCATGAAGGTAATTGCAGACGACGTTCTAATTTATGGAGAAGGGGCCACCAATGATGAAGCAGAGACAGATCATGACTACAACCTACACTATTTCCTAGAGAGATGCAGGAAACAAAACATCAAGCTCAATGCAGAAAAGATTAAACTTAACCAACGTCAGGTGGCTTACATGGGACACATACTTTCAGCCAAGGGATTGAAGGGAGACTCCAAGAAAATAGAGGCCATTGTGGACATGCCACCGCCCAGGGATGTGAAAGGCATACAAAGACTTATTGGGACGATGAACTACCGCTCCAAATACTGCCCCAACTTGGCGTCAGAGGCCGAAGCTCTATCGCAACTGATGCGACAACACATAGCATGGGACTGGGGACACCCACAAGAACAGGCCCTACTAAGAATAAAAAAGCGGCTGGCCAAGGCTCCAATCCTACAATACTACCAGCCGGGACAGCAACTCATCCTCCAGTGCAATGCTTCTGAGAAGGGACTTGCTGCAGTGTTGCTACAGGACAGACCCATCGAATATGCCAGCGGGGCACTGTCAGAAACTGAGCAAGGGTATGCACAAATAGAGAAGGAACTCTTGGCAGTGGTGTTTGGAGTGGAATGCTTTCACCAATATACATTTGGCCACCAGGTGGTAGTACTGTCCGACCACAAGCCACTGGAGACCATCATGCGCAAACCCCTGCTGCGAGCACCTAAACGCCTACAGCACATGCTGATGAGACTGCAGAAGTACGACATCGAGATCAGATACTGCCCAGGGAATAACATGGTCCTAGCGGACACACTAAACAGAGCCTTCCTTAAGCACGAGGGCGACAAGGGAGATGAGGACATCGAATCCATCAACATGCTCCTCTATGTTCCCATGCGCAAGAACAAGCTCAAGGAACTAAAGGATGCCACGGAAAACGACATCATACTGCAAATGCTCAAGACCACTGTTCTTAACGGATGGCCAGTGGACAAGGCTAGGACCCCTAGAGGAACGGAAGCATACTACCATTGCAAATCAGAACTGAGTGTGCAAGATGCACTAATATTTAGAGGATCAACAATAGTGATCCCAACATCGCTTCAACAAAAAGTATTAGAAACGATACACGCGTCAGACATGGGGTGTGGAAAGCTGCATAAGGCTTGCCTGAGACTGCGTGTACTGGCCTGGCATGGGAGCACAAATACGGGCATTCTGCGAAAGGTGTGAGACCTCCAGAGCAGGCAGTACGCAACAGCAAAAAGAAACGCCGTGGCCACATGACCCACCTACGAGACCCTGGGAGAAAGTGGGGATCGACCTCTTCACATGGCTGGAGGGACAGTACCTGATGGTGATCGACTACTAGTCCAACTTCTGGAAAGTTGACAAGCTAGAAGACACCCGGTCCAGAGTTGTGATTGAAAAGCTAAGAGTCCATTTCGCCAGACATGGCATACCGGCCCAGCTAATAAGCGACAATGGCCCTCAGTTCACATCAATGGAGTTCCAAATTCACCCGGAACTGGGAGTTTGAACACGTCACCTCATCCCCTGCCTACCCACAGAGCAACGGCAAAGTGGAATCAGCAATAAAGACAGCAAAGAGACTCCTCAGTCGAGCAACAAAGAACGGTACAGACCCCTACCTCACCTTCCTAGCTCATCGCAACACACCCACTCAGGGTTGTAGCAGCAGCCCGGCACAGGCACTGTTGGGCTGCAGGACAAGAACACTGATTTCCATGTCAAACAACCAACTTGAACCAAAAACAGAAAGATACCATCACCAGGAACTGCTCGCAGCCCAGCACAGGCAAGCCAGATACTACAACAGGTCGGCATGAGACCGCCCCCCTCTGGAAACAGGCACACATATCTGGATCCAACCAGCAGAAGGCACCAACAACACATGGGCCAAGGGGATCATAGAGAAAACAGTAGCCCCCAGATCATATGAAGTGACCATCTGAGAGGGACGCTCCATACGGCGAAATAGGAAACACCTACGAGTGAGACACAGCCAAGGGAGGCAGTCGGAGACCCAACTGCTGCGACAGAAGGCACACCCCGGACTGACCAGGACAGGAGGGGGTGAGGAGGATGACTACAGCCAGCAGTGTTTAAACGAGGAGCCAGAGTGGGTCCAGGGACTAGTAAAGGAAAATCCACCAACACAAAGAGACACAACAGACGACACAGGAGACATCGAGATGCCCCCCCTAGAAGGTGAGGAGGGGAACCCGAACAGAGAACCAGACTCCTCAGCGACAGAGCGGAAGGGAATCCAGAACAGACAGTCCAGGGTGGGCCACCTGCTGAGGGCACCTGAGTACCTAAAGGACTATGTAACTGATTAGAGCCCATGGTAAAGATGAGGCTCCAGTGGTGGCCAAGTGCTAGCAACCTCTGACCACACACACACGCATACACACATGACATCACCCTCGGATGATAAAACGTGGGGACTCTGGCCCAACGGGTCACTAGAAGCTTCATTTTGTTTTGGTTTTTTCCTCTTCTTTCTTTCTTTCTTTCTTTCTTCTTCTTCTTCTTCTTCTGTCCTTTGTGTTGATTTTGTTGATGTTGTAGAACAAGGGAACATTTTTTGGGGGGGAAGGAGGAAAGATGTTATAAGGGGACTTGGTATAGCCCAAACTCAGGGAGAATGGACACACCTCAGGCCTGGAGGGGTGTGGTACAGTCCAGCCTTGGAGGAGGGCTTTTCCCTGTCTCTCTGCTTGCCCTCACCCTGGCTTGTCCCTTCTCTCCTGGCCGGGCGGGTAAGCTAGTCACAGCAGCAACTAGCAATGGATTGTTCTTCATTTAACATAACCTCTAACAATAAACGAGAAACTTAAATAAATCTCCCGGACTCCAAGTCTTCTTTTTACACCTGTCAAATTTCTGCTACTCAAATAGAACCAAACATTTCTGGTACTTTTTGGTACCTGAACCAGTTTTCAGTCAAGTACCCCAAAATACCAAAATGTTGAAATACTGACAAACCAGTATATCAAAATACTGATTTTGTCCCTATTTCATTCAGTTTTGTCCCAATTTGGAGAGTATTTGGGGGGCTGAGGGTTCAGGTAATTTCACATACTTGAAAAACTGGTAACTGAAACCAGTTTTTCTAGTTCTCAATCAGTGTTTGGGTGCCGATTCAGATACCAGAAATGGTACCCAAAATGTGTGTATTACTCGCAGGTACCAAATCAAGTACCTGTTTCAACTCTACTCCAAAATCTATGTTCCCGCTTGCACAATATTATTATGCTGTCCTTATGGTTACCAAGATAATCTACACCATTTGAATTCTATGTAAACAGACAATGCCATATGTCTGCCTGAAAATTTCACCCGGGTTATGGTACTGAGACTGCACTTGTGGCATTGGTCGATGACCTATGCCGGGAATTAGATCAGGGTCGTTCAGTTCTGCTGATTCTATTAGATCTATCAGCTGCTTTTGATACCGTTGACCATGAAATGTTGGTGACGCGCCTGTGGAACTGGGCGGGGGTGGGCGGCACGGTTCTTGGCTGGTTCTTCTCCTTCCTGGCTGGAAGAACTCATCGAGTGGTACTTGGTGATTATTTTTCATCACACCGAGACCTCGCACGTGGAGTCCCATAGGGTATCGTTTTGTCCCCTCTCCTGTTCAACGTGTATATGCAGCCGCTTGGCGAAGTGGTCAGGAGGTTTGGCGTGCGGTGTCATCCATATGCTGATGACACCCAGCTTTACCTCTCTTTTTCATCAAACCCAAGCCCGGCAGTCTCGGTGCTTACCAGGTGTCTGTCAGCTGTGGGGGATTGGATGAGGGCAAATCGACTGAAGCTGAATCCCGACAAGATGGAGGTGATGCTGGTGGGTAAAGTGGTGGGGGTGATGGCCCCCATCATTGACTGGGCCACCCTCCCAGCCACACCCCCTGGAAATCAGCCCCTTTTATGATGGTTACCTGGGGGAGGGATGGAAGAGGAGTCACAGGTGGGGGGAATTCCTGCCGCTTCAGCCACCCCCACCCCGCTTTCCAATGAGCAATCTATGGGGGTGAGGAGCTACGGAAAGCCTGATGGAAGAGGTAGGGTTTTAGGAGAGATTTAAAAGAAGGGAGGGAGTCCTTGGGACATTTGTCCTTGGGGAGGGAGTTCCAGGCACCGGAGGCAGCATGGGAGAAGAGGCAAAGACAAAAGGAGAAGACAAGACAGAAGAAGAGGAGAAGGGAGGTGGGGATCAGGAGAATCTGGGAGCAGTCGACTTAAGTCTATAATCCAGGGCTCGGCTTAAGCAGGGCCAGTAGGAGGACGGTCATAGCCTGGGCCCCTCGGTCAGAGAGAGCTCCGCAAGAGGCCAGTCCTTGTAGCCTGAGATCCAGTGCTCCTTAAGCTCTGGGATGGGCTGTTCCTGTGGGGCCCTCTCCCTTCCTGTGATTTTCAGCCCGCAGGGTGGCTACTTCCTGTGGGGCCTTGTGCCCCCCCTCCCTCCCCTTTCCTAACCAACTAGGGTGGGGGAGCAGGACCCTGCAAGAAGGGGTTAAACGGATGGGCTATGGAGGGCTTGGGCCATGGAGGCTCCACATTTTATTTGCGTTCTTGACCCCACAAATTCTAAGGCCGTTTCCTGCCCTGACCCGGACCATTAGCCCACAATTCTTCCCTCCCAGCTTTCTAATGCTGGAGGGAAATGAGTTGTGCTCCGTGCCCTAATCATCCTAATTTACCTGTCTGCCACCACCCTGTCCAGGGAGAAATCCACTCTGCTGCTCACAGTTCGCCTCCAACCTCCACAGTGGTCGAAAACTGACTCGCTGTCCGTGGCATCTTTCCCAGATCACGGGGCTCTTTCCCCACTGTGGCCCCTTCTACCACCCATTGGCACAGCAAGGGGGTGCTGGGCCCAGGCCCTTGTCCCAATTATGGACCCCCTGAAGGGCAAGGGGGTGGGTGGCAGGGCTTCAGCACCCCTGTGGCAGCAAACCCCACTAGGAAGGAAGTTTTAAGAGTGGGTGGGGGTGGGGAAGTCACCTGCACCCACTCTGAACACTTCTTTTTTTGGCAGGGCCCTTTGCAAGCAGCCTGAGTAGGGCTGAAACAAGATTTCACCCTTCTCGAAAATCTCGTCGAGAATAGGCTTTTTGACAAGATTTTCTCAGCTCAAGAATCTTGCAAGAATCAGATGTTCTCGCAAGATTCTCGAGAAATGGTCTGTGCATGGCCAAAAAAAAAAGGCTTTCCAGGGCTTTTCTGTGCATGCACGACCATTCTGGACATGTGCAGACCATTTGGGGGTATTTTTGAGATTCTCGAGAAACTTGTGAGATCTCATGAGATCTTACCAGGCTTGCAAGATATTTCATTTTCATTTCAACCCCTCTAGGAAATTTTCAGAGTGGGGAGGGGGGCGCAGGAGCTCCACTCCTTTACCCTCTGAAAATTTCCTAGCAGCACCCAGACTACTTGGAAGAGGCCCCTTCAGTGCGTGGGGCCTGGGCCTTTCTACCACCTTGCTCCATGGTAGCTACACCTCTGCTGTCACGCCTTCAGAAAAGCATCTAGCATTGATGGCTTTTTCAGTCTTTAAATAGCAGGCTCCGATGAAGGAGTAAAAGCAGTGAGATGTCATTAGCTGATAGACTACAGGAGGGCGAGACGAGGTACTGCATCATCTGGGGGAGAGAAGACACAATGCATTGTATTCCATCCATCTCATCAAGAGGGTGTATGGAAATCCCCCAAACAAAGTAACGCACTCAACAGACTTATTCAGCCAAGCTTCACACAACCATCAGTATCTTTTATTATTGCTATTATTATTATAATACATTGGGCATTCTTTCCCTTCATTTGACAAACTAAAAGCAATAACAACTTTCTTTTTATTGGCTCCAGAATATCCACGGGCGACAGGGAGGATTTTTTTATAATGAAAAACGACTTTAGAGGCACAAATGGGGATTTTTTGTTTGCTTCATCTTCCCCTTCTTCTTCTTGTTTTTTGTTTCGGCCTAGCTAAATTATGAAAGCAATTCTCCGAAACAAAATTCATAAGTCGCAAACATGCTGCCTCTGCAAAAGGAAGGGGGAGAAGTCATCAAGATTTGTAATGGGTGCGTTTCTAAAGATTTGCAGAGTCGTGGGATTGTGGCAGGCAGGCAGACCTGGGACCTGTTGGCTTAACTACTTCATTGCCAACTTGATCCTTGAAGAACAGAAGTTGCTTGAGAAGGGAAAGATGTCGTAACTTCAGGGGCGGCCAAGAGGTGATGTCATCAGGGGGCAACATGCCTGCTTGGGTTTGGGCGCGGGGGATTAAGGCCAGCTGCAGGCACTGGCCCCGGGGGAGCCACAGGTGAGGAGGAGAGAGTGGAGCGTGGTTGTAGTCTCACCTGGGGATTGCAGGATCTGGATCCTGAAGGCTCCACAACCTATTGGTACTTCGGGCAATGAGGATCTGGACTGGGGCACCCCTGTGTGAGGGCCACGGCCAAGGGGGAGAGTGTAGGGAAAGGACATTGGGAAGGGGTGTGGGGAAAGTGCCAGAGATGCTTGAGGGAGTTCCCTGACCGGGCTGGGGGAAGTCATCATGTCCAGACCCCGAAGCGGGAAACCGTCCAACAGTAATAGGCCTCCTATGTGGCTGGGGGTGGGGAGACACCCATGGGTTGCGCCAACAGCTGATCCCTCCCCCCCCTTTCCCTACATATCTGCCACAGTTGTATAAAACATATACCAAAAATAAAACCATAATAATATACCAGTATAAAAATATAAAATTCCAATTACAGTAACCCCATTGTTTTAACCCACCCTGAGCCTTTGAGGAAGGGTGGTTTGGAGACTTCAGATAAATCAAAATAAAATGAAGTAGGAAATACTGGATCAGGTAGTGGTGCTATACAAATAAACCAACCACCAGCAGCAGTAGCATCAAGTCTGATGAAGTCAGGCCCATAGTTTGTCATTCAGCCTGGCCCAGGAGACTTTCTCCCTCTTGTATCCTGACCTGACCCATCTTCATCATTTTGCTTCAATATTTTCCAGTGGAGCTACCTCTGTTTATGGCAGGCCAGGATCAAGCCGACCGAATTCTGCTTTTTCAAATGCCTTTTCTCATAGGAATGAGCAAGCACTATTAGTGTTTGGTCAGTTTGATTACTTAGACATGCAGTTGTTATCAACAGGTGTCTGCACTTAAGGACACACCTCCCCATGGTCCATTTGAGGAGAAAATGAAGTCAAAATAATACAAACCACACAGCTCCCCCCCCCCCCGATGTGATAAGACCTTAATAAGGCTCTATAAAGCACGTCTTCTTTCAAAGCAGAGTATAACAAAAACCACAGAAATGCATCCATCTTTTGGGTAGAAGGTTCCAATCATATGGTGCCTGTAGCAACAACTCAGAGATTTAGAAATGTAGGCAAAGACTCGAGCAGATTGGAAGCTCATAAAAGAGTAAAAACCAATGTGACAATGACCGGCTCTGGCCAAATTCGTCCTGCTGTGGCCCACGGGTCACGGCCACGTTTGTGATCTGACCCCCAGATGTTTACCCCAGACTGACACAGACACACACACACACACACACCGGTGTGTTGGTCGCTAGCCCGGGCTGTGACTTGGCAAAGTGTCAAAGTCACAGCCCAGCATACCCCACTGAGATAGTCCTCCTGGCCAAAGTGTGCCACAGCAGGTTAGAAAATATATTCTGCCTTGCTGTGATCCGTCCCAGCAGGAGCCAGGGAGGGCTCCGACTCTACAGAGAGAGGATCTGGCTACGTAGCTGCAGGAGGGACTGTGCCTGGCCAGGGAGACTTGAGTTACTAGAGGTATCTAGGGGACCATGCATGAGGTGGGACTGTGCCTAGCCAGAGGGGGAGACCCCACTGGAATGGACTATATATGTACTGTATGATGAAGGGATAAACATTGGGAATAGAGGAAACATGGGTGAAGATCCTGTGTGGGTCATGGTTGTTGAGGCTGGATCCTGACAATACTTACCCCATGACCCAGTGACCCTGCTTCTTTCAAACCTCAGAGTCTTTCAACAGAGCAACGGGGAGGGACTTCCCATGTTTTCCTGATGTTGCTCCCTTGATATCTGAGTCGAATTTCCCAGTTTCCTCCACAGGGAGAAATTCTGCTCTTCAAGGGAGCCTCCCTATGAGGACTGAATTGGTGAACCAATTGAATGGTTGCCTTTTCAGGTTCTGGATTTCAATATTTCCCCAACAAATCAATATGTGCCAGCCCAAATCAACCTAGTGTTTCAAAATTAGGGTTTTCATTCAACTTCAATCATATTATTGATGTTGGTATTAATTTACAAGGCCCTTCACGGCCTCGGCCTCTCATACCTCAGGGACCGCCTCGCCCCCCGTGCCCCAGAGCAGCTCCTTCTTGGAGGTCCCCGGTGTAAGGAGGGGGCCCACAATGGAGAGGGCATTCTCGGTGGCTGGGCCGCGTCTTTGGAACTCCCTCCGGGAGGAGGCTCGCCTGGCCCCCAGCCTTTTAACATTCCGGTGAAGATGCAAAACCTGGCTGTTTGCCCAGGCCTTTGGGGAGGGGGGGAGGGGGGGTTAAATGGGTTTTATCTCCCCGACCCTATTTATTTGGTTAAAGAGTTCCCGATCCCTGTTTTAAAAATTGTTGTTGTATTTTAATTGAGTTTTAAATGGTTTTATATGTGTTTTAATATATGTTTTGTGTTTGGAAGCTGCCCCGAGCTGTTTGCAAGAGGGGTGGGGTAAAAATAAAATAAAATAAAATAAAATAAAATAAAATGATCTTTAGTGCCTCAATGGACAATGAGCCTTTGAGGTACCTTTGCCTGTAATCCTTGTTTTGGAAGGGTTAATATCAGACTGTAAGTGGGGTAGCCCCACTGTGGCTGCAGGTTTGGCAGGGTCTATCTCATATGCATCCACTGCAAGGAGGCAGGACCATTACAGACAATGGGGCCAATCCCAAGACCTGCGGATCAGGTGCTCAGGCACTCACGCACCTGCACAAAAGCCGTATGCACCACCATTGCTGGCACATAATGTCACTCAGAAACCATGATCATGCGTGCACGCGGGGTGGATCCTTGTTTCGGAAGGATCATCCTCACCATTTAAAAATAGTTTTAAAGGATCAGCCCCACTTGGGATCATAGATTCGGAAGGATCAGCCCCACCGTTTCATTCCCACAGGCACTGTGCTTACTTAAAAGGTTCCTTTGCTAAAAGAGAAGCTCCCTGTTAGGCCCCTTGCCTCCTACTCTGATCCTAGACAAGCCTCCCCACCAAACTTTCACCTTCAGGCCTTTGGGTTCTCTGCAGCCCAGACTAGACTTCTCTGACCCTTTGTTGCTAGACACTGGCCTCAGATATTTGAGATGAAGACTCTTTGTTATCGGACCAACTTCTGTTGGTGAGAATGTGCAAGCTTTCGGGCCATACAGGGCCCTTCTTCAGGCATGTAGCATAGTCAGTCAGAAATATATAGACTGAGCAAATGTAGGACAGGTCTCTATGAGGAGGCAAGGAATGATATGTGTGGGCTTGGGCAAGACAAAGTAAATGGTGGTGGTGGGGTAGTTAGGAAAAAAAGAAAGAGATGCCCCTCCCCTCTCCCTTGCACCATAGAGCTGCAGGCAGATTGGTCACTGCTTTAGGCTGCCGCCCACAGCTCTATGGCATTACTTGGGCAACCCCTGGCCAGGAGTGGAGCTTCATTGGCCCATCCACTGAGTAGACGGACCGCTATTCCAACCCCGGCCGGTGCTCCGGGTTGAGGCAGCCTGCTCCTCTTGCGGTGCTCCGGGACATTACAGAGCACTGCCAGTGGAACAGCCCCGGAGCATGGACAGACTGCCCCAAGGGTAGCAAATCTCCCAACTGACCTGTTTCATGGGGATGCAGCAGTATCGGGCAGACAATGGCAGCAGTGCTGGAGAGATAATGGAGCAGTCCAGAGAAGGGAGAAATCACAGCAGCAGGGGAGGGGGCATGGTGGGTGATCTGGTGCCTGAAGACCTTTTCCAAGGCCTGGACCCATTCATAAAAGGCCTCTGAGCCCTGGATTACTCCTCCCTCCACCATCACACTCCTCCTGTTGAGTCCCATGCCACTGAAAAGCTGCCATCATTACCTGGCTACAGCTGCTGCACGCCCCCCCAGGAACCAGGTAAGCCATGCTTGGCTGGGGTGGGGCCTGGAGGTATCATAGAGCTGAAATGGGTACCTGTTTGGATACCAGGAGTGTAATCGATGATACCTGACCCATCACTGATGGGTTAGGTACCATAGATTTCAATGGACACACCTGGTTTTGTGGATACCCATTTCATCTCCACCATAGGCAATTTGTTTCAAGCACCCAATCATTCAGGCCACACCCTGCAGCAATTTACTCCCCTCCCCTTTGGGGCTTGACCATGCAAAGACTTACCAAGGTCTGTTACGCAGACACTTCCCCTTTAATAATAACACAAACTCCAGCAAGAAGTCCATCTTTCTTTTGTTTTGTTGAGATACCAGCAGATGTCACGAGTTTATATATGAGAAGGGAATTAAATAAAGGAATCTTCATATTTGCTTTTTAATTGTCTTTCTTCAGATGCTGATGACAACCAGTTCAGCACAATTTTTGCTTTATTACTGGTTTTGCCTGTGGGTTGTAGCATGTTGCGTGGCTGAAGCTCTGTCTCATGCAGGGGTCTGCGGGTTCGTTATACCTCTTCCAATTATCGGAGGGTCATTAAATTCAGATAATGAGAGAAATAAATTTTAGAGGAATTCCTGAGAAATCATAATTGGGTGCAGAGACATTACCTGGGGTTAATGATTGGGAGTTAAGTTTAGCTCATGGGATTATAGATCGACCATGCTTATCTGGATCTTTCTTTTTAATTAGTTGGACATTTACTTCCCTACCAATTAACATGGAGACTCTCCTGCCTCTTGAGGTGCTTGTGAGCAATGTACTAATGTTCTCCTACTTGGTCTCACTGATTTCTGGGGTGTGTTTCTGGAATAAGATAGTACCAGTGTTTTCTCTATATAGAAGGCAGGTAACTCTTCTGCTTTCCTATTCTATTGGGACTTGAGTAGTACAGAGCTTAGATAATACACTGGTAAGTACTATATGAATGCTGAGTTGAGAGAGAGGAGGTAAATTTAACTGCATTTCTCCACTGGAAATAACCCTAAAAGTAGCACAGTGGAGTTCCATCTGCTTTGGGTCTAGTTCTGATTCACGTGTGCTGTGGATGGTGTGAGGAAAACCTTTCGAGCAGCAGTTTCATAGTCTCAACCTGAGCTCTGATGGGTTCTTTCTCAGATGTAATTTAAGGGGAAGGGGGATCTTGACTGTAATTTAGGGGGAGCAGGAGAACAAGTGCCCCCCCCCCACACACACACTTTCAGGAGATGGGTCTCCCTGTCAGCTCCAAGAGCTGAAGGATAAGAGGACATAAGTTTGAATTCCACTTTGGCTAACTGTGTTTCCTGTTTCCAAAACCTTCGTCTGCTTTCTTTGTAACCTGGGTCATACTACTTTCTACAAAAGTATCAGACAAAAGGTCAAAACCCATAGCATTAACATAATGGCCCCAAAGCTGAGCTACTGAGCCACGCTACTACCTACTAGCGAGCACTGTATCCAATGATTTCTCCCATTTTGCTTTGGGTTCACCAAAGCAGAGACACACCACCATCTGGCCGCACTTCTTTTGGATATATGTTTTGAACTCGGAAAAATGCTAAAATGGTAATGCATTAACTCAAGAACGGGTTGGTCAAAAGGAAAATTGGTTTTTGAGCCCGTGTGGTGTAGTGGATAAGGTGGACCTGGACCTGCTCCTGGGAGGCCAGGGTTTGAATCCTGTCCTTTCCATGAAGTCACTGGGTGGCTTTGGGCAAGTCACAACCTCTCCACCTAGAGAGTCAATATGGTTTAGTGAGTAAGGTGCTGGACTTTGACCTGGGAAACCAGGGTTCAAATCGTGCCCTAGCCATGAACTCATTGGGATGACCTTGGGAAAGCCTCAGCCTATGAAATGGGAATTTGTGTGTCCCTGTGTTCCCCCCTACCCTTGTCCATCTTAGATTTGTAAGTTCACTGGGCAGGGACCTGACTTTGAAAATCTGTGACTGTAAAGCGCTGTGTATGCCTGCCAGCAGTGCTATAGAAATGATAAGAAGTATTTGGCACTGTGACTGTACTTTGTCTGTGGGTACAACTTTACCAAGATGTGACTGACCACAGGGGATAGAGACTTTCCCTCTGGTTAAAATAATATGGTATGTGGGGCGGGGGCTTCCCTTGCATAGGTGGGCACTGGAGAGGCTTTTGTGTGTGAGGGGTGGATGTCTGGTTTATTTCTCATGGGTTTCTTTCTTGTGGGTGTTATGTCTGCTGGGCTGTCTTTGTTGTTGTTGTTGTTGTTGTTTCTCTCCACATTTGCACTTTTGTGGGTTTGTCTTCTTGAGCAATTTTTCCACTTCTGTTAGCCTGCTTTTCTGGGCACTCCTTGGCTGGCATAATGAGTTTAAAGTGGGTGCACTCACTGCTGATGGTGTGGGCCATGGTGTGGGCACACTACTGCTGTATTTCTGCCTGCAGTTGTACTTTTGTGGGTTTGTCTTCTTGAGTGATAGTTCTACTACTTGGTTGGCATAATTAGTTTAAAGTGGGTGCTCTGCTGATGGTGGGCCATGCTGTGGGTATTGCTGGCTTCTTCTTCTTCTTCTTGGCTTTCTACACACAGTTGTGCTGTTTGGGTTTGTCTTCTTGAGCGATTGTCCCACTCTTGATAGCCTGCTTTTTTGGGCACTGCTTGGTTCGCATAATGATTTTAAAGTAGGTGCACTGCTGATGGTAGGCCATGCTGTGGGGAAACTACTGCTGGGTTTTTTCGGCTTTCTGCACAGAGGGTGATTTCAGATGTGACGGCCGACCTCTTTCACCATGGGCTGTGGGGTGGTTCGGACCATGGCCAGGGGTGAAGGGGCATGCCAACAGACATGCACCCCATTGCCCCTGGCTGTGGTTCGAACCACCCCATGGCCCGTGGTGAAAGCGGCTGGCCGTCACGTCTAAAGCGGCACACACACCCCGGAGGGGGCGGGGCCACGCGGCGCAGCGTGCTGCCACATGGCCCCACCCCCTGCATTCCCCGGCGGCCCTCCCTTTTCCCGACGGGCAGTGGCAGCAGCCAATCTGACTGCTGCCACAACCACGGGTGGGGGTGAATGCCATTGACCATGGTGAACAGTAAGTAACCAGATGTTACTTCCCATTCACCATGGCCGTGGTGGCCTTTCACCACACTTCTCTACCTCCTCGCATCCGGAGGTCCAGAAGTGTGGTGAATGCAAACATGGGCCGCATTTGACTGTGGTGCACATCTGGCGGCGAGCCAACAGACGTTCAACACAGTCAAACGTGGCCCATGTTTGACTGTGGTTCAGCCGGGGTGAATGTCAGATGCATATCGTCTGAAATCACCCATAGTTGTACTTTTGTGGGTTTGTCTTCTTGAGTTGTCTCACTCTTGGTAGCCTGTTTTTCTAGACACTGTTTGGCATAATGATTTTAAAGTGGGTGCAATTTAAAATAATTAAAGGGAAAAGTTCCAAAGTTACGATTTCCGAGGTCCAGAGTTCTGAATTACGTGTTCTCGGACAAAGTTACAAAGTTCAGCCGAGTACCCGGACTGCGTACTCGGAACTTTGGAACTCAGTCCAAGTACCCAGAAGGATTCAGTTTAGTCCTAAGGAAAATCTCTAGATATAACATCTGGATTTCTTCTTCTGCCCATTTTTATTTATAGTTAGCAGCACCGAATATGTGTTTTGTAAATAAACCCTCATCCTTCCCCAAGTTTAGGGAAGAAAGCTATTAAGGAAGATAATTGTCTTGTGTGTTTATCAAATGCCCTTTCAATGCACTCGTGTGAGGATATTTTATCCCTGCCTTGTCTTTATTCAAATTGACACATCTTTCTAAGGACCATCTTGCTGAATTAATCTTTTGTGCAAACTTACATTCCTCCCATAATTGCCTTTTGGACATGGCACTTTGTCATTATTTCCTAAAGAATCAGCATTTTGATAGCCCTCATGGATATCTACAAACATATATTGATACCAACACTTTAGATCCTGTCAGACTTGCCCACGTAATGCCAGATGTTAGGAGTTTATCATCGGAGCAGCTTTGAAAAGCACCTTGGACTGAGACATGACATCTAAGCTCTCAGCTGATAGAAAAACTTTTCACCTTCATCCCCTTATGTCGATCTCCTCAATCACCGTCTTCTCTTGCTTCCACTGCAGTGACAGGAATCTTTTGGTGAAGCTGTGATTTTCCTTCTCTCTCTCTTTTTTTTTCTGTTGCTTTATTTGGATGATTGATTCATCTTCTGACTTAATTGGCATCCAGAAGCATTTCTTTTTAAAGTTTCATCTGTGAGACGACAGAACTGTGCATTTCTCTTTTTGTATTTGAATGTGGTTGCCAATTTCCTCTAAGATTCCAAATTCTGTGGGCCAAATTCTCAACTGCTACAAATTGGCAACACCCCATTGAAATCACCTACACCTGCTGAGGTTCTGATGGAGCGATATTGATGATACACGAATTGAGGATTTGGCCTTGGATGGTTGGTGAAGGTGTTGTGGCCAATGTTCAAATCCTGTTGTAGTCTGGGGCAACTTACTATAGTTTCTGCCATCCCCAGCTCCAGATCTGTCAAAGGAGAATAATAAAGGCCTACACCCCAGGGCTGTTAAGAAGGTAAACTAATAAGGATTCTTATTCCTTAAGTACTTTGAACTATATAAAATAACAATATATTATTTTGAAATTTTACATCACATGAGTTTGCAATAGCAATGAAACAGGTTTCTGCTGCAAATATCGTATCTGACACTGTCCCTTTCATTGTGGGTCTGCCAAAGCTAGGGTAGCCAGATATGCACATTTTAGAAATACAGGTTAGCGCCAATGCAGCCCTGCAACCTGTATTTCTCATAAATGTCCTCTAAGATTTGCATGTCTGGCCACCCTCACCAAAGCGGTTACAAGCTGCTATCTTTCCTTGCTCTATCAGACATCTGTTCTGGCTTTAAAATGGGTTCAATTGTATATGTGTGTGAGTGAATACCACTTATTGTATAACCCAACTGACAAAAAGATGTCATGGACACACAGGAAGCAAGAGCATAGTTGGAATAACCCGTCTGCCTGGCGGCACTCTGAGCACTTCACACCGTTATTGAAAAATAAATAAAGCACCATACCAACTTAAAATCCATTTGAAACTGATAAAAAGTGGAAGCTGAAGGGGGAGAAAAAATGCATTATTATTATTATTATTTTATTTTATTTGAAAAATTTCTTCCCCGCCTCCTTTTGCCCAATAGCAGCTCGGGGCGGCGAACAATAATACTAAAACATATGACAAAATCAATAAATAATATAAATATGAATTTAAATACATAACAATATAAAACTATCAAATTCCTGAAAAGCATAAATACCCCCCAACCCATCCCCTCTCACCGAACACCTGGTGAAACAGCCAGGTCTTACGTTGTCCATGGAAGGAGGAGATATCCGGAAAGAGGCAAATCTTTGCCATGAGAGAGTGCCACAGCCTTGGCGTGGCCACTGAGAATGTCCTCTCAGCTGTTGCTACCAAGAGATACCTGGGGGATCTCTGAGAGGGTGCTCCCAGAAGACCACAGGCGTCGATCCAGGACACAAAGGATGAGGCGGTCCCACAGGTAGGTGGGGTCCAGGTTGTATAACCAACACCTTGAATCTGGCCCATAAGACTATAGGCAGTCAGTGCAGAGAACAGAGCACTGGTGTTATGTGCTCACAGCGTCCCGTCCCCGCTAGGAGGTGGGCCACTGCATTCTGCACCAGCTGCAGTCTCCGGGTCATCACCAAGGGTAGCCCTACATAGAGTGCGTGCAGTAGTCCAGTCTAGAGGTGATGAATGCATGGATGATGGTGGCAATATCAGAGCCTGAAATATAAGGCTGAAGGCAACAGACCAGATGTAATTTTCAAAACGCACTCCTCGCCACAACTGCCACCTGGGCATCCAGGTAGAGCTGCAAGTTGAGAAGTACGGCCAGACTTCAAATTTGAGGGATGAAGTACCGCATCAATGATGGGAGCCTCCACCCCCATCACCCCTTCCCACCAACATCACCGCCGTCTTATCAGGATTCGGCTTCAGATCGCTCAACTTCATCCAGTCCAGTGGAAGCCAAATAAATCCCCCATTGCAGCCAGGCACCGAGTAAACACCAAGACTGCGGGTCCTGGGTCCGATGAAAATGAGAGGTAGAGTTGGGTGTTGTCAGCATATCGATAACACCGTACCTCAAACCCTCTCACAATCTCACCCAAAGGCTGCATATAACATTGAACAGGAGAGGGGACAAAATAGATCCCTACGGAATCCCAATATCACATGCTGAGTTCTTCCAGCCAGGAAAGAGCGGAACCATTCAAGTTCAATTCTGCCCACCCCGGCATAGTCCCACAGTTGAGTCACCAACATCTTGTGATCAACCATGTCAAAAGCCACTGATAGATCAAATAAAATCATACGGGTGGACCGAGTTCAGTCCTACTCCCGGCAGAGATCATCGACAAAGGTCACAAGTGCAGTCTCAGTGCCATAACCTGGATAAAAGCCAGACTGTGAGGGATCAAGGAAACTGATGTGGTCCAGGTTCCCCTGGAGCTACTGGGCCTCTACTCATTCAGTAACCTTCCCTAAAAAGGGAAGTTTAGAGACTGGTCAATAGCAGGCAAGGACTTCAATGTCAAGAGATCGTTACTTGAGCAAGGGCCACACCGCAGACTCTTTCAGACAGACCCTGCCCCCCATAAGGGAGGCATTGACAACCCCCGCCAGCAACAACCCCAGCATCTCTCAGCTGGTTTTCACAAGTCAGGACAGGCATGGATCAAGTTCTCAAGTTGTGACCTGCAAAGCCCCCAGCACCTTCACTGCATCAGCAGATGACACCTGCTGAAACTGATCCCACAAAACTGGACCAGACAGGGCATTCATAATCTCAGGTACACCTGCATCAAACGCAGAGCCAAGCGATTTTATCTGCAAAATACTCAATAAACATGTCACAGCAAGCACTGGAAGATTCAACCTCCAGGCAGAGAGAGGCCAGAATGACCAGCCCCTTCACCACCCAGAAAAGCTCAACTGGATGTGACTTTGCAGATGGTATGGGGGTAGCAAAGAAACTCCTCTTTGCTGCCCGCATAGCCATGGCATAGGCTTTTAAAGCAGCTCTATGTTGCAATCGGTCAGCTTCATTGTGAGTACGGCACCACTGTCACTCTAACCACCACCCTTCCTGCTTCAGTCGACGCAGGTCTTCTGTGAACCTGACCATGGGGCCCTGCATCGCTAGTGCACAGGGCGCGAATGCTGCTCAATAGCCACAGCCAACAAGATGGCAACAAGGTCATCGAGCGATCAGCCCTAAAGTTCGGAAGGTATGTCCCCCAGAGCATTCCGGAATCGCTCTGGTTCATTAGTCTCCGGGGGCGAACCAAACAAATAGGTTCCACATCCTGATGGTGAAAGGGAATCAGCAGTGGATTCTCTAAAAGCACCTGGAGATCAAAAGTCTTCAAGTGCTTTTTGAAGGTGAGGAGGGAGGAACTGAAACGACCATCTGCAGGAAGCGAGTTTCACTCTATGGTGCAGATGCACTGGGCCAAAGAGCCTAAGGGTCCAGCTAGGACTGAAATGAGTTCTCCCATTTCCAAGATATTTCATTGAAATCCTGGACAAATGGGACTGTTTGCCAAGTTCTCAGCGAGAAAATTATTTTTTTTAAAATCACTGATCATGTGCAAAGATTTTAAAAATTATTATTATTTATTTGTTTATTCTCAACAAGAACTCAGACCCCAAAGCACGAGTTTTACTTGTGAGAAAAAAACTAGGATGCTCATTCAGCCTTAGTACACACCTATGTGGAATGTGTACATAGGCAAATGGGTGATTTGCATCCACTGAAGACTTACATAGGCAAATGGGTGAATTGTACCCACTGAAGGCTTGCTATGTGCCTTACGAGGCCCCATTCCAACCTAGCTAAGCCTCTGACAGGGAGGCATTCTAGTATTTTTCACTCCCTCTTCTAGGCAGCCAACTATCTCTGCTTAATGGTAGAACCACTCCTGCACTTTCTTCAACATAAAAAAGCAAATCAGTAAATAAAAAAGGTGGTTAACTCTGGCAAAGATGAAAAACAAACAGGCCTTGAATTACCTATTTAAAAATCGTTAAGATAATGGCCTTTATAGAATCGACTTGTGTTGCAGAGTTCATACAAGCTTTTTACTCACTTCTCTAGTCACTCGTCCAAGCACACACACCCCTCTCCATTTTGTCTTGGGTCCAAGTGCAGGACCGCTATGGCAACAACTTAAGTGACAAAGTCTCTTTTGAACAAGTGGGTTCCATTTCCTGCCTGTTCCATCTGCCCACAATGAGCGCATCTGCGATTTGGATTATCCCCAGAAGTACTTAAGGAATCCATTCCCTTCACTATGCTCGCACAACCTCTCTGGCGGCCAGTGAAGAAAGAGCAGTTTTAGTGTCTATAAGGGGACGGGGGGTGGGAGAAGGTTTGCAAGTTTCAGCCTGTTCTCTTGGAGGCTGGTGAAATTCTGTTAATCGGCTGAACTTTTAGTTCCTTTATCTGAAACAAACCCAGTCTCCGAACCTTTGTGAACCATTCCCCCCCTCCCCCCCATCTACATTTCCCCTCAGACTTCAAAATGCTTTTAGAAATGACATATCTCTTTCTCCTCGAGCCTATCAATCTCCATTTTAAACAATGTTGCACTGAAAGATTTATGCTTCCGTACAAGTGCATTTCATAGGGGATTTACTAAATCATAACCATTCTTGTCTCCCTACACGCTGACATACTTTCTGCTTGTCAGTTAAACCAGGTAAATGATTTCTTCTTTCCAAGATTAAGGGGCCGGTTTGAATTTCCTTCTCAATACAGAGCTGGATGCCTGGCTGCAGAATGGCTGATTGACCTACAACACATTAGAGACTGGGGGAAATTAAAGCTGAATGACCCAGCTCATACCCTCTTGAGCTGAATTATTTTGACGCCTGGAGAACAGCTAATATTTCATTTTTAATAAGCCTTCCATGCCAAGGACATTACAAAAAACAAACAAACCCCAAAACCCCAAACAAAACCCATCCCCTTCCAGAGAATAGACTCATCTTGAATTTGGGGAACTGGCAGTGATGAATATGAAATCACATTTTAAAACATGCATCATTTGGAACTGGGGTGGCTGGTGCATTTACTTACAGAGAGTTTCCTGCACATACCTCAGTCACTTGGTTCACAGGGACAATTCCAGAACAATGCAGATGGTGCAACTGCACCGGGGCTATGTGATGGGGGGCACAAAGGAACCCCCAATACATGATGCTGATGCTGTTACATCTTCAGTGTGTGTGGGTTTTATCATGTGCATTGCGTGGGGATAGTTGGTTGGGGACTCTGTTGGATGAGAGGCTTAAGGGTGAGTGGGGTGAATAGAGCTGTGGTCTACTGGTTTGTTTCTTAGTTTTATTGTATTGTGGGTAAGGAGTGGAATTGTGGGTTCATTGTATTATGAGGCTAAAGAGATTTCCTCCCTTTCCCCCCAGTAAGGTCCTTTGATCCTTTTGGAAAGAGTAGGACAGAAATTTGAATGAATAATAATTAATAATAATTCATAAATCAAACATTTCTATTCCCCCTTGCCTCGGTCTTTGCCAGAGTTTTATCCTGCAGTAACGTGAATCCAGGAGAGCAATTTAGTCTTTCACACCAGCTGTATTTCAAGAAACTGGTATCTGACATTTTAAGAGAGAAAGGAGGGAGTAAAATTACTAAATTTGTACTCTGACAGCCAGCTGACGCTGACATTTAAATTAATTGACTTTAATATATATATATATATTTAATCCTCCCAGTCTACAAGTTGTGATGGTAATCAATTGTCTTGTGCTTAGTTTTCCTTTCTGATTTTGCTTCTGGAGAGGCGTGAGCGGGGAGATTTAATTTTGCAGCGGTTTAAGACATTTAGGAGTGCACAAAAGGTGGCTATTAGGAAAAAGTCTATTATATTCCCTCACAACCAATGTATCATGATAAGGCAATCGGATGTCGTGCTCACGTGAAAGCAGGGTGAAACAAGTGCCAGGACCAGATAACAAGATCAAAACCAAACTGTAATTACCAGGGAGACTCAAGACGCTGGTAAGGTTGCAATTCTAACTTGTGGGATGTTTCTCATGGATAACGGGTGCAGAAAGCAGTTATTTGCTTCAAAATTTGAACAACAACAAAAAGAGCATTGCTATTGTGTGTGTGGTATTCCCAGCATTCTGCTCCAAAACTAGTATCTGCTACTGCCTGGAAGGGCCATGACACTCAAATTCTTGTAGATTATCATCCCTAGGGATGCCACCATACGGGGAGGTGCATGGTATACTAGCAGCATCTCCAATCTGTCTCCTGCCAAATCTACAATCTGTGGAAGAGCTCGCTGGATATTTTGGGGGATAACTACCACAATATAACTAAGCAGTGACCACATGGTAAAAAAAATGTTCATTGAATAAATAAATCCATTGTAAACCAGGTTTATCATGATCAGCAGTTGTCACTTCTATGGCGTTGCTGTGACATCTGAACAGCTGTACCACATGATTACATTATTAATTAATTATTAATTATTAATTATTGTTGTTATTATTATTATTATTGAAAGTGGGTGCACCCCCAGAGCAGCTCCAGAGGTGGCCAAGCTCCATGTCAGGTTAAAAACACCCACAGTGTCTTGAGCAGTGTTAAAGTCCCAGATAGCATTAACAGTTTCCAGTTAGATCCAAGGCCCTTCTGTTCACAAGCCATAGAATGAGATTGCTGTGTTTATGTTAAAGAAGGAAGCCTCTGTCTGTAATGTGTGGAAACAAGTGTTTTTGAATACATATATGTACCTACACCTCCTACTGTGGCTGACATATAATCAAAAGGGCTTTTCTCTATAAAAACGTCCCCAAACCCTTCTCCCTCAGATCACTAAGGGCATTTTGGGTTTCTGGTGTCCTGGATGAATCTCTGTCCTTGGTATATGGTACATAGCAAATCACAGTGGTAAATTTTAAAAAATTGAGGTTTTCTTATCCTATACCTTTTACCTTTCCTCTAATAAACCTCCATCTCTATTTACTGTAGCTCCTTGGACTTCTGTGTGATATTCCCCATCTATTCTGTCTCAACAGATTGATCCCTTCAACAGTACTGGGGGCCAGGCACATTCCATCTGAAGATAAGCATTTCAATAATCAGTCAAATGAAATTTTGGATTTTCAAAACTGATTTAAACAAAATTATATGCCTTGGTAGGGGAAAATGTAGTCTTTCAAAACCATGTTTTCTAACAACAAAAATTTAATTGATTTGTTTTCAAGCAAACCCAGTTAAACATTCAACATAGTTTATTATTTTCTAGATGAAGACAAAGCAGTTTGGATGATATCTTTTATTGCACCGACTTCTATTGGTAAGAGTATGCAAAGTTTCAGGCCACACAGAAATGACCGTGACAAAAAGCCTTGATGTTTTCTCAGAGTCCTAGGGCTAAAACAAAAATCAATTTGCTTTCATGAAAATCTCATGGGAATTGTGAATCGTTACCAAGATCTCAAGATGATCTTGGTAACGTTTTGAGATCTTGGCGACAATCTCATCAAAATTTACAGGCTACCATAATTTAACGTCTACCATATACCATGTACCGCTTACCACGTATTGTGTGGTCCTGGTAATGTGCATGTGAAAAATGGCCACCACAGCTGCTCTTCAGTCCTCTTCCAAGGTGGCATTGGCAGCATCTCATATTGGAAAACGGCATAAATCATGGTCAACAGTAAATGGTAATTTTTTTAAAAAAAAATTCAACTGAGAAAGTGTTGAGAACCAGTGGGTTTTCTCGATTATCAATTTTTGCAAAAAATGAGTTGAGAACCATGATTCTCAGTGAGAATCAAGAGAAAATCAAGATTGAAATTCAACACTATCACAGACACTGCTGGTCTGACACCAACCCAGCAATGAAACCAAAAGTCTTTCAAGGACTGACTTCTAGGGTTGGGAAGTTCGGATCTTCCGGTATCCGATACTGCCGGTATTTTGGTGTACCGGCAGTATCGGATTAATCCGGTATTTGGGGGGGGTATTACCGGTAACGGATCTTTTACATTGCGGCCATTGAAATGAATGGCCGCAATGTAAAAAAAGAAAAGAAAAAACCAAACACTTTCACTCCTCAGTCCAGGATGCATGGGTGGAAGGGGGGACACCACCCACCCACCCTGCCCAGCCTGGATTTTTTTTTAAATTTTTTTTCCCCAAAGTCCCTGCTAGTGCAGGCTCCGGGCCGCCACCGGCGACCCAGAGCCCACACCAGCAGGTAGGTACTGTCAGTACTAGGGTGATCCCTGGGGTGGGGGGTGGTTTAACACACACCCCACCTCAGGGATCACCCTACCTCCCCACCCAGGGATCGCCTACTTTTGGCACTCCGGGCGGCGGCGGCGGTCCGGTAGTTTCAGCACTGACTGTGGCTGCCAGCTTCAGTGTTTCTAGGCCTTACAGGGAAACCCGGAAGTTCCCTGAAAGGCCTAAAAAAGCACTGAATCCGGCAGCCACAGCCAGCGCTGAAACTACCGACCGCCGCCGCTGCCCGGAGCACCAAAAGTAGTCGATTCCTGGGTGGGGAGCTAGTTCCAACAGTACCTACCTGCTGGTGCAGGCTCTGGGTCACCGGTGGCGGCCCGGAGCCCGCACTAGGGACTTAGGGTAAAAAAAAAAATGTATACAAAAAATCCAGGCTGGGCAGGGTGGGTGGGGGGGTGCCCCCCCTTCCACCCACACAGCCTGGGAGGGGGAGGAGGGAGGTATTCCATTGATTTCAATGGTCACAGTTCCCCATTGAAATCAATGTAATAAATCCGGCACCGGTAATCCGGTTTTAATCCGGTAACCCAGTATTTTGCATACCGGTAACCGGTAAAACCAGTAGCCGGTATTGTGCCTGATGTCCCACCCCTACTGACTTCTGCTCATGAGAAGTTAGAAGACTGTAATCAGGCCATCTGCTGACACCTACCACAACTATATAATGGGTGAAATCCATTTCAAGATCATCCACCTTGCCCACCACTTTGATCACGTGCAACCCCTCCTCTCCTCTCTCCACTGGCTCCCTCTACCTGAACACATTCAGCACAAGCTTTTTCACCTACAAGGCTATTCATGGCCTTCCCCCCACCTCTTTACATTAGTCTCCTGCTGTGCTACCGCTCGAAAGCTCTGCTCCGCCTCTTCCACCACCCTCTCTGCTCATGACTCCCCTGCTCCTCAAAGCATATTCACCCATTCTCCCTTGCTGCTTCTGATGCTTGGAACTCCCTCCCTGAACACATTCACTTGCTTCTCTCCCTCCCTCTCAACCTTCAAATCCCTCCTGAAAACCTAACCTCTTCTGTCAGGCCTTCCCTAACTCCTCATCCCCTTAGCCCCCTTCAGATTTTCCCAACATCACTTTCCCCTATGTAACTAAGCTAAGCACGTGTACCTGCAGCCTCACGCCTTCATGACTGTATCCTTGTTTCTCCCTCTGTTGCCTCAATCCCTCGTGCAGCCCGAGAGGCAACTGGGTGGGTCCCAGGAAGGGTCCAGGGTAGCATGGGAGCAGGGCTGAAGTGGTGTGATGCTCCTGGGAGGCCCTTGAGCCCCTTCTGTAGCCCTATGTCCCCTCCTGCCTCTTGTTCTGGTCACCTGTGCTGCTGAGATTGGGGGCTAGGATAGGGATTGGAGGGACATGGCTTCTAGTACCTTCTCCACCTCCCTGTCTTAACTACTCCATTCCCTCCCCCTACTGTCCCCAGGATCAAGGTCCCCTCCCCCACTCCTCTCATGAAGAGAGCTACTGAAGTAGGAGAAGCAGAAATAGCAGCCAGGGTGTGTAATTTTAACACACCTCCTGTGAGTTACACACTTCCGCTTGGAAGGGGAAACTTGCCCCAAAATCTGAGCCCCGTGGAAATTTGGTTGGCACATCAGGAGCAAAACCAGGCACTAAAGCAGAAATGAAGAATGTTGTTGGTGTTGTTTTTTAAATCTACCAATTCAACGTGTGTGTCAGGAAGGACCGAGGCCTCAAACCCATGCTGCTGCGGTTCCTAAAACAGAGGCCAAGTCTGCAATATCATTGCTATGTGAATTCCACCCTTCCATGGCTCCTCCCTTCTGGGGGCTTCCCTGAGCTAGCTAAGCACACCCCTCCAGTAGAGCTGGAACTAGTACCTGCAAAAATTGGTATGTCTGGCAAATTTCCAGTACCTGAATCAACGCAGCAACATTGGGCACCAAGAGGTTATGTGAGTCAGTACCCCCTCACCAAATTACAACCCAAAGTTATTCCAATGTGATTCACAACAGCAACTCATATGGGATTGAGAAGTACTATGGGATGGCTCTCCTGGATGATATTCTGGGGGAGACAAGTCACTTGCTAATTGCAACAAGTCGTAAGTCTGAATATGCTTCTGCCTGTCTTTAATTAATAGCCTGGCCTCTTGTAGAAAGAAGTCTCCTGCATTCATTGTGTGCGTGTACCTGTATGAGGGTGCATGTATACGTGTGTCTACTTAACAACTTTGAATCCCACAGACTGGTTTCAATCAGGGCTGAAACAAATTCTCGCTCTGGTCAAGAATCTTGGCGAGGACGGCCTCGTCAAGATTCTCAGGGTTGAAAATCTCATGAGAATTTGTGTTCGCGCTGCTTTTCTCAACAAGATCTCAAATGGCCCCCCAAAAGTGTCCACGCATTTGAAAAATGGCTTCTGGGGCCACCCATGCGCAGAATAGTCATGGTGGCCATTTTGTACATGTGCAGAGCATTTGGGGGGGGGTGAGAATCTTGCAAGATTTTCAAGAAACCTCAAAAAACCGCTCTTTGCATTCACAAAATGGCCCCCAGGGACTGCACATGGCAGAAATGCACAGAGTGTTTGGGGGGATTATTGAGAACCTTGCGAGATTCTCAAAAACCTCAGGGAAAATGCTTGAGATCTTGCCGGGGTTTGACTCTCATGAGAAGACACAGTGTTCTCATTTCAGCACTAGTTTCTATTAGGGCTGAAACAAGAATCATTTTGATTCTCATGGAACTCTTACGAGAATCAAGAGCCATGAGTGAGATCTTGAGACGATCTCGAAAATGGTGTAAGAATTTCATGACAATCTCTCTTTAAAAGGAAAAAACAACTGTGCATTCACAGAATGGCCGGCATCCATTTGTGCATGCAGTTGTTTTTCTTTTCCCCCACCTGCCGCCGTGGCATTGGCAGCTTCTGAAGAGACGAGAAGAGACGAGAAGAGAAGAGAAGAGAGAGACAGACCTGGGACATGAGACTCAGTGTGGGACAAGAACCAGGACTTTTCTCAATTCTTGTGGGAATCAAGCCAAGAAACTTGATTCTTGATGGGAACCAAGAAAAAATCAAGATCAAGTTTCAGCCCTAGTTTCAATCCAGTCTGGTAGAGGGACAGACTGTCCAAAGACAGAGCAGAAACACGTACCGCAAGACCAGGTAAGCCCATCCAATCCACATCACCTTAACATAAAACGACTGTTCAGGTAGTAACCAAGATCTAGTTGTTCTGTTTGAGGGAGTGGAAGGGAATTGATGATTTATTTTTTCTGTGTGGTTATTTAAGTATTTGGTTACAGGATTTCTGGTCTATTGGAACTATCACACATGTGGACTTGCCAAAAAAGCAATGCAACCAAAACGACCAAAATCTGACACACACAACCCAACAAGCCCCCCTGCCACAAAATGTAATTGTACCCCTTCCCCCTCCCCCCAAAAAATCCGATCTGAGGGTGAAAACAGACATGACGCTAACCATCCTTTAACCACCCTTGGTGGTTATTTATGCATGTTGCAGGGCTGTATTGGTGCCCTATGCCGCCCTGAAACATGTATAAATGACCACCAAGGGTGGTTAAAGGGTGGTTAGCGTCATGTCTGTTTTCACCCTATGTCCCCATTTTGGTCATAGATATTCTTCGGACACATGAAAGGTTTCCCAAAAATACACAAATAATAAACCAACTACTTGTTTCAGTTCTAATAAATAAGGATTTATTTATTTATTAACAAAAGATTAGGGATGGGAAAACAGATCACGGTTCAGGTTCAGCCGTTTCGTTCGGCCATTCAGTTCGTTTGCCTGGTTCGGGTTTTGACGTTCAGTTCGGCCGTTCGGAAAAAATTATTGCGAGAGTATGTGAAGCCGTAATCGTGCTGGAAACTGGAAATTTGAGTGCGTGCGGGGCTGTGTGGCGACTGAGTGTGTGTTTGGCTGCGTGGCTGTTCGGTTTGTGTGTTTTGGCTGTGTTTGGGTTGGGTTTGGCTGTGTTGTTGGTGTTGTTGTGGTTGTGGTTGGTGAGTGTTGGTGTGTCTTGTAAGTGACTGTTTTGGCTGTGTGTGATTTATTTTTTAAAAATGAAGAAGGTTGCAGTGCAGCCAGTGCTTATTTGGCGGCTGGGGACCAACGTGCCGCTTGAGGAGGAGTGGAGGAGGAGGAGGAGGAAAAGGTCGCTGGTACTGCCCTTACTACATCTCCGGTGGTGGTGTCCAGCTCCTCAGCTGAGGAGCAAGCGACGGGCTCAGGAGGTGCTGCTGCCAGGTTTGTAAACTTTTTTTTTACTTTGAGGACAAGAAAGGCTCTATCGGTTAGAGCGAGCAATGGTGTGCAGGTTGGTGCGTGGGTGGTGGGCATCAGTCAGGCACAAACAGTGGGCATCAGTGGGTGGCAGTGGATGTCTGCCACAGAGAGAGAGGGTGCTGTAGTGTGGGGGCCTCTTCCAGCAGTGAGGCACGAGCACCCCCACTCAAACATGTGCCAAGCTAGAAAGGGTCTCCACTCTCCAGTTGCCATACCATTCCCTACGCACCCCCAAATAAGGGCAGGGTCTTTCCTCCAGACAGGGTCACATCTACCGTCGTCATCCCTAGTACCCCAAGCACCCCAAGGAGGGCAGGATTTGCACAAGCCAGCCAGCCAGTGTCTCTCCATTGCCATCCCAAGAAGCACCCCAGGGAGCGCAGGTTTTGCACGTGCCAGCCAGGGGCTTTCTAGTTGCAATCCCTAGCATCCCCTAGCACCTCTGGGAGGGCAGGATTTGGACGTGCTTTCTAGTTGCAATCCCTAGCACCCCAAGGAGGAAGGACTAGAGGCATCATCATCATAAATGCATGATATTACTTTGGTGTTCTTAATGTGTTCCCATTTCAGAGAGGAATCAGTTGCCTCCTACTTCCAGGACCAGGCCAAGGAGGAGGACCCCTAGGCAGAGGTCGCCACTGCCAGTGACATCCCCAGACATTCAGCGCCGGAAGTCGGATGTCTGGAGGTTTTTTGACAAGGGCGACAGAATCGCCACATGCAACGTATGGCACGGGGACTGGAACAATAGGGAATGTATTGCCCTGTGACCTGACCTGTTAGGTGTGGAAGTCCCCTGAAGAGAGAGACTGGCCACCCAGTCCACCCACTTGTGGAGACAGAATGCAGGCAGGGCTTGACAGACCATTGGTCTGACACAGTATGGCACTTTTTATGTTATTATCTTTTTCTGCTCTTTTTAGATCTGCCATAAAAGATTCTGCCAGAAGAGGGAGGGGACCACATCAGGGCTCATCGGCCACATTGAGGGCACCCATGGCCTGAGAGTGAGGCGGCAGGTGGAGGAGTCTGGTATGGTTGTGGTCATGGAGTCTCAGCGCCAGAAGACGGGGGGGAAGGCAACCCACAAATGAAGGCATGTATGCCCTTCCCCCCCTCCAGCCCTGATGTGGAGACCCCAGGGCCATTGGAGAATGAAGAGACAAAGGCCTTTCGAGCCCAGTTGCAGCGGCCCACCCGGGACTTTGTGGCCGAGGTCCAGCAGTCTGCAGCCACCATGGAGAACTGCCTGATGGAACAGTTGCAGGAGGTCCAGGTGGAAAGGCAGAAGGTGGAGGCATACGGCCAGTATGTCTCCGCCGAGATGGACCCCCTGCAAATGTACCACCAGGCGTTCTCGACGTGGCATCGGGACATGGAAGGGGCCCTGAACTTTGCCGTCTCCCATGGCTACAAGCTGCCAGAGTCCCGGGTGGCTGGCCCTCAGCCCTGTGCTGCACCCCAATGGCTGTTGCCTTTCCCCCAAGTACCGAGGGACAGGCCCAGAGACTCATAGTTTAAATTTATGTTTCCTTTGAATGTTTGCTTTTGGTTTTTATGTTGTTGTTGTTGTTTGTTTGTTTTGTTGTTATGTAAATAGTTTTAATAAAAGTTGTATTTATTTTTACGAGCTTCATTTAACGAGTCCAATCTTTTATCCCTATGTGCTGAAGTTGGTGGTACCAGCAGGTACAGGAACGCACACAGGTAGGCAGGCAGGCACATATAAAATGTTGTGTGTAATATTCCTTCTCATTATGGTATGTTTGCTGTGTGCTGGATGTGGGCAATGGGCTTTGGGCGCATGAGCACAGATGGGAGTTTTTCCTGGTTCTGGCAGGTGGCAGCCAGGGTAGCTGGATACACCTACATCTCCCTTTCTAACCCCCATCTCCCTCGTTCTAGCTAGGAACCTCTCTCTCTCTCTCTCTCTCTCTCTCTCTCTCTCTGGCCATATAGTGCAGGTGACAGCATGGGTTGGATCATGTCTGTCTCTCCTTCAAGCAGTGGGTGGACTTTCTCTCTCTCTCTCATTTCTCTCTCTCTGTCTTGGCAGAAACCTGGGAGGGCAGACAGGTAGCATGGCATGGGAGGTAGTAGGGCAGGCAGGGTTTGAGCTAGACAACCTGGGTGGGCAGACAGGCACCTTAGCATGGGAGGCATGAAGGTGGACTGAGGGAGGCTTTCTTTGAGCTTGATGGCAAGCTGAGCGGGCAGACAGGCAGCGTGGCATGCGAGGCAGTAGGGCAGACAGGCTGGGACCAATATTGGCAGCAGGGCACTCAGACAGTCTAGCAAAGACTGTGCAGCGTGAGAGAGCGAGAGCCAGTCAGTGTCACATAGATGGGCCGAGATCGTGTAACCATAGGCCGGCTCGCAGGCGTACAGTTTGTTTTCCAATGCCACCCTGCGTCATGAGGTCAGTCAGATAAGGTGGCCGAGGCAGTCTAGTATGAGAGAGAGAGAGAGAGAGAGAGAGAGAGAGAGAGGCAGGGCGGGTGCCAGGCATTGGGAGGGAGGGACAGCACCTCAGCAGCAGAGGAGCAGTAGCCCTAGTCCAGATTGAGGAGGAGGAGGAGCCCCATCCCAAGACTGCCCCTGGCATGGGATGGCATGTGCCACAGCACCATCACTCCTTGTCCAGGGGCAGCTCGGGGAATCCCAGCAGCAGAAGGTTCACCTTTGGGAACAACAACTGCTCCACCAACTTGACCCCCAGTCTCAGGCGGTGCTGCAAATGTCCCCCGCAATGGAGAACACCCTCTCTCTGGGGACACCGGTTGGTGGGCAGGACAGGATACCCTTGGCCACTTTGGACAGGGCCGGCCACACTTTGGCCTTGCCGGCCCAGTAGGCCAAGGGATCGCTGCTGGGATCAATGCATGGCGCCTCCTCCAGATAGGTCTCCACTGCTGCTGAGGCACCATCATACTCCCTCTGGTAGCTCTGGGTGAAGACCACCTGGCCCACTGCCCTCAGTCACGCTGCTTGTCCTTTTTTGCTGGGCCCCATGACCTGCAGATTGGACTGCACAGAGCAGGAGCTGCTGGCAGTAGGGGTCCTGCTGTTGCTGCTGCTCATCCTGCTGTTGGTGGTGCTGCTAGGGCTGGGGGCAGGGATAGATCCAGATGACTGGAAGGGGTCCCTGCTCCCACTCCCACCATTCCCAGGGGCGTCCTGCTGCATGGCCCGCTCTGCCTGCTGGAACTTCTGCACCAGCACATTCTTCCAGAGGCCACAGACCGCTGTCTCCCGGGCCATGCTGCCCTTGATCCTGGGTTCCAGCATGGTTGCCAGGACATATTCATCCCGGCGCAGGAGCTCTTCAAAGCACGCACTCATCCCCACCTTCAGCTTCTGTGGAAGGTCAATCGCCTCATCTGACATCCTCCTGCCCTGAGGGCCACAATCCTGACACACACACCCAGAATCTCATCCAGGCTGCTGAGGAGACTATGGACTAGCAGGGTCACCTGGCTGAGGGTGGCGGTGGAGCTGCTCAAGGTCTTCGTCACGGCCAGGAATGGTCTCAGGACGAAGACTGTGTGAGCTATAATCTCCCATTCCTCCCTGTTGTACCCTGGAGATGCCTCAATGTCTGTCTTCAGTCCTACCTGATGCAGGGCGGCTTTCTGTTCAAGAAGCCGCTCGAGCATCAAGAAAGTGGAATTCCACCTGGTGGAGACATCCTGGACCAGCGTGTGCACCGGGGACCCTTGATTGGCCTGCTTCTCCCAGAGGAGCTCGCTACCCTTCATGCTGCGGTTGAAGAAGTCCGCCAACTTCCTCCCCCACTCAACCAGGGAGCTAAGGGTGCCTGGCCCAATCCCCTTCTCCCCCAAGCCCAGAGCATCCTTCACCATGAGATGGAGGGTGTGTGCGGCGTAAGGGATGCTCGTGAAGCCCCCGTCATGGACTGCCTTCAGTATATTGGCTGCGTTGTCCGTGACCACACACCCCTTGGTGAAGGCCACGCCTCGCGTGACCCACTCCCTCACCATGGTGGCCAGGGCTGCCTTGAATTTCCTCAAGGTGTGAGAGCTGTCCATGACTTGGGCCTAAAGCAGGGTCCACCTATACCCTGCTTCAGGTTCCCTCCTGCCACTGCCAAGCGCTGCCTCTGTGTCCTGCCACCAGTGTGCAGTCACTGCCAGGTAGGCATGCTGGGGGTTTCTGGTGGACCACAGGTCAGTGGTGAATTGGACCATGCCCCCCCCCAGTCCCTCCAAGCTGCTCCCTCACCCGCTCCTTCAAAGCCCTGTACAGCTGTGGCACCACGTTCCGACTCAGGGTGGAGAGGGAAGGCATCATAAAGTTGGGAGTGATGTCCTGTGAAGGGGAGTACTGGGAGCCTGAGACTAGACTTCCCGTGCCCGCCATGCTGATGGCACTCTCCCTGTGCCGCCCTCTGTCTATCTGTCTATCTATCTATCTATCTATGGGGGGAGGGGAATCACAAANAATCACAAACAAGACAAGGAGGGGTACAAAACTGAAATGAAACCTAAATCAATATAATAATCCTTCCTACTTTAAATGAAGAAACAGGGGAAGGAAAGGAAATCAGGGATGGAATATATGGGAGAGGGAAAGGATTCATGGAGGGGGGAGGGAGGAAGGAAGATTGAACACAGCGAGGGATAAAAACAAAAAATAACCCCAAATCTATCTAAGCTAAGCTAAATAAATGAATGATAATATGGGGGTAGATGGGTTGGATGGGTGAAATGGGAGGAGGATGGCAATGGATTGGGGAGCTGGGAAATGCTGGGAGAGGGAGCCTTCTGAAACGTCTGCTGTTCAGGAACAGTGACTAGCTCAGAAGGTGTTGGGAAGGGGGGAGGCCAATGAGTTTTGTTACTTGCTGCACCCACCTCACCGCAAGCCCCATTGGCTCCATGCAGCCTAACCTGTGGCCAATCGCAGACTGCGAAGCCAGTGGTCTGAGGAGAAAAGGGATGGTGATTGGGTGGGCTGGCTGCTACTCCAAGCCAGTTTCCACCCTCCACCCCTGGTGCCTGGAAGTGTGCTCCTCAGCTGAGTCAGCTGACTCCCCTTCCCTGCCACATTTGGTCTTCAAGTGACCTGACACTGACACCACGTTTTAGCCACCTGAACTCACCCGAACGTGATCCGACCTGACCGAACTGTTAGATAATTTCGACGTTCGGAATAGAGTTCGGTTCCGTCTGTTCGTGTTTGGTTTCGGGATCAGATTTGGTTGTCCGAACAGGCCGAGTTCGGGCCGAACTCCAAACTTCCAAACCGCGTTTGCCCATGCCAACAAAAGATACATTTGGTGGGGAGATATAGAATGGTAGGTTTAAAAGTACCTTAAGCGTCATCTAGTCCAAACCCCTCTGACTCCTTCTGTAGCCCCAAAATATCATTGACTTACATTGAGCATTGTCCCCCATGCTAAGCCAATCAGGATTCATTAGTTTGGCTGGTTGCTGAACAGAAGACTTATATTTAAGAAAAGAAGACTGTACTCCTTGACAACCACAGCCCAAATTAGCAGTCAGAGTGGTTAGTGTTTTATTTTTAATTTCCTCTAGCCCTAATGAATCGAGAGCAACTCATTGCATCTTGTTAATCAGAAAGCCTCCATAAGACTGTGTTCAAAGCCTTCCAAGCTCTGCTAAGCTGAGCAATGCGGGTGAGAAATATGTTTTGTGCGGGCGGTTTGGGAAATACGTCCTGAGGGACCTCACGCAGTTAGGTCAAATTATGTGTGAAGCAGGGACATTTAGCATAAAAACACTATTAATAATTCAGCGGGCAAGCAGAGTAGTGAAATGATAAGATATAAAGATGGACTAACGCAGGAAGCAGAGACATTGGAAACGAGGGGCAGAGAAAACAAGAGAGAGATAGCCGTGGGGGTGGAGGGGACACCAATTAAACTTGGTTTCTGAGGTGCCCATAGAGCTCTGTTTTCACAATAGGTTGGGACTTAGCGATTCCGGCTGCTGTTGCTTGTTTGCTTTTTGTTGTGTGGTTATCTCCAGCCAAAGCGAGAGAACAGAACCTCGCATCGTATCTCAGCCACCAATAACATCACATACGTCCCCACTGCCGAATGCTAAAGAGATAGAGCGGGAACCAGGCTGATAACTGCAAAAAATAATGTGTTTTCATCATCGGAAAATAGAGGGATAGAGAAAAGCTGACAAAGATAGAAGCCTCGATCCTGCTGTAACAAGCCGGGGCCCGTCTGGGGTAAGTATTCACAGGATTGAGGCCAAACACAGCTCTGACACCCTGGTTGGTAGTCACCAGTGTTTCTTTAGTTACAGTCTACAACATGTGTAGCCCCAGAAATGGCAAATATACAAACCCTAAAATCCTTTACAACGATGAGGAGCTCTCCCCTGGAGAGGTGAGCCCACTGCTGGGGTTCCCATTCACTTGGCATCTGCATGTCACCTGGCTCTAGGATCTCGGGCCATCCTTACATGCTAAGGGGTGCCAGGCATGGCCGCTCCAGTGCTGTCACTGTGCAACTCCCTACCGGTGCCGGTAGAGGCCCGACTTAGCCCAAAACTTCTTACATCCTCTTCTGCCGGGCATCACTACAATTAAGTGTTTTTCACGTTTACTGTTCTAATGTTTATTTATGAATTTGTATCTTGTTGTTTGTGTTTTTTAATGTATTTTTATGGTGATGTGAGCCGCTCCAAGCTGCCTGAGTGCAGGCGGGACGGGTTATAAATTTATAAACTTAATAATAAATTAATAAATTAATAAATAATAATAATAAATTAATTACTGGGTCACAGGGAGACAAAGCATCAAGCAAGGAGATTCCCTAGAGCGTGTGCAGCTGCTCACCCCGTTTTCAGGTGTACCTGAAAACTAGTGCTGAAACAGACAGAAGAATGAATATTGAGGTGGGGGAGTGTCAAAGTTTACATGAGACCGTAGTTGACCTGAACAACAGTCACCATGACATTGGGGGCCGATCCCATTGCCCCGCCCGCATGCTGCCATGCACACGCACGCATGCACTACCGCACCGTTTGCGATTGCACTGTAAGCCCCGAGCCAACCAGGGGTGTGCACAGGTTGCACACACGTATTTGCACGCATGCCATGTGTGTGGTGATCCACAGAACATGTGATCAGCCACATCCAAGGAACCAAGTCTTTTAGTTTTTATTACTTTGTTGTCATGCATTTTGTTTCGTGATTTTTGGTATTTCGTATTTTCTTCAATTCCGGTTTTTAGTCCATCAGGGTTTTTGTATATAGATTTTTTTTAAAATAAATAATTAAGAAATGCTAATAACCAATGAGACTAGGTGGATTAAACAGCAGGTCTACCCTCATCGGGTCTGGATAGCACTCAAGATCTTCCTTGATGTTTCTTGATCTTATTTCCTGTGGGCCCTTTAACACAGATAGCAGGGCTGTTTGCAGGTGCTGCCGGCACTACACTAGAGACAGGGCAGTGCCTGATTGACTGCAGATGGGTTTGGGCGTAGCTGCAGCCAGCGCACAGCTGAGAAGCCTAAAGCAAACTCCGAGCTGAATGAGGGTAGGAGGAGAAGCTGCTAAACTGAAGGGGACTTTGGGGAAAGCAGAATTGGTCTGAGGCCTCTGCTCTGAGGCTTTTTCAGCCCAGGCCTGAGCCAGAGAGCCAGTGAGTACAGCCCAAGCTGGGGAAGCCTGGATCATAGACTTTTTGAAAGTCAGGGAGTGCGTGATACAGGGATTGCCTACAGTGGGGAGTGTGGACAAAGCTTACAACAAAGACGGGGTGGGTTAATTCCCTGAGCAGAGTGACTGTATTGGGCCTGACCCAGCCAGGACTTATCCCAGAGGTGTGTGGTCCTGCTACACACTGGAACTGGACAAGCATCCTGTAACAGAAACAGACAGCCAAAAATCCCAACAAAGGAACAAGGGAATGACCCGAAAAGATGTGGGGAAAGTGTTTAATGGAACGAAAAGTGGTTGGAGATTGTTTGGTGCCTGATTTATTCATTTTAGTTCAGATCGTTTTGATTTGATGGCTTTGCCTGTTTCATCGGGCACCTATTTTGGCTTTACTGCAGACTCATGCACTTCCCTTTACATGTGACAGTCGCACCACAGGAAAACCTGTTGGACCGCACGCGGTCCCCATTCCACAGAACTGCCTCGTTCCCCTTGAAATGGAACACTGTGGGTAGAGTGTTAGGAGGATATAGGGCTATCGCGGCACCTGCTTATAGGGCCATTCAGCCCTTTGTTAAAGAGGTGCAAAGAGTTACTAGGGGGAGGTGGTGACTGAAGCAGCAGGGGCCGTTCTTAGAGAACTCTCTACAGCTGGACTTTGGGGGTTGCAGCGGTATCTGTTTGCGGGATACTGCAGATGCCGCGAGCCGTTTCCCATTCAGTTCTTGTAGATCTGTAAATAAACTGATTGCTATAACACATCATAAGACTGCTCTCTCTCTCTCTCTCTCTCTCTCTCTCTCTCTCATTTTCAGATGGAAACTGTAGCAAAGTACAGCTGTGTGACCCAGAAGCCTTTGCCAAACCCATCCACAAGTCACTCGTGACATATTGTTATTTCTATAACACCCACCACCACCAAAAGGGTGCTTGGAGTACTTTACAACATAATAATAAATCCATACAAAATCCACTTAAGATACAAATCCATGTAAAATCAGTTTAAAGGGGGAAGGTAAAGAGGAAAGAGAAAACACATCAACAAGAACCAGCAGTGGATCCTAAAAGCATCTGGAGAATAAGTAAATCTTCAGGTGCTTTATAAAGAGGGAGGAACTGAGACAGACACCTAGAGAGAGTGAGTTCCACGCTAAGGAGTCCTCCACCGCAAAGGCCCGACGGCAGGATCCCCAAACAGCGAGTGGTGTCTGAGCCCAAATAACCATCAGCGAGAGGCTCCAGTACTATCCAGGTTTCGCTGGTTCCAAACCACATCCTTCCCGTCACACATGTATTCCAGCTTCCCTATGGCCCTTTTTACATGGACTGGGTTGGGGTGCGTGTGTGTTCTGGTGCGGTGAGTGGAGGTGGGTGTGTTTCACTTACACATACACACACCTACCTCCACCCACCTCCATCCATGGGGTCTCCTCCGGTTTTCCGGAGGGCTCCATGAATGGAGGTGGGTGGGTGATGGGTGGAGGTAGGTGTTGCACGGGAGCATGCACGCACCCCCACCCATTCCGCTCGGTGTTCACACGGACGAACACCAAGCAAACACCCATTCCCCCCCCCACTCACTGCCAGCTGTTTAAATGGACGACCCCCACACCACAACACCGAGCCGGGCTGGGTGGGGTGTCCATGTAATAATGACCTATCACTTCTCTTACTGACTACCTGTCCTCCCGGTTCAGCAATCTGGCCAGCTCCCAGTCTCCTGGAGCAGGGATCCTCCGCCCAGTACCCTTCAAACTGGCTTGATGCCAGGGCTTTCCGCTCTGATATTCCCAGAAAGGAGGGTGTGTGGCTATGACGATGAGGGGGTGGGATAAAGGCATTGTCTGTGCCTCTTCTGACACAGGGACAGCTGGCTGCATGTTCGTGGTTCTCCCCACCCTCCCTGAGTCGTGCAGGCAGCAGGGCAACACCCCGGCCATGAGCATGTTTGGTCAGCAGCCTGGACCACGTCTGCTACAGTTTTCCTAGGCCAGGTCAGGTCGCACGTGTGTTTCTTCCCTGGGTTGTAAATTTCTATCTCCCAGCCTCAGTTTCCCACCTGTAAAATGATAATAATAATAATAATGACCTACCTCACAAGGGGTAGTGAGGGTGAGCTTGCTAAGGAGTGTAATATCATTTGTACACTGGAAGAGCTATAGAAATGATTAGTAATGGTGCTGAGAGTAGGGATGGGACTTTCGGTTTTGGTTTTATCTGAAAGAGGCCAAAAGTGCCTCTTTCGGTTAAAACCGAGAGATTAGAAAATTGAGCCCTTCTCAGTTCCCAATTTTTG
This sequence comes from Sphenodon punctatus, assembly GCA_003113815.1. Lineage (NCBI taxonomy): Eukaryota > Metazoa > Chordata > Lepidosauria > Sphenodontia > Sphenodontidae > Sphenodon > Sphenodon punctatus. Next base: position 2,036,962 of record QEPC01012160.1, on the reverse strand, counting down.
GATCTTCTGTTCCCACTGAAGTCAATGGGAAATCCTACCATTGACCTCAATGGGAAGAGCTGGGAAACCTTCCCCCCCACACACACACACACTCCTGGCCTCAGAGGATGGGGGTGGGGATCCATTACCCCTAACACCCTCACCCGCTGGGGCCCAGCTTTACTCCCCCACCCCACCCTCAGGGCCCCTATATGTTAGTCTTACCTTTGCAGGTCTGGATCTGGAGGGTGCGGGTCAGGTGTTCTCTGCTGCAGGACAGTGGAGAAGGTCCGGCTGCCTGGCAGCGTAGCCGGCTCCCGTCACAAGTCAGCAGCGGAAGAGGCCCGGCAGCGAGTCAGCTCCACTGCCAGGCAGCCGGGCTTTCTCTTCCTCTTCTTTCTTCTTCTACATGTCCCAGCTCTGGAGCTTCTTGAAAACGCCTCTGGACTGGCACATGCGTAGCGCACATGCACAAAATGGCTGCTGAGACTGTGGAATGGCTCCCCACGCATGTGCGGAACAGCTGCCCTCTTCCAAAATGATGCGAACACTGCCAGCACCATTTTGGATTAGGGCTGCACATGTGCAGAATGGCCTTGGTGGCCATTTTGCACATGTGTGTTGCGCCGCTGCCAATCCAGTGGCGTTTTCAAGACGCTCTGGAGCTGGAACCTGTAGAAGAAGAAAGAAGAGGAAGAGAAGACCCAGTTGCCCAGCATTGGAACTGGCTCCACTGCTGGTGACTGGGCCTATTCCGCTGCTTACTGGTGTCAGGAGCTGACTCCGCAAAGGTAAGAGTAATGTACATAGGCTCCTGGGGTGGGGTGGGGCGGGGGGTAAAGCTGGGCCACGGCGAGTGGGGGTATTAGGGGTAATGGATCCCCACCCTCCAAGGCCAGGAGTGGGGGGTGGGGATGCCCAGGGTTTTTTCCAGTGGTGGTTCCCTGTGCCTCGGAATTTCCGGATTGTTCTCTTTCCCATTGAAGTCAATGGGGAAAACAACTGACACTGATGGCTCTGAAACTGAACGGAAATCCGAGCCACAGGAAAATCAAAACCAAAAGAAACCAAAATGTTGCCCAGAGTCTCACCCCTAGCGGATAGCAAGGAAATGATTAGTAACATGAATTCTCTTGCACATTTGTTTTGGTTTGAACAAGACAGAGACAGAGATGCTATTTGTTTTCATTTTTGATTTCCTGACTGAATCTTCATTATATATCTCTCTATATATAGAGATATATATAGATAGATATAGATATATATAGATAGATATAAAATGGTTCAGCTACTTCTGTTACTTTGGTATTTTATTTTCATCCAGACGCTATCAGAAATAAAGTTTGTTTTTTTAAAAAAGCAAAAAATTGTTTTCAAGGGCTCTGTCCTCTCCTTCCTTCCATCGCTGCAAGCAATCTTTTGTGGCTGTCCTGGTGAACTAATCACTACTTTAAATAGCTGCTTTAAGGGATGGGGATTATCTCAGTTATTGCCGTTCTTCCAAGATAACAGGTTTATAAGCATAGAGGACATCAGTCTGATAATACGGGGGCTGGGGGGTGGACAGTATCTGTGCATCCCACTGCCTACAGTTTTGTTAACTTCCTTTTAGGCCACGAAAAAAGTTGTTCTACAGAGCTCCAGGTGTGTCAACAGTCTAGGGCGTCAGCACTGGATTGCCAGTCTCAAGTATTCACAAATGAGTCAAGCCCCCAAAAGGAGAGAAAGGGGGGAAATATACAGAAACAAAAAAACAGGAAATTTCCTTTAAAATCTCAAAAATTTTCTCTCTTTCTTTTTTTCTTTCTTTCTTGATAAATTTGATGGTTCATTTTATTTGCCTTCTGGGAAGGGATATGACAGAAGTTTCAGGCCACTTTCACATTTTACCGAGGAGACAGGGCCAGGCAAACATCCATGACTGCAATCACAGATCCATTCTCATGGAATTAGTGCATGTGAGAATGAATGAATGAGTGTTTATTTGTTTGGCCGTTGGCTGTAACAAAAACGGACAAATACAAATTAGGTTACTTATTCACATAAAGCCAAAACTAAAACACATGATACTAAGTATCCATAGTTGTACAAGAAAAATAAAGTTAAAAATGTATAATTATTACATTATGTTGCCTTGCATTGCCCAGTGGTTATGCCAGCAACATTTGACCCCTGTCTTGACTTCTTGCTTGTACTGCCTTACCCTTCCCGGGGTTTGTGGCGGCCACACTTGACCCCTGCATTAGCGGATGTTGACCACAGTAATGATTTTACATAGCCATAACTATTACAGTAAGCAATAGGATGAATTCCGGCAAAATAAACAATTATTTATAATACGGTTAGCAAGCTAAAAGGTCATACAAAGTCATACAAGATGGCCCCGTCACCCTGAGCACATACTCCAAGGGCCCTGGTTCAGCCTTGTAAATGGCCCCTGTAAAAGGCAACAGACTTTTAGTAGGCAAATTTATATGGAAGCGTTACCCCCATCAGACATACTGTTGATAAACATAGGAGGGTCATGGCAATTTGAGCAAGTAATGCAGGGTGCACACAAATCAAAGCTACCATTTGCACCATCCGGACCTCAATACATATGCAACCCCCCTCCCATCAGCCATTCCTATCCAATTATCCTACCTCCCTTCAGACCTAGGGTATACCCAACCTAACAGTTTCCCCCCTTATCTTCTGGCTTAATTAACATTAACCCACCCACCATGCAAATTCTGCCACCCTCCTTGAAAGAACTGTATCAGTGGAGTTAAGAAAAATCCCTAATGTTTTAGATTCAGGAGCCTCCTGTAACTGGGGGAAAAACCTTCCCAGGTATTTGAGTCTAGGGCCTTCCAAAGCTGGGCAGCAGAATAAAATATGGGCTACTGTGTCTGGGATCCCTTTATCACACAGGGCACATTTCCTTTGGTCACGAGGAATGCCCCTATAACGGCCTTCCAAATATGTTGATGGGAAAGAATTACAGCGCAACCGCGTAAATAACACCCTTCTAGAGTGGTCCGTCCAGCTAAATAAATAAGACTGGCCTGGCCAAAAGTTATTATAAGAGACATAATCGGGGGTCACCCTTTGGGACTTAAGAAGTGCCTCCTCCAGCTGGCGAGTCTGGTCCCACAGTCTCCTCTGCACCATATGTTTAAAAGACTTGGTGCCAACTCTTTCCAGCACCTCCCTCGAAAAGCCCAGCTTATGGGTCTCATGTTCTGCTAGCCGCATCCAATCATCCAGTAATCCGGCTCTCCAAGCCAGGGATAATAGTGAATCCTTCACTGGCCTTAGGGTCACTATTTTTACCCAATAATTTATCGCTAGTCTTGTTAATACTGACCTCACCGTAGGCATACACATTTCCGCTCTTAAGAGGGTCTGGGGGATCCCTCGTGGGAGGGCCAACACAGCGGCCAAAAACCCATTCTGGATAACTTCTAGTTTATCCAGAAACCCAAAACACCAGCACGGGGCCTCATGTGAGAATGCACTATTCCACTTCTATTCCACAAGAACACCCTAGCATGACCAGGTCCCCCAATATAGCTTTTACAATGACTGGTGTTCTCATGGGATAAAAGTGGAATAGTACATTCCCATATGCATTAATTGAGAATTGAGCCATGATTGCTTTTACAGAAGTTTCCATGCCCCCTACCACCCTCCACCCTCCCAGTAACATGTTAAAGCAGTCTCAGTCTCCCCCTTCAAGTTTTGGAAGCAGGAGCTGTAGCGCCTTTGTCATCCACTGCAAGGGACCCATAGTAAGTGAAATGAGGATGGGCCACAACTCCATTCCCAGTCTTCAGGGAGACAACTGAAGAATCTGTTACCACCAGAATGTGGTGGAGAGTTCTCTGGCAAATGCCCCTTTTGATCCTACCTCAAGCCAGTGTAGCCTAATGGCTAAGATGTTGAAATCGGACCTGGGAGACCAGAGCTCAAATCTGAAGTTAGCCATGAACTTATTGGATGGCCTTGAGCGAGTTACTATCGCTCAGCCTCAGTTTCCCCATCCGTAAAACTGAGGGAATAATAATGCCCTGCCTCACAGGGATATTGTGAGAGTGAGCTAGATAGGGATTGTAAAGCATGTTGAATGCTGAAAGCACTATAGAGGTTAGTGCAGAGCATGGTAGTCCGTCTTCTGTTGAGGGTGGGTCCCAGGAAGCACGTTACACCAGTGCTCCAGAGTCTACACAGGTTACCAGTAGCTTTCCAAGCACAACTCCAAGCACAAGCACAATTCCAGTGCCCACCGATGTTAGATCTTTTTCGGTGGCCGCCCCTGTGCTGTAGAATTCACTCCCGGAGAAGGCTCGGTTGGCTCCCACTCTCCTGCTGTTTCGGCATGTATGTAAGACCTGGCTGCTACGTCAGGCTTTTGGCGAGGGGTAGGGGTGGGGGTTTTCCCCACATATTGTAATTTTAAATTGTTTTTAATTTTTTTATATTTTTGTTGAACGTTGTTCGCCGCCCTGGGCTGCCCTGGGAGCAGGAGGGGCGGTATATAAATTTTAAATAAATAAATAAATAAATAAAATTGAAGGTGCTGTTTTGACCTGTAAATGGATTGGGTCCCAAGTACCTGAAAGACCTCCTCTTCCCTCATGTCTCATTGTACTTCTGAGGTCAGCTGAGAGTGCTCTCTTCTGTCTGTGAAACTTCAACAATTGCATACAGAGGGTAAAACAGATGGGACAGTGTGCTTAGGCCACTGTGGCCTGCGGATCACTGGCATGTCTGTTTTTGTGCTGCCAGATTTTGGGCTGGGATTGCCCCAGGCCATGTAGGAGGTTAACCTTGGCTCTGAACTTGGGAAACCACTGAAGTCACAACCCAGGCTAAGGCCCACCCAACTGGGCCAAAGTGGACTAGTACATCTGTTGTACTAGGAAGGTGGCATTAGGGGGGAAGGGGGAGGGTCACTAGGGGCCTATCAGTGCCCCCCACCGGGGCCGCCCGCGGCGGGGTCACGAGCCCCAGAGCAGGTTTGCTGACTCGCCTCCCTCCCTCAAGGTACAGTCAAGTGCAGCGCCGCCAGTCGCGGGGTCTGCCGCAGCACCTGGTGATCCCCCCCTGGCACAGAAGGCACCGGAAGCATCACTTGACATACAGGATGTTGGGCTGTAGGCGATCTGTCAGATCAGGTGAGGCCACGCCCCCCATATGCCGCTCAGTGCACCTTTGGGCGTGCGCAGGGGGCAGGGCCTCGGGGATAAAAACCAGCGCCGACAATATGCGAAAAACCAACGCCGACAATATGCAAAAACCAGCGCCAACCAGTTCAGCCGGCGCTGGTGATTGATGTGGAGAGACCAGCCTGAGAAAAGCTAAGTGATAGATTGTGATTTTGCCTACTGTGTTGCTACGCACTGAGTCCTTGCCTATTTGAGTTAGAGAATGTGTTGGAACCCTTCCTGTTAACCCTTGAGTGCGTGTGGAGAGTGTAAGAGTGTGGGTGAGTCCCTTCCGGTTCCCCCTTCCCCTTCTGTGTGCATCCCCCCTTCCCTTCTCCCCTGCGCCTGGGTTCCCCTGCCTGGGTTCCCTCCACAAGCAGCACGCCATTTGCCCATTTCCCCTTGTTGGTGTGGGTTATCAAAGGAGTGTGTTTGGGAACTGGCCTGAGACAACCGCTTGACGCCCTACAACCGCTTGGTGCCCGATGATGATAGGGATCTTGCCTCATTGAGGCCTAGTGATCCACATACTATCCTGACGGGCATTTATACCTCGAAAGACTCCTTCCAAGCAAGGGTTCGGGTGCGTGACTGGTTAATTGGCATGCAAGGAAGTGGACCTTCGTGGCCTTGGCCCCCCCATTCCCCCCTCGACTCCCCCCTTTCCCGTGACAGGGCCCCACATTCTATCCTTTCCCTGGACCTTGCCAGTTCTAAGGCCAACCCAGTGTGAAGTCCACCATCTTAGCCACTGAACTAGTGACCTGGGGAGCTAAAAGGACAAGACTGTTTGAATGAGTTTTAATTCTTTTGCTGCCTTCACTCTTCTAGCGAACATTTACTCAGCTCAGACTACATGACAAAGTGACTTTATTCAATGCAGCTCCAGCAGATCTATACCAATTTGCAGACTGCAATGGCATCAAAGCCAGTTCAGACTATCTTGGCCCCTAAAGTTGCTGATAGGGCAATGAAAAGTGACTAAAATCTTGACCTTATCCTTGAAGAATGGGAGCCCAACTCAAACTATGCCTCAGAAAGCCTCTAACCCTGGGTTTGGGGTTTTCTATAACGCTGGACTGGAGTGGAAAGGTCCTCATTCCTTTTGACTGATTTGTACTCATTATCTTGTTTTCTTTTCCTTTCTTAAAAATCCCCAAAATGTCCTGGTGTCATTGGCTGGGTTACCAGAGGGTATGATCTTTCCCTTGTTTTAGTCCATTTGTTTCATTTTATCCTCTGCACAGTATTATTGTTATTTATATAGTGCAAGCAATGTGTTTGGTGCTAAACAGTCATTATTGGAGACAGGGCTTTGCCCCAAGGGGATTACAATCTAGAATGGACAAGGGAGGAAAGAAAAGGGGAAGAGAGGCATATAGGAATGGACAGGGGAGGGATACATTCATAAAGCTGAGAAGTTGCCGGTGCACTTGCTCAGCTTAGTTGCAAAGGGAGGAGGGATCCTCAAGCTGAAACAATATGGGTAAAAATAGTCATGAGCAGCACGGCAGCTCCCTGGCCTGGCCCAGAGTGGGAGACAGTGGCCACCCCTCCCTGGGTCATGGAGGGGCACTGAATTAACGTGCGTGTGTCCGGAGAACTGTCCTGATTCCTGCACAACCGTACCCAGGGCAGAGCAGGGAGCTCAGCAAACATGTGGGTGGCCAGCCCTGCCTCCCCTTTCTCCCACCCGCCACCCACCCCCTGGACACACACACCATTACAGATGACCATGGTGCTCAGTTCTGGCGACCCCTACCCTGAGGCAGGGATTACAGGACCGAACAAAGTGCTAGCCCGCGTTGGCAGCCCTTGGGCAGCCCTTGGACTGCGTCCTCAGAGATTTTCTGAGGACACAGCATGGGCTGCCTACCTACCCACCCCAGGACAGACCCAGGCCAAAATCTGGTGGCCCAGGAACACAATTGCTGGTGGGTCCCAGGCCACAGTGGGACATCACCACATCTGGTTTTACCCTATGAGAAGTACACCCAGGTCCTGCAGACTCAGTGTTCTCCCGGTGCTTGAAGTTGTGCTGATTGAAACTACTCCAACCTGGCCACTGTCATCCATGCAGTTATCACCTCCAGCCTAGACTACTGTAATGCGCTCTACTTGGGGATGCCCATGGTGACAGTTCAGAAGCTTCAGCTAGTGCAGAATGTCGTGGCCCATCTGCTCACTGGGACGGGTCACCAGGAGAACATTATACCGGTGCTCCGGACTGTGCACTGGATGTCTATAGTCTTCTGGGCCTGAGTCAAGATGTTGGTGTTGACCTATGAAGCCCTAAATGGCATGGGCCCTACCTATCCGAGGGACGGCTTCACTTCCTCAGCCCCTAGGTAGCTTTTGCCCTCCTGGAGTTCCCCCACTATAGACTGGTGGGAACCAACAGGTGGGCATTTTCGGCAGCTGCTCTGATATTGTGAAACTCTCTCCCGGTGGAGGTCCGCCTCAGCCAGAGCCTGCTAACGTTCCGCCACCAGTGTAAGATCTGGCCCTTCAGCCAGGCATTTGGTGGGGGGAGGGGTAAAAGGTGGGGTTAGGTGGGAGGGATTTGTTATTCTGCGCTGCACACTATTGATATTTTTATTGGTTTATATTGATTATTTATACTGTTATTTATACTGGACTTTTTATGTTTGATGCTGTGTTTTTATTATTATGTTGTGAGCTGCCCCAAACTGCTTGAGGCAGGAGGGGTGAGGTAGAAATTTATTAAATAAATAAATAAATATAAATTAGTGCTGAAAGTTGGTATTTGAAATTACTCTGCTTTTACCAAGTATCTCGGTATTTGACTTGCTTTTACCGAGTATCAAGGAACCGAGGAATCAGCCCAGTACTCAGTACTCAGGTAAATTCTCAGATGGACAACATACAGGTTTTTTCTTGAAACATATGGGGCTTTTCCTGGTCCTATATAAGGGTACTTGGTACTCAGAAAATATTCAGTACTTGGTTTTATTTTCCCAAGTATTTTTCAGCCTATCAAGTATTCAGTCGTGTTACCAAGGATCGGCCAAACACTCGGAGTTGATCCTCGGAAATTCGGAAATACTCAACATTTTATTATTATTAATTATTATTATCGTTATTATTCAGTGCAGTCCTAGTATAAATGAGCACTCTATGGGGCGAGGAGCTAAGGAAAGCCTGACCAAAGAGGTAAGCTTTTCAGAGGAATCTGAAGGACAGGAGGGATGGGGCAGAACATATGTGTCCAGAGAGAGACACATAGGGGGTAGCATGAGCAAAGGGGAGAAGATCGTTTGGGGAACAGGAAACTCGGGGGTTGGTTATGGCGAGAAGAGAGAAGGAACAAAGTTCTCAGGTGGAGATGTAGTGGAAATTGAGTGCAGAAAAATATGGTAGAGCAAGGCCATCAAGGGGCTTGAAGGTGAGGAAAAGGAATTTATTATCCTTAACGATAAGAAAGGGAACCAGTGGAAAGGGAACCAGTGGAAAGAAGAGAAGGGCTGAACATGGTCAAAGCAATGGGTGAGGTGGGTGTCCCCTGCCAGGGGAGTGTTGAACAGAAGTGAAAGAGCTACAGCATGAGCAAGGGAGACCAGTAAGAAGAAGGATGTTTTATTTATTTATTTATTAGGGACATTTATTACCCCGTCCCTCCTGCCAAAGGCAGCCTGGAGTGGCTTATAATATTAAATACACAATAAGACATTATCAGAAAGGGGGAGACAGACATGAAACTAAAAGAAGGAACCACAACCTCCCCACAATTGGGGAAACAAACATCAAAATGAGGTAAAATATATGAAACCCCACCCTGACCACCCAACAGGAAAATAATAAAATCCACACTCCCCCATCTCCCTCACCAAAAGCCTGGTGGAACAGTCAGGTCTTACATTGATGTCTGAAGGAGGGAAGCTCCGGAGTCACCCAGGCCTCTGCTGGGAGGGAGTTCCACAGCCTCGGGGCAGCCACCAAGAATCTCCATAGTAGTTCCCCAAGAGACCCGGGGGACCTCAAGAAAGGTGCTCCCAGTCAACCGCAAGGATTAATCAAGGGCACAGGGAGTGAGGTGTTCCCACAGATAGATGGGGCCCAAGCCATATAGGGCTTTATTAGGTCAGAACCAGTACCTTGAATCAGGCCTGAAAGACTATAGGCAACCAGTGCAGAGAACGGAGCACCGGTGTAATGTGCTCCCGGTGACCTGTGCCTGTAAGGAGGTGGGCCGTGACATTCTGCACCAGCTGCAGTCTCTGAACCGTCACTGTAGTGGGGGGAGGGTGTTTGTCCCCCAGAGACAAACAGGGGCGCTGGGGTGTCACTCCGGGAAATTAGCTCTTCCCCTGCTACGCCGTGTCAGCCACAAGCAACGGCTGAACCCCCTCCTTCCAGGCAGGGGTTACCCTCTCCAGACACACCACACACAGTCCAGAGGGTCTCTCAGTTCTCGGTCCTTTATTTTTAACTATCCAGTCCAGTGTACCTGGGGCTGCCGGCTCATCCACCTTTACCCTACAGCATCAGGTCCATCTCTCCAGTCCCAGGAGCAACTCAATAACCAACTCCCCAAAGTCCATACAGCCAGGCTTTCAACCCCAGGCCCTGGCCAAGCCTTCCCCAGGTAAGAGGCTCTCTCCTGGGCATAGCCTTTCCCCTATACCTGGGTCCTGCTGGTTCTCCAGTCCTGCAGCATCTTGGACAACTTAGACCAGCAAGGCTTTCAGGGAGGTGTTGTTCCCTGGCAGAGACTGAGTTCCCCACTCAGACTTCTTCTCTTATATACTAGCAGAGTGGGCGTGGCCAGGCTTCCTCACTCCAGCCTTAAAGGGCCAGTAACATGCCCACTCTGTCACAAGGGGTTTCCAGTCTGTTACCCCACAGGCTGATTCCCAGCTCTGGGGATGGCCCTGCCACACCCCTCAGTGGGTAAAGCCCTCCGTCTGATCCCTGCAAACCCCCTTCTTAAAGGGGTAGCAGCCCCCCTGGACTGCTCCCTGATACAGTCACCACATAGAGTGAGTTACTGTAGTCCAGTCTTGAGGTAATGAATGCATGGATGATAGTGGCTTAGGGCATTTATAGACGATCCCACTTACAAGCGGGATCGTCAAACGCCGGCTTTCCCCCCCGCGCAGTCTCTGCGAGCCGTGTCTGCAGTTCAGACACGGCGCAAAGTGCGAGTGCGCATGCCCGGGGAACCAGGAAGTGCGGGAATCCGTGTTGGAGGGGGCAGGCGAGCCTGCCCCCTCCGACACAGATTAAAAAGTGGCCCCAGCAATTAGACGAGCGCCAAGAAAGGCGGCTGATCAAAGGATCAGCCGCCTTTTTGGTCTCGTCTATAAACGCCCTAAGTCAGAGTTTGTGACATATGGTCAAAGCCATTGCACCAGATGTAATTGGCGGAAAGCACTCCTCGCTACAGCCCCAATCTGGGCATCTAGACAGAGCTGAGAGTCAAGGAGCACTCCCAGGCTCCGAACCTGTGGAACCAGTGGGGGGCGAACCCTGTCAACGATGGGGGATGCCACATCCACCACCTTCCCCACTAGCATCCACTCCTTGTCGGGATTCAGCCTCAGTCGACTCGCCCTCATCCAGTCTCCCACAGCCACCAAACATCGTGTGAACACCGAGACTGCGGGGCCTGAGTCAGATGAAAAGACGAGATAGAGTTGAGCATCATCAACATATTGATGACACTGAACTCCAGAGCTCTGGATAACCTCACCCAATGGCTGCTTATACACGTTGAACAGGAGAGGGGACAAGACGGAACCCTGCAGGACTCTACCCGAAAGGTCCTGGGGAGATGAAAAGTGTTCCCCAAGCACCACTCGTTGAGTTCTACTGGCCAGGAATGAGCGGAACCATCCAAGAACAGCCCCGCCCATCCCAGACCAGCAGACATGCAGACCAGCCACCTCCAACTCATGGTCAATGGTATCAAAGGCAGCCAATAGAACTAACAGAATCAACAGGACAGAACAACCCTGATCTAATTCACAGTGAAGGTCATTGACCAAGGCCACAAGCGCAGTCTCAGTGCCATAGCCAGGATGAAAGCCAGACTGCAAGGGATCTAGAAAACTGAATTGGTCTAGATGCTCCTGCTGCCGAGCATTACCCATTCAATAACCTTCCCTAAAAAGAGACAGGCCGATAACTGGCGAGGGAGTCAATGTCCAGAGATGTTTTTTTGAGCAGGGGCTGGACCACAGCCTCCTTGAGGCAGCTCGACACCCTGCCCTCCTGAAGGAAGGCATTGATCACCCTCGCCAGCAATGGTCCCAATGTCTCCTGGGATGGGCCGAGGGCCAGTTCACAAGAGGTGGTTCTAACAGCCCCAAGAACATTCTTTGTATCAACAGGTGAGATCGGCTGAAATTGATCCCATAAAGGGATCAAGGTGAGAGATGACTAGAAAATGGTCTAAGGTCTTGGGGGTGGTAAGTAGCCAAAGTACTCCTCTTTATGTGTTCCTCCTAAAAGAGCTAATTTTCAGCCAACTGCTTCTCAACAAGCTTAGCTATTGGCCCACTGGTTATATTACAATAAGAGAAACTCTTAACTGTGAGTTCACCCTGGTTTCCACAGGCCTCTAGTACTGTTTGCAGCGAACAAGTCTTGCTGCTTGAACTAAAGTCAAGGCTCACTCATGTGGTTCATGAAAAAAACCTCTCTGTAAGAGAGAGAGAGAGAGAAGTAGAAGGAGACAGAGTACTGCTTTGGATTGGCATCAGGGCAGAAAGTTTGTCTAGGGAGCTCTTGGAAGGAGAACTTTTGCAGTAAGCCTGGCAGATATGTACGCCTGAACTGAGCTGCTTTGGCTGTTGAAATCCTTTCTGCTCTGGTTCTGCCTGTGGGAATTACGCATTTGTAAATAAAAGATTAGAATAATTTATTAATTCTGCATCTGCTCCGCACTCTTGCTCTCTCCAGATAGACATTAGATAGTAGAATCCACTTCGGTGGGTTCCAGCATGACATTTGGTGTGACAGCAGCAAGGCAAGGTTCTGAGTTCAGGCAATACAATAGGCAGGGAAGCATGTTCACTGTGTTTTCCCCACAGCTGCCAATGGGGAGGGTACAGTGAACCCGGGTCCCCTCACAATAGGAAAAGAAGCAAGTCAATATTTATTGTTAGTTTTGCAATTATCGCAATTTTTAAAAGATAAAACATTAAACGATAAGACATTTAACATTAAAAAATCTGAATAAAATGATTCATGAAATAAAAACATAATTAAAGCAGGCTTTAAGGGCATTGTAAAAATAGACAACTTCCATTATTGTTCTGTTTGCATTTAAGGCAAGCACGGTGACTGAATAGATGACATATTTAGATTCATTACCTAAAAAGAAATCTTAGTTCTTCAGTTTCTGGCTAAGAAACAAAATCATGGTTTGGGGAAAGAGACGCAATACAGAGAAATCATAGGTCAGGGTATACCACAAAACTGTGTGTAATAAGCATAGAATCGACTTGAAAACATTATGTCGGAGATTTCGACCCGACTCAAGCACCCAGTGTTTTGGAATGTTGACTTCTGATCCCAATTTTTCAATTTCCATTCCTGATTTATTTATTTTTGTCCCTATTTACCAATCCGTAACTGGAAAACTGAAAAATAGGTACTAGAAATTGATGTTTTTTTGGGTCTCTGTGTAGTTGTTCGGTAGTGGGCCAGCGCATCAAGTACCCAAGGCTGTACTAAAATATGCATGTATTGGGTGGATGGAGGGGAGGGCATGGCCATTGGGGTCGTGATGGGGCGCGGACGGTATGGTCCATGGGGTGGGAAGGCACGGGCCCCTAGGGGTCCACGGTGCCTGAGGGAGGTGGAGGTCATCACCCCCCCACTAAGGGGGAGGGAGGTGCCGGGTCCAGGGTCCGCGCGTGGGGGGCTGGTGCTGATGAATGCGAGGTCCGTGGTCAACAAGGCCCCGATTATCCACGATTTGATCGTGGATGGGGCCGTGGACCTCGCATGCATCACGGAGACCTGGCTGGATGATCTGGCCGGTCCAACTTTGGCGGATCTGGTTCCAGCTGGGTATGCCGTGCAGCATCAGCCCCGCATGAGCGGCCGGGGAGGAGGCGTAGCTATTGTTTTTAGGGAAGACTGGCCTGTTAGGAGGTATCCAGTGCCGGAGATTGTGGGTGTAGAGGCTCTGCACGTGGTGATCGATTTGGCTGGGGGCAAGCTAGGGGTGCTGCTGGTGTACCGGGCCCCTTCATGCCCGGCGGCATCCCTTACCGCTCTAGCGGAGCTGGCCTCGGAGGTGGTGTTGGGCTCCCCCAGGACTTTGGTTCTGGGGGACTTCAACGTCCACGCCGATGCCGGCCTTGTTGGGGCGGAGCGGGAGTTCATGGCCGCCATGGCAACTATGAACTTGTCCCAGGAAGTGATCTGCCCGACCCACGTGGGGGGACATATCCTCGACCTGATCTTCGGCTCTGGCCTTGAGGCGGGGGGTCCGGTTGTGGGGGAGGTGACAGCGGTGCCCTTGTCGTGGACGGACCATTACCTCCTTCAGGCCGGTCTTTTAGCGCGCCCCCTCCAGAAGGGGAAGGGACCAGTTAGGATGGTCCGCCCTCGGAGGCTGATGGAACCCCAGCGGTTCCAGGAGGTCCTGAGGGAGCTTACCCTGGATGTGGACGGTCACTCTGTGGATGAGCTGGTCCGGCATTGGAACATCTTGCTGGAGGAGGCCATTGACAGGGTGGCTCCGAGGCGCCTTCTGCCTCGGTCTCGTCACCGCAGGACCCCTTGGTTTACTGAGGGGCTGCGGTGTATGAAGCGTGTGGGCAGGAGGCTAGAGCGACGCTGGCGTCGGACTCGGTCTGTCTCCGATCGTCTTCTCCATAGGGCCCATTTGCGGTCCTATGTGGAGGCTGTGAGGACGGCGAGGAAGGAATTCCTCGCCGTCCTCATAGCGTCTGCGAAGTCGCGTCCAGCGGAGCTGTTTCGGGTGGTGCGGGGGCTGGTTAGTCCGGCCTCCCTCCGCCTGGATGGGGACTTGTCCCGGGCCCGCTGTGAGGAGTTTGTCATCTACTTCGCAGACAAGATCGCTCGGATTCAGGCCGATTTCGACGCTGGGTTGATAGCAGTAGGGGAAGAGCGCGGGGGGGCGGAGGGTCCGTCTGGTCCATCTTTATGGGGTGAGTTTCAGGAAGTGACGCCGGCCGATGTGGTGGATGTCCTGGGGTCTGTGAGGGCCACGTGTTGTCAACTAGATCCGTGCCCGTCCTGGTTAATAAAAGCTTCCGGGGAGACGTTGGGGACGGTGCTGGCGAGGGTGGTGAATGCGTCCCTTCGGCAGGGGAGGTTGTCGCCTTGCTTAAAAGAGGCTGTGGTGCGCCCCCTGCTGAAAAAACCATCGTTGGACGTAGACGCGCTCGCCAGCTACCGACCTGTCTCTAACCTTCCCTTTTTAGGGAAGGTTATTGAGCGGGCAGTGGCGCTCCAGCTCCAGGGTCATCTAGATAATATCGGGCTCCTTGACCCGTTTCAATCTGGGTTCCGCCCCGGCTATGGCACCGAGACGGCGTTGGTGGCCTTGGTGGACGACCTCCGCCGGGAGATGGATGCGGGATGTTCGACATTTCTCATCCTGCTCGATCTCTCGGCCGCTTTTGACACCGTGGACCATGGGCTGCTGTTGAGACGACTGCGTGACCGGGGGGGTCTGGACGGAACTGTTCTTGAATGGTTCCGTTCATTCCTCTCGGGGAGGAGCCAACGGGTGGTGTTGGGGGAAGAAACATCGAGCCCCCGCGCCTTACCGTGTGGCGTTCCGCAGGGATCGATCTTGTCTCCATTATTATTTAACATCTATATGCAGCCCTTGGGGGAGGTCGTGAGAGGGTTCGGGGTGCGATGTCACCAGTATGCTGATGATACTCAGCTGTACCTCTCGTTTTCTACCGACCCAGACCCTGCTGTCTCGGTGCTATCCCAATGTTTGGAGGCCGTGGCGGATTGGATGCGACAGAGCAGACTGAAACTCAACCCAGATAAGACGGAGGTAATGGTGGTGGGGAGGGCGAAGGGGGTGGTGGCCCCCCTGATTGGGGGGGTTTGCCCCCCTGTAGCTCAGCAGGTCCGGAGTCTGGGGGTCATATTGGACGCAGGCCTGCGGCTGGAGCAGCAGGTGGAGGCAGTCGCGAAGGCTGCCTTCCGCCAGCTTTATCTGGTACGTAGGCTGCGTCCGTATGTCTCTGGCCCGGACCTGGCCTCCCTCATCCATGCCTTCGTCACCTCGCGACTCGACTACTGTAACGCGCTCTACGTGGGGCTTCCCTTGTTCCTGGCCCGGAGGCTGCAGCTGGTGCAGAATGCGGCGGCCCGTCTTCTTACGGGGACGGGTCGCCGGGAGCACATTACACCGGTGCTCCGAGCGCTGCACTGGCTGCCGATAGTGTGCCGGGCCAGGTTCAAGGTCCTAGTAATGATCTATAAAGCCCTATACGGCCTTGGCCCCTCTTACCTTAGGGACCGCCTCGCCCTTCGCGCCCCGGAACGACTCCTGCGGTCTGCCGGGGGTGCCCTCCTGGAGGTCCCCCGTGTTAAGCGGGGGGCCACGATGGAGCGGGCATTCTCGGTGGTAGGGCCGCGGCTGTGGAACTCCCTTCCGGAGGAAGCTCGCCTGGCCCCAAGCCTTTTAACATTTCGGCGGAACTGTAAGACCTGGCTGTTTGCCCAGGCCTTTGGGAGGGAGGGGGGGGGTAATTTTAATCCCCCGCCCGTTTATTTATTTATCACTGTCCTTTAACCCTGTTTTACTGATGTATTTTATATTTATATTTTAAATTGATCTTAATTGTTTTATGACTGTTGTTAGCTGCCCCGAGCTGCGCTGCAGGATGGGGCGGGATATAAATCTATAAAATAAATAAATAAATAAATACCTATGAGTAGCAAATGAACTACTGGTTTCAGCTCTAGTCAGGATATAAAGGACAAGGCAGATTGGCAGAAGATAGTGGAGGAGCCATTCTAAGGGTGTTTTTAGACAAGCGTCTCCCCACCCATTACTCACCCATCACCCACCCATCATGCATGTTGCAGGGCTGAATAGGGCACCAGTGATGGGTGGGTAATAGGTGGGGAGGCGCTTGTCTAAAAACAATCTAAGCAACCAGAATTTCATGGACATAGTCCTCATAAGGGACACCACTGTATCTACTATCTACCTAATAAAATATTTGAATAAAATTAGGAAAGCCTTAGTTTAATAAATACGGGTCTAGGGAAAGGGACAAAATACGTAAATAAGGTTCAAGTGGCTGAACCTAAGCTGAATTTAAAAGCCTAAAATACAGTTTATACCATTTAAAAGAGGAAGGAGGAGGAAAGAACCAGCAGCATATGCTCAGGATGGTAGGTTTTGTCCAAGCAAGTGCCTGGACCTTGGATCAAGGCCCTTGAAACTAAAAAAGTCTTCAGGCACCTTTTTAAAGGTGTGGAGAGAGGAATTAAGATGTACATCTGGGAAGAGGAAATTCACCAGGGAATTGTTTGTGACTTTCACATTGCGTCTGTATGGGGGAGACAGCAGGGGAAGATAGTTTTTACCATATCAACATACCCGAGCTTTTGTTATAAAAGGATCCATGTAACAGAGGGACCTGGTCCTGGCAACACTCCAGGGTGGATTTGGTTTGGGCCCCTACTGCCACTTTAAACAATCCCTGCCAACATTGCCCTGCCTTGGGCGGGGCACCCCAGGATGCTTTTGAGTCTGGCTTCCATCACCCCTTTAGCCAGCCCAGTCCACCAATTAGGGACTTCTCTTACTAATGGGTGGGTCCCCAGGGGTTGCCACCCCAAACCTCCTGGGTTCTGTGTAAGAATGGAAAAGTCCCACATGGATCCTGTAGACTCCTATCTCTGAGGCTGTCCCGGGTTGCAGTTGTGGGTTCTACTTACTAGGGCTCCTCCTTAGCCCAGCTCCCTGCTTGCAAACAGGTTTACAGCTTCTGTGGGCAAAAAGTCCACAGTTACTCAGGTTTCTGCTGTGTTCTTCCCAGCCAGAGCCACACTTGCCTTCTCTCCATCACCCTCTTCCTTCTGGGAGGCAGGCTTTTCTAACCTCGCCCTCAACCAGCCCATTGTGTTCCCTCAGCTGACCCAGCTAGGTCTGGAGCCACAGTCTGAAAGGGCCAGCAGTCCCCAACTGTTCCACCTAGCCACCGTCTGGTTTTAACATGATGATTAAGTCTTAGAATTTGTCACAGTCATGACAAAAGTCACGTTTTTAGGGACTTTGCCTCCCTCCATGACTTTTGGGATCTTTCCATGACTTCCGTGATTTTCCCAAGATTTTTGAGATTTCCCCAAAACTGAAGAGCAAAGCTGGTGAGAAGAGCACAGTCAATTGTGCTAAGAAGATCCAGGGTGTTCCCCTGGAGCTCCAAACCCTTCCCTGACTGTGGAGTTGCAGCAGCATGGCAAGAAGCCGGTGAGAATATCACGTTGGGCACCACCGGGTAAAGCCACAGCCTCTCCCTGCAGGTCCAAACCACTCATCAGTGTTGTTTTTGTGGAGGGCAGAGCTTTGGACATGGTCAAGTGGTGACACTGCATGGTGTGGTGGTGGGATCAGAGGCAGAGAATGTTACCGTTGCCAGAGCTTCAAGAGGCGCCCAGGAGACGGCAGCATTTCCTCGGCCTTTATTCCCTGTTTGGGCTTACAGTCTAAGCCTGGGGCTTTCAAAGGGCTTTACAATCCCTGGGTTTCCAATCTAAGGGGTGGGGGGTGTTTTCCTCCTTCTTCTATTCTGTGCTGGGTGGGTTACAATCTGTGCTGAGGAGGTTGCAATCTAATCCCTGGATTTACAATCTAAAGGGTTACAAAATACAATATTGAATAAAAGGTGTTTTTTTAAAATTACCCATGAGCTTTCAGTGACGTTTTCTCTTTCCTGCCGTGACCAGCTCATGATTTTTAAAGAAAATTTCCATCACAAATGCGTAGCCCTAACAATAGGTTCCTTAATAATCTGATACTTTCTGATGTAATCACCCCATTTTAAGTCTTCAGATTTAAGTCTTTAGATTTAAGCATTCCTCTTGTTGTTTTTACAACCATGACTATTTTCATACAAACATTTAATTATGATTAAACAATACAGTCTCTCTATAGTTAACCCAGTACAATTACCTTGTCTGGTTCTTTAGTAGTATGGAAAATAAAATAAATAAGTTTGATATCTTGTCACGATCAAATCATTTTGCTCCCTCTTTTCGCTGAGTTTCTTTTGTGATTGTGTTCTAAATGTCAGTGCTCAAGTGCATGGTATTCTGGATGGAATGCCTTAGAATTTCTGAAGTGCATGGGAAAGCATCTGCTTACTAGCAAACTCTGAATTCAGTCCATTAGAAGACTCTGGGTAATTTCAGACATGACGGGACCTTCGGCCCGCCATGCTGAACCACGGTCCGGGATCTGTTTCGGATCCCGGACAGGAATCTGCCTGGCCGTCCTTTAGACATATTGGCAGATTCCTACAGGGGATCGGGGAGGGGGCGGGGATGCGCGGTGCAAAGTGCGGTTGCACAGCCCCGCCCCCCCATGCTTCTCCAGCCGCCCGCCCTCTGGGAGTCGTGTGGGCACAGCGGCCAATCTGGCCACTGCGCCCAATCCAGCATCGTGGTCTGGGCCACGATCCAGAATCAGTCAAAGTAACAGACGTTACATTTGGATGATTCCGGCTTGTGGTCCAGCTAACTACGATTTTGGACCTCCGGGTGGCCGGAGGTCCAGAATTGTGGTCAAAATTATTCCTGCCGGAGGTTCACTGTGGTGAACACCTGGCGGAAACCATTCGGACGTTATGGGACTTTTGGTCACCACAGGGGATTCACGTCTCATAACGTCTGAAATTACCCTCTGATATATGCTAACAGGGCAAGGGTTAAAAGCATCATCCCACTGTTTCCAGCTGAAGATCAAAAGGGACAATGCGCCATTTCATAAAGTCTATTTGCAGAAATCCTGCACCCTCATCCCCCCCCCCTTTGCACTCTCACCACTTGCCCCCTTCTAATATGTGTTTCCCTTGCCCTGTAGCAATGCATTCACACAACTGCTGGTTTTCTCTGCATTTCAGTGCTCCTCTCCTTCCAACCTTTGCAATAGGTGGCAGTCGAGTTACCACTGTTGGTGAAGTTTTGACCTGGGAAGGCAGCAGGGCCACGCCCACAAGGCAGGGCAAAGGGAATCCCTTTCCAATGTAGCCACACCCAATTTGAAACATTGTCCCTTCCTCTTCCATTACTTTCATTCACGGTCCCCTGCTCCCCTGTAACTAAGCTGAAGTATGTGTGACTTCTCAACTTTGTGAACATACCCATCTCTCCCTTTGTTTTCCTCTCCCTTGTCTTTCCTAGATTGTAAACCCCTTGGGGTCAGGAATTGTCTTTAGTTAATGATCGTTCAATGCCGGATACATTGACAGTACAATATAAATAATAATTTTGTGACATCACAACAATTCATAGGAGGTGGGGCTATGTTAGAAGGGTAGTAGGAGAGTCTCTTAGGCCGCTTTTAGACAAGACAAATTTTGGGCATGATTGGTGAAAAGCATGCATGTTTTAATGCTTGTTTGAACACCTAAATACACATTTGCCATGATCGTGTAAAAACCAAAACCATTTTGAATGTGGTTTCGTCTGATTCCAAACCAGTTTTGAGCATCTTTGATGACCGGGGGAATGACAAAACCGGTTTTTAAAAAATGTGCATTATTTAAATCCGCATTTACAAAACCACATTAAAAGTGTCTCGTCTAAAAGCGCCCTTAGTCTTCCCCTTTCTGGCACTGCGCTTCCGCATGAAAATATTTCCCCAAGCTACCCAGGTGCCGCAGTTAAC
Organism: Sphenodon punctatus; assembly: GCA_003113815.1. Taxonomy (NCBI): domain Eukaryota; kingdom Metazoa; phylum Chordata; class Lepidosauria; order Sphenodontia; family Sphenodontidae; genus Sphenodon; species Sphenodon punctatus. The sequence goes on along the minus strand of QEPC01012160.1, from coordinate 2,016,925 downwards.
CTGGAAAAATCGTGAGATGGCGGCTCAGAATTAGGATGAAAACTCATGCTATTGATTCTCATGTTTCTCGACAAGAATTACGGTTCTCGGCTCATCCTGGTAACCAAGAACAATCCAAGAACAAGCAGCATCTCAGCTGCATTCTGCCCGAGAAAAGTGAGGAAAAAGGCAAAACAAAATAAGAGCTGTGCATGTGGAAAATGGTCACCAGGGCCATTCTGTGAATGCGCAGCCCTTTTCCAAAATGGTGGTGGCAGTGTCACTGCCACTTTGGAAAAGGGAAGCTATTCTGTACATGCATGGCCACCATTTTGCAAATGCACAGATTGGCTGCCCTTTTCCAAAATTGTGGCAACACTGCTGGCATCATTTTGGAAAAGGGCTGTGCATGCACAGGCCCAGCGGCCATTTTGCACATGGCGGTAATTATTTATTTATTTATTGAGATCTGTCAGCAAAATCTTGAGACCGATATCAATGAGATCTCGGGTCCAATATTCTGAGATCTTGGGACCGATATCAACAAGACCTCAGTCCCTCCCATGAAATCTCATAAGATACCTCGTGAAAACAAAAAGGGCTTTTTGTTTAGCCCTTCTCAGAAACTGAAAACTGCAAATAAAACCTGGGCAGGTGGTAATGGTGTCGGAAAAGACAGAATCGCCAAGGAGCACAGGGAGCAATAAAGAATGCATGTCACACAACACTCTAAATATGGGTTTTTTTTTGTGTGACTTTTCTAAAAGAGTATTGTGTGAATGGGCGCTTGGTAATTACATTTTTATGGTTCCCTCTTAAAATGACTATAGTGGCAGAATTTGGGACTAAAATATGAGTGAGATACTGGATTGCCTTGACCTACATATGCTCTGCCCTAGAACTGAAAAAGATACCTAATTTAGTACCATCAGGTAATATCTGTCTTTTCAGGTACTGTGTTGGGTACCTGGCAGGCTACTCAATCACTGATATGGTACCCAAATACCTGGAAAAAAAAGTAATTTCCATTGCTGATTTACCAATTTGTTTCTCGTTACCAACTGAAAAATCAGGATGGAACAGCAAGAAATCAGGAGTAGAAGTAAATGTTCTGGGACTCCAAGTCAACATTCTGAAACATCAGGTACCTGAATCAGGCTCTAGATGGCTACCGATTAGTACCTGAAATTTCCAGGTCGATTTGGGTACCATAAATTTGATGGGTAAAGCTGTCTTTGAGGGCACTCATTTCAGCTCTACCCCCATGATAAGAACATAAGTAGTGCCATACTGTGTCAGACAAATGGTCCATCAAGTCCAGCATCCTGTCTCCAACAGTGGCCAATCTTTTTCTCTTGGGAAAAGTACCCAACAGGTCACAATGGGCAATCCATTCCTGGTTGTTCCAACCCCCAACAGTAAGAGGTTTTGTTGTTGTTTTAAACTGCCTAACTGAGTCAGACCAATGGTCTGTCATAGCCCAGTATTGTCACAACCTGACACGGCAGCAGGGCTTTCAAATTCGGGTCCAAATCCGGCTCTTCCAGAGTCTCTGGCAGAGGCCATCCTGGTGTGCTACCTGAGACCCCTCCAAGCCCTCAGCAGAGGCCTCCCCCAGGTGGCTACAGGAGATCCTGGAGTGGAGATGCCAAGGATTGAACTTGGGACCTTATACATGCAAAACACATGCTCTTACCACTTGAGCTATGCCCCCCAACTTTACGTCCCTAAAGCCTACTTGGCTAATAACCATTAATGACCATGGAAATCAACTCTGCCCCCATGATCCTGGAAATGTGGGGATAGGAAATTTGTGGGTAATTTGTCCCCCATACTCCCCAGAATAATTAGGTCCATGATTCACTGCTTTTCTAATATCCAGTCTTCTGCAATCCCATGTTTCACTCCTTTTAGCTACAGTTGATTGAAAGGTTGTATTTAGGAATGGGCGAACAGATCACGGTTCGGGTTCGGCTGTTCAGTTCAGTCACGTTCGGTTCGTGTGTTTGGGTTCAGCCATTCGGGTGGATTGTCGAGTTCACGTTCGGCCGTTCAGTTCGGCCGCATTCAGTTTGTGTGTTCGGGTTCGACCGTTCGCTGTTTGGGTGGATTGCCGAGATCGCGTTCGGTGTTTGGTGTTCGGCCTTAAAATATCATGAGCGTGCGGGAAGCTGGAAATCACGCCGGAAACCGGAAATTCATGTGCGTGGGGAGCTGTGAGGTGAGTGGGTGTGTGTTTGAGTCTGTGGCTGCTTGGTTCATGTGTTTTGACTGTGATTGTGTTGGGTTTGACTGTGCTGTGTGTTTGGGTAGTTGGTGTGTGTTGTGGGTGACTGTTGGTGTGTGCTGTGTGGGGTTTTTGAAAAAAATAATAATAATAATGAAGAAGGCTGCTCGCATCCTCCGGCTGGGGGCACATTTGCCAGTGGAGGAGGAGGAGGAACCGGTGGAGGCCGCTTCCCCTGCTACACCTCCCGTGGCATCAGTGGCACTGGCTTCCTCTTCGGACGAGGAGGAAGCAGTGGGCTCTATTGCCATTCCTGCCAGGTTTGTAAACCTTTTTTTTTACTTGTAAGACAAGAAAGGCTGTATCAGTTAGAGCGAGCTCAGCTCACTGGCGTGTGGGTGGGTGGTTGACATCAGTCAGGCACAAACAGTGGCCAACAGCGGGTGGCAGCGGATGTCTGCCACAGAGAGAGAGGGTACTGTAGTGTGGGGGACTCTTCCAGCAGTCAGGCATGAGCAATCCCCCACCCAAACATGTGCCAGGCTATCAAGGGTCTCCACTCTCCAGTTGCCATCCCATTCCCTACGCACCCCCAAATAAGGGCAGTCTCATTCCTCCAGCCAGGGTCACATCTCATGTCACCATCCCTAGCACCCCAAGGAGGGCAGCAGGATTTGCATGTGCCAGCCAGGGGCTTTCTAGCTGCAATATCTAGCATCCCCTAGCACCCCTGGGAGGGCAGGATTTGCACGTGCTTT
>QEPC01012160.1:1953467-1981990 GCA_003113815.1 Sphenodon punctatus | reverse complement strand
GGCGGGGCGGGGCCACCTCCGGGGCATGCTTCAGTGGCCCCACTTTGTGCATCTGGTGGGGCTGCCCATCACGGGTCCCTTCCTGACACCCTGCAGCTGGCTGTGAGGCCCCCTGTGTCATCGGTGCCATGGATGGCAGCCCCACTTTGTGCTCCCTGTACCCCCTGCCAGCTCAGGCCCCTGGATGCTCACTCCTTGCCGTTCCAGTCTCGTGGCTTCTCTGGCCAGTTTGCTTGTCTCTGTTCCACTCATCTGTGTCGCTGTGCCCCCTCCAGGGGCACCCCCTGGCCTTTGCTGCCTGTGGTGTTCCCCTCCATGGGCACCCCCTGGCCTTTGCTGCCTGTGGTGTTCCCCTCCATGCCCAGCCCCCCCTTTGACTTGTTCCTGCTGCCTGACCCCACTACTGGCTCTCCTAGTGGTGTTATCATCCTTTGGCCAGTCGCCCGCTTACCTGTGTCCATGACCAGCGCCCCGCCCCCTGGGTGCCTCTGTGACTGTGTGGGTGTGGGGGCCCTGGATAGCGCCTCCTGGATTCCTCCAGGGGGGGGATTTCATGTGCTGTACACCAGTTCCAGCTCACCTCCATCCCCAGTCGTGCCTTTGCATCAGCACGTGGGATCCCTGCCATCTGGACCTACCTCGGACCGCTCCGGTGCCTTCCCTGGCTTGGTTGCCCTCCCCCTGTAACTGCTCCATCCCTGTGGGTCCCCTGCGACTTGGGGTGTCTGTGTTGCTGTTGGGTGTCCTGTGCTGTCAGTGGGGTTCAGGGTGCCTGTTGGCGAGTCGTGGTATGTTCCTGGCCCGGTCCACTCCGCTTCCTTGGCCCAGGGCTCCCCCCTACCCAGCCGTGGTGTTGTGTGTGTTAGCCTTTCCGGTGTGTTCCCTCCTTCCTTCCTTTCCAGTTTGGGTGTGTTTGCACCCAAGTGTGTGCTTGTGTTTTGTGTTCTGCCTTGTCTGCGGCTTCCCTGTGCCTGTTGTGTGGCCTGCCTGTGCAGCGCTTCTCCCTCCTCCCCCTCCCTTCCCATTTCCCTTGTGTGGGTGATGCCTTTTGGTGCTTTTGGCTTTGTTTGCCCTCTGTCGGCCATGTCTGCCTCCCGCCCCGCCCTGCTGTCTTCTGGGTGTTCTGACCATGGTCCAGCATCGGCGTAATGTCTGTTGTGCTGCCCTGGGTCGTGGCCCGTCTGTCCGTTTCCTTGCTGTGGTCCCGCTCCCATCACGTCCGTTTGGGGCTTTCCTGGACCATGGGAGGGAGTTGTCCAGCTCGCCACAGTTGGGAATACACTGTGGTGACCCTCCACTGTGGTGACCCGGGAGCACGTAACATCTGAAATTACCCTTTGTTATTGCTGAAAAATTTGCATCTTCGTGTCTGCATTTTGTTTACTTCCTTATTTGATCTTTGGTATTTCAGCGCTCCGTACTTCATTCACATTGGTGGTGCTATTTGGCTGGTTATTTAAATTTCTGAATGCGACTAGGATTGGTCCAAAGTTATGCAATCACATTCACATTGATTAAAAAACAAACAGAATGAACAAAAACCCACCAAAAAGTACCACAAAATTAAATGAAGTACCCAAATAACCAAGATTCCAAAACAAAGAGCTGAAATTGCAAATGGTTTGGGCCCTACATATCTAAAAGACCAGCTCCTGCTTTATGTTCCATCACAATCCTGAAGGTCAGCCAGGGGCGTCCTCTTGAAAGTTCCATCATTCTACCAGGTCCATACTTCCTGGACACACAGAGAGGCTTTCTTGATGGCTGCTTCACACCTGGAGGTTCATCAAAGCCCAAGCCTGAGCATTTTCCAGAGGCAATGAAAGCCCTATTCATTTGGCCAGACATTTGACCTGAAAGGATAGGATTTGGGGTCCTGGTTTTAAATTGGGAATTTTTATAATGTTTGTATTTTTAATTTTTTCCCCCTTATGAAATTTGTATAGATGCTTTGTTATCTGCTCTGAGTCTTCGGGGAAGAGTAGGCTCTAAAATGAATTAAATAAAATAAATGAAGGGAAATGTATATCATTTTGTATTCACTTCAATATAAACAACTTGAATATATCATATTTGGTATTCACTTCAGATATTAGTTTCAGCTCTAAATTATACACGGGCAAAATTATTATAAAGGCCTTCTTTGCATAGGAAAGCAAGCTAAGCATCCTTAACTGCTTTTAAACAACCAATGAAAAATGGAAAGGATGGTCTATTTATGGGTCACTGCCTGAAAAAAGGGGAAAGATGCCACCCTCATTGGTTCAAAATGTAAAGAAATGGAGACAAAGTAGTGTCGCGTTGTGCCTCAGTTTCCTCAAAAGGAAAATGTGCTTAGTGGTCCAGATCTGACATAATCTGGTCTGGATAATGGGTGACTCTTTTCCAATATGTGGAAACTTAGTTTACTCTGTGCTAAAAGCGAACCCGTTCAGCAAAGTATCGTAAAGACAATATTATTTATAAATGAGGCCATGAGACAAAGAATGTTATAAATATAAAACATAGTTTACTTAAATTCAAATAAAAACATGGTACAAAAGAGAAACAGTGTCAGTTACAAATACATGATNAAAGTCACATTTTTCCCACCCCCGAACTCATCCGAACTCACCCGCACATGACCGAACTGTTTGGCCATTGTCGAGTTCAGTTCGGATGTTCAGTTTGGACGTGGAAACACAATGAGTTTGGTCCGAACTCCAAACAGCCGAACCGCGTTCGCACATCCCTATTGGTCAACCCTGAAATAATGAGAGATGGAAACACTACTTTCTTTTGAGGTAGGTATAGAGTAGGGATGGGGAGCCTCAGGCCCAGGGGCCAAATGCAGCTTTCAGCAAGATTGTATATGTCCCTTTTCCAGTTCCTGGATCTGAATTCTGGATCTAGTCCCTGCCTCCAAGCACTGAAAAACCGAGGACAGGGTAAGGAAGCCGAGAGAGTGCATGCATACTTTGGGTATGCAGAAGGCACATAATTCATTTTAGTTTTCATCTTCAAAAACTTCTTTGTTTTCAGGGGGGGTTCATAAATGACCCATTCATTTTCAATTTTTTTTTCCATTTTACTTTATTAAATATTATATATATTTATGATATATTATATATTATTTGCACCTGCAGCCAAGATTGGCATTTCATCTCAGTCCCATTCCTTCTCTTGCACTAGAAGTCTTTCAGATCACCCTACCCATCAGCCAGACAGTGACGACGGAAAGGCAGCAAAGGTCACTTTTGCTGAATGCAGCTGGCATGACTCCACGAAGCTCATTTAAAATAACTGTGGATGCACAAAATGGCCACCAGGGCTATTCTGCGCATGCATGGCCCTTTTCCAAAATGGCACCGGCAGCATCAGTGCCATTTTGGAAAAGGGTACGCATCCGCAAAACAGTCCCAGTGACTATTTTGTGCATGCAGAGTTATTTTTTATTATTATTTTAAATAAAATAAAAATAAAAGAATAAAAATGAAAACAAATGTTGTTTGATTATCCATTCATTTGTATTACCTTAGTTNACACCTAATTAACTAGCAGATGGACACCCACCTGGTGTGGGCTATCATGGGCTATCATATCATTTGTTAATACCCTAAGGCTGCTTATCACATGACAAAAAATGGGTTCTTATAAGTGGTCAAGATAATACTAGGTGATATAAATGCTGGAGTTTTGTAATGTGTGAATGCACTATTCCCCCTTTATGCAGCAAGATCTTGCAGCCTTATAAGACCCACCAGATGCTCCTGACAGATGGCTGTCCAGTCTCTTTTAGAAAACGTCCAATGATGGAGAGTCTGTAAGGTCTAAAAGCTTGCATACCTCCACCAACTGTAATTGGTTCAATAAAAAAATATCACTTTACTACTTTGTCTCTATTACCTACAACCTCCTAGGCCACTTGACTGAAGAGGATTTCTTGAAGATGATTTCTTCTATTGGACCAACTCCTTTTGGTGAGAGTATGCATTAGGGGTGGGAATATTGGTATTGGATAAATCTGATACACCCGATAATCACATATATTGGATTAATCCAATAATCCGATAATCACCGGTATCGACATACCGGATTTTTAACATTGGCCGCTTTACCGGTTTTTTTTTACATCGCAGCCATTGAAGTGAATGGCCACAATGTAAAAAAACCCGGTAAAGCGGCCAATGTTAAAAATCCGGTATGCTGATACCGGTAATTCCAGTATCTGGTATTCTCCCCGGTGTCCCATCCCTAGTATGCATGCTTTGGGCCAGACAGGGCTCTTCTTCAGGCATATCGGTACAATTCCTTTCATGATGGAGAAAGGGTCCTGTGTGGCCAGCCCCCTGTACTGAGGTGGCATTATCTTTACCTAACTAATCCCTAACCGTTGTTTTTCCAGTATCTTGAAAACTTCCAGTGAAGGGGATTCCACAGTTTCACTAGAAAATGTGGTCCACTGCTCAACTGAGCATTTTTTCCCCTTAAAATTTAAAAACTATCTTCCTGCAGCTTATATCCATTGCCTTTTGTCCTATGATCAGTTATTAAATTCACAGCTAGAATGCCATCTCCTAGGGACCACTGCAAACTTTAAGTTACACCAACCCCCTAACTGGCCTGGGCCTTGCCTATCTGCAGGATTACCTCACACCTTGGGTCCTGGATGGGCTCCAGCAGCTGGCCGGGGATGCCTTCCTCAAAGTCCCCCAAGTATCTCGGGTAGCAACAATGAGGGATGTGTTCTCGGTGGCTGCACCACTGCTGTGCAACTTCCTCCCGATGAAGGTCCACCTAGCCCCAGACCTTCCCTCTTTTCAAAGACATTGTAAGTCCTGGCTGTTCCATCGGGCTTTTGGCAAGGGAGATGGGTAAAGGGTGAGGGTTGGGAGGGGGGGTTAGCTCCGCCTTGAGGTATGTTTTATTATTGATTCTATATTATTTGTATTTTGTTTATTTACTGGTGTGTGTTATGTTTATATTCTATTTTTACATGTTTTTAACATGTTGCAAGCTGTCCTGAGCTGCTGTAGCAGGAAGGGGCGGCCAAGAAATCAAAAGTAATAAAATAAATAAACAGCTCTAACTCATTGGGTCTTGGGCAGCTTGGTAACCAGAGAGCTGAAACTGAAAAGAGCAGACAAAGCACCACGCTGGGTCAGACCAGTCATTCTGTCATTGACTGGGTCATTGTGGCAGGGATGGGCTTGCCTGGGGTAAGTTATGGCAGGCTCCAACCAGATACTCGCTTCAGGAAATGAGCTCTTGATCCTTTATTAACAATGCTCCAACTTCCCACAGCCCAGCAACCAGGCACAACCCTCTGGCTTCTCTACACTTCAGAGAAGTGCACAATAGATCATAGTGGAGCAACCCATTTCCTGTTGTTCACTCCCAATTCTCAACATGCAGAGTTTTTAGCCCCTGGCCAACTTGACTAATAAACATTTATGGCCTTCTCCTCCCAATGGTCTACCTAGCACAGCATTCCATCTCCAACAGTGGCTATTCTTGGTCTCCAGATCAGAGAAGTATCCAACAGGTCACAATGGGTCTGCTGCAGTTCAGTCCTTTTTCAAAATCTGCCAGTTAATATCATAGGGTGTCCTGCAGAGCTATTATTTTGAGAAAAGGGAAATAAAGTTCCCTCTTTACTTCCTCCTCACCACTCATGATGGGATATTCTGGCCTTTGCGCAAGACCTCAAGTGAAATATTGTTCTGCCATAAGGGAACTACTGATTTAATTCATCCCAACCACTTGAGGATATACAGCCTATTACAATGTATCTGTTCTTTAGGGAGCACACTGGGAAACAATTGCATTTCCGACATCACCTTTCAGAGTTGTGTAATTCACAGACATCAAGGAGGTTTTGATACTCAATATTTAATGGAAGTTGGTGTTGTGTCCTTGCAGATATCATAATAACAGTTGCACTGAGAGCTATCCTTGGGGACTGGAAGGACGTTTCTCAATTGCACACAGAGTGTAGAGTTCACTCAATTCCTATGATGATGATGATGATGATGATGAGTTACATACATTGGTGGAAAAAACAGCTAAGAAAATAGATTACTTTCTTTTTAAAACTAGATTCCTATGAATAATGCTCTTACTGATGTTGCATATTGCCTAGCTGTCTAGATTTTGTTTGATATTTTAACATATGGTGTATCAATTCTTTTTTTTTTTTTTTTTCATATTTGAAGTGTAGAAAAACTAAGGACAATCTACTCTAGATAAATCCAACAGAAACACTTCTTCCCAATTTTTGAAAGACATCTTAACGCACTTGCTGGCTCTGATGGGAGGCATCTGGTAGGAATAGTTCCATTTGAACATTTATTGTCATCATTAGAGGTAACTTGCCATTCTTACTTGTCCCATTTCTGTACACAATGTCTTTCTTTATGGGATATCATTAGCAGGCACTAAAGTCAATATCCTCCTACAGTTGTTCTCACAGTAGTAGGGTGTGGGTACACCCTGTATGTCTCTGCAGACTCAGCCCCCCCGAATACTCCACACAGTTGGAGCTTTCTATTCAGTGACCCTTTATTCACCTTAGCCACAATCCCAACCCCCTCAGTGCAGGATCTGCTCAGGTCCCATGTGAGTTCTGCGTGGCACAATACATTCCCAATAGACATGTGCATGAGTTGTGTGTGGCGCATGTAGGGCATGGGATCGGCCCCACCATCTTCATGATTGATTCCACAGTGTCAGTAAGCGAGTACCGAACCAGAGTTTCCCACCAACCCCTGGCCTATGGTCCACTTCATTTCCCGACAAACACTGACCTTGGACAGCTCCCAGCAAACTCCATCTACCACCTACTCTGTCACTGACACTTTCTTAGATTTCAGAATAACGCAAATGGATTATTATTCCCTTTGCATTGTGAAAAATATCACAGGAAGTACAGAGGGGAGGGATCTGGGAAACTGGCCTTTACAGAACAAGAAAAAAATTAATTAAGCTAAGGAACATGTGGTGAATTTGCAGGAAAGAAATGTGTTTCCCAAGTAAGCCATAGGTGCGTACAGGATCGTGACTGTAAACCAAAGATACTAACTTTGTGCCAGGAGGCTTCTCATGTTACACAGACCAGAACTGGTCTGAATTCCTAAAGGAGATGATGAACAGCAGTAGGGGGAAGAAAAATAAACACTCTGAAGTTTATGTGCTTTACAGACAGCTGGAGTTATTACTTCTGTTTTATGGGATAAGTTTCAATTGGTGACACCTGCTGAGGTGGCAAATGTCCGGGGGTCTGTTTGGGCCACAGGTTGCGAGTTAGATCCATGCTCATCTTGGTTAGTCAGGGCCTCCGAGGAGGCATTGGGGCCAGTGCTGGTGGGGGTGATTAATACCTCCCTTTGAGAGAAAAGAGTGCTGGACTGCCTCAAGGAGGCTGTGGTCCGGCCTCTCCTCAAGAAACAATCTCTTGACATTGATGCCCCAGCAAGCTATCAGCCTGTCTCTAACCGGGAAGGTTAGAGACAGGCTGTCTCTTTTTAGGGAAGGTTATTGAATGGGTGCTGGCCCGTCAGCTGCAGGCACATCTGGACAGCACTGGTTTTCTTGATTCCATACAGTCGAGCTTTCATTGGGGTTATGGCACAGAGACGGTGTTGATGGCATTGGTGGACGACTGCCTGGTAAAACTTGATAAGGGTCATTGACCCTACTGGTTCTACTGGATCTATCGGTGGCTTTTGATACCATGAACCATGAGATGTTGGTGACTCACCTGCAGGATCTGGCTGGGATTGTGGGTGGTACTAGAGTGGGTGGTACCTTGTCCTCTGGCGGCCTCTCATGTGGGGTTCCACAAGTTTCCATTTTGACCCCCTTTTGTTCAATGTGTTCATGAAGCTCCTTGGGGAGGTTGTGTGCAGCTGAGGGGTTCGTTGTTATCAATATCCTGATGACACCCAACTGTACTTATCTTTTTTAACCAACCCAGGCCCTGATGTCTCCTTGCTTTCCCGGTGTTTGGCCACTGTGGAGGATTGGATGAGATCAAGCAGATTGAGGCTCAATCCCAACAAGACGGAAGTGATGCTGGTGGCGAGGGAGGATTCGGTGATCGAGAGGGGGGATGGGACACTCCCATTATCAGGGGTGCACACCCTCCATTAGTTCCACCTGTGCGGAGCCTGGGGGTGATCCTGGCTGGACTCACATCTGTGCCTGGATTCTCAGGTGTCAACTGTAGCCAGGAGTGACTTTCACCAATTGCATCTGGTTAAGAGGCTCTGCCCATATTTATTTATTTAATACATTTAATATCCCATCCCTCCTGCCACTGCAGCTAAGGGCGGCTTACAATATATAAAAATAAAAGATAACAATAAAACTATATAAAAACACTGTAACACACTCTAAAACATGGAGATTGTCCTAAACCCACCCCAAACACCCACCCTAACCCACTCCCCCCACCCCTCACCCATCCCCCCGCCAAACACCTGGAGGAACAGCCAGGTCTTACATTTTCATCTGAAAGAGGGGAGGTCCGGGACCAACTGGGCATCTGCTGGGAGGGACTTCCACAGCCTCGGTGTGGCCACCAAGAACACCCTCTCCATTGTTGTCCCCCAGAATACCTGGGAACCCTCCAGAAAGGCTCCCCTGGTCGACTGCAGAGGTTGATCCAGAGCCCGAGGGGTGAGACAGTCCTGCAGATAAGTAGGGCCCAGGCTCCAACCTCGCCACAGTCATCCATGCTTTCATCCCCTTGAGACTGGACTATTGCAATGCGCTCTACATGAGGCTGCCCATGGTGATGGTTTGGAAGCTGCAGCTGGTGCATAATGCAGTGGCCCATCTGCTTACTGGGACAGGCCGCAGGGAGCACATTCAACCAGTGCTCCAAGCATTTCCCTGGCTGCCTATTATCTTCCAGGCTCGATTCCAGGTACTGGTATTGACCTATAAAGCCCTGCATGGCCTGGGCTTTGCTTACCTGAAGGATCGCCTCACCCTCTGGGACCCCAGGCAGCCCCTGTGGTTCCTTGGGAGCGGCCTCCTGGAGGTTCCGTGATTATTGGCTGGTTCAGAGAGTTCAGACCAACAGGCGGGCATTCTTGGCAGCCGCGTCGTCGCTGTGGAATGCCCTCCAAGTGGAGATTCGCCTCAGCCCGGATCTCCTGGCTTGCCGACGTAGTTGTAAGTCCTGGCTCTTCCGTCAGGCATTTGGCAGGGGGGAGGGATTGGGTGAAATGGGTTAGTGGGTAATGGGAGGGTTTTTACACAGATCAGAGGGTATTTTTACTGTTCCTATAGATTTTTATATTTATTTGTATAGTTATATATTTGTTTTATTTTATATTTATATTGTATTGTTTTTATTATCTATACATTAGCCACCTTGAGTCACCTGTGAGTGAGAGGGTCCGGATAAAAATTGAAGAAATATAAAATAAATAAGGAAAGAGATACAGAAGCAAGAAGGTCATTTTATAATTGTCTGTCTTATCTGTCGATGGCTCCCACCACTGCAGGGCTTAATTTGTGTGTTTGGGGGGGTGGGGGCTTCCAAGGGCTCAGTCCTGGCAATTAAATTCAAAGAGGGGGCTGAGCCTCAGGAAATATTCCCACTAGGAGAGTGCACCCAGAAATGTGAACGGCCAGGGAAAGGCTAAGATTGGCCATTTCAGGGTTAGAAATGAAAGCTAGAAGAATCCAGCATGGTTTATTTAGCTTTCATTAATGACTTCTGTGCCCCTGCCCCTGTGCTGGCCATAGTATAGATTCATTCACAAGACCTTCTGTTTTATATTCAGCTGCAGAGAGGCAGGTTAGTCTACTTGGAGACCAGGATTCATTTCCCTGTTCTGTCAAGTTCTGGAGCAGGGAACGTGGTTTGTGAGGCAGGTTTGGGCCCTGGCAATACATTTTTTATAAATTAAATACTGCACCACTGTAAATCTGAGTGCCTCACAATCTGCATTATTATTTATTTATATATCATCAACTATTCATTTATTCATTTGAATTTATACCCCAGCCTTTCCCACAGGCTCAGAGCGGCTTGCAAATATTAAAAATATATATATATAAAAACCAATAAAAATGAACCATATAAAATTTCAAGTAAAACCATACCCTATCTCCACCAGCCAAAAACACAGTTGAATAAATGGGTCTCAAACTGCCTTCTGAAGATGCTCAGGTTTGGGCTTTTGTGAACTTTCAGTTCAAGAGCTGTGGAGCAGCCACCAAGAATGTCTTTCTTTGGACCGGAGACGTATGAAACTGGTGTTGAACAGTTAGATTAGAGACAGGTCCCTGCCCCAGAGGGTTACAGTCTAGAATGGACAAGAAAAGGGAGATATGGAGGAGGGAAACTTTAGAGGAGATGGGTACATTCAAGAAGTTAAGAAGTTGCAGTTGCACACGCTTAGCTTAGCTACAAGAGGAGATGGGCGATCCTGAAGGATAAGATGGTATAAAGAGAATCATCACGTGAGAAGAAGAAGAATCTGGTATCTAATTCTTTGCTGCAACACTTTGGTGGAATAGGAAAGGGTGGTGTGGTAAGTCAGGTTCTTAGGGAATTAGATTGTATGCAGCCCCACATAAGCTCTCCAAACACTTTGTAACTAGGGCTGAAGCGAGGGGGAAAAAAGTTTCTCGCAAATAATTCACCAGAATGGAGAGGGGGGGGTCATAACTCGGGTGTTCTCACCCCCCCCCGAGTTCTCATGAATTACTTGAGGGGCCAGGGTTACTCAAGGGGGAAATTTGTAATTATTCACAAATTATTTGAGTGGGCAAAAACAAGCCCCCTCAGCACCTCCGACCCCTGCCTGGCCTCCCTGGTTGGGCGGGGAGGGGGAGAAGGAAAGAAAAGTTTGGGTGGGGCCAGGAGTGGGGGCTTGGGGGCCTAGCAGGAGTCAGGCAGGGGTTTACTCACTGTCCAGGGGGGGTTCGACCCCCCCCAGCTGTGCTCTGCTCTGCGTTGCGCCAGGCCTAATCCAGCTTTGAAGTTTAAAAAGGAGGTTGCCCTTTTCAAAGATGACGCCCACAGGGCTAAGCAGCTCTTCTGCACCATCTTTGAAAAGGGCAGCCAGGGCTAAGCAGCTATTCTGAGCCTGCTCAAGACTTTTCATCATCTCCTTTTAAACTGCAGAGCCGGGAAGAGGCCTGGCGCAGAGCGGAGCACAGTCCCCCCCGGACAGTGAGTCAACCCCTGCCTGACCCCCAATTTATAGATAACTCAAACATAAATATGCAGTCCTCCCTGGGACAGCTAATCAGAATTCTCCCACCTGGGATTAGCTCGGTCTCTCCGGGCTCAGTCCAACAGCGAGGAGGCTTTTCCCAAGCCCTTTGCCCAGCTGTGCTGGCAGGTTTTCCTTCCTGGCCTGCTACAGGGAGGTTCCACTCCAGTCTGTTTCCAGCAGCTCAGCACCTTCCTTGCTCTGGATCGCTGCATCTTCCTCTGTTTCTGGACACTGTAGCATCTCCTACGACAACAGTCTGTGGCAGCTCTGTCTCTGCAGCAGCTTCTTACCACTCTTCAGTCCCTCTTGCCTCCACTCTGGATTCCTGTTCCTTTTAGACAGGTGCTTTCTCTTGATGGAGTCCATTAGCTTGGCTCTTAAAGGAACCACAGCCCTTTGATTGACTTAGCCCCTTACATACTGAGTCTATTAAGGCTCAGAGAGGAGGGTCAGTCCTGGGGTGTCCCAGTGACTCTGTCATTTACAGATGGAGGACTAATGCACAGACTCATTCATACAATTAACTGAACCTGGTGGGGAAGGCAGCACTGACTGCACTATGGGTATTTTAACATGTGACGGCTCAAAGAGCCCCCACGCTTAAATCGTGATTGGGGTGAGAGCCCTCACCCCAGGCATGGGTCTGCTCAGCCACCTATCAAACATTCCAGCGAACCAGACTGTAGAGGGGGCGGGGAGAGGGTGGGAGACATGTGGACACGGGTCCTCATGGCCACGGGCCCTACGTTCCTCAGCACAGCCCTGCCTCCTCCCTGATGGGCAGGTACAGCAGCCTAGGAGGACACCGTGCCCTCTCAGAACTACTCTGGCCGGGTCTAGGTAGAGTGGGCCATCAGACACAGTCCAGGGTAGGCTTCATGTGGTAGGGCTAAACCTGGGGTGTGCGCTGCTAGGGAGCCCAGCGGACACCCCAGGTTAGCCCTGCCATGGTCTGGGGTGGGCTCTGCTCCTGCCTGTGGTGAACATCTGGTAGGCAGGAGCAGACGTGACACCACTGCCTGTGGCCACACTGGGGTAAACGTAGCCACAGGTGGTGGTGTCACGTCTGGAAATACCCTGGGTGTTCAATCCCATACGCTCAGCCATTTGTACGAATGGACCCAAAGAACACGCCCGCAGGAACTCTAAGACTACCCCATAGTAACGTAGCCCAAGCGAAGGTCTCCAAGTCGCATGAAAAATGGTGGTGTTTACATTACAGCTCTTTTGTGCAGCCCCACATAAGCTCTCCAACCACTTTATAACTAGGGCTGAAGTGAGGGGGGAATCTTTCCTCGAGGGGAAACTGGTAAAACAAAATATTGCGCACAGTAAAAAAAATTAAAAAATAAAAGACAGACTGTCTGTTAAAATATTTCTGGAGCAACATCTCTGGGTTGACCTTTAAGAACATAAGAAGTGCCATACTAAGTCAGACCAATGGTCCATCAAGCCCAGCATTCTGTCTCTGACAACGGCCAATCCCAGTAGGATATTTGGAACTGCCTAACTGAGTCAGACTAATGGTCTATCTTAGCCCAATATTGTCACAACCTGGCATGACAGCAGGGTTTCAAATCCAGTTCTCCAGGATCCCCAGCAGAGGCTTCAGCCAGGTGTACTACCAGAGATCCTGAATCAGAGATGCTGAGGATTGAACTTGAGACCTTATACATGCAAAACATGTGCTCTACCACCTGAGCCATAGTCCATTCCTACCTTTCCCACAGCTTTGCCCATACCTGAGGCTCTGATGTTAGCTGTAATCTGCAATTACCCATGGCCAGACGTATGGTGCATGTGATACATTTGATCCAGGGCCTCAACCTCAGTAGGGCCGGGTTTAGGATTTCAGCACCCCATGGCAACTCAGACTGCCACCCCCTTCCCCCAGAGCTCTGATGTGTGCGCAGGCAGCTGTCTGAGGAAGGGAGGGAGATAATGGCAGTGCCCACCACAGAAGCAAACTCTCTTCCTCCGCATTCAGCACCACCACAGAGCACATTTGCAGGGGGCTGTGTGTGTGGAATGGGGCTTCCCCCATTGGGGATGGATGGGGGGGGCACAGGTGAGGCAGTGCAGTTGAGGCAGCACAGGCAGGAGGCACCATGACCAGGTGGCAGAGGCTGAGAACAGAAGGCACCAACCCCCCCCAAAATCTGCCGCCCCCCCAAAAGAAATCTGCCACCATAGGCAGGTGCCTATGTTGCCTACCACTATGTTTTGCCCTGAACCTCAGGTGATCTACCAGGACTAGATCCCAACTCCAAGGAACCTCAGCAACTGGCTTCAGGAGTGAAGAGGATCATGCCCTTTTAGAGAGAGCTTTCCCTGTTACACTGGAGACGTCTCCTAGCCCCTCTTCTTCCCAGAGTCTCTCCCTGGGGTGACAGTCCCGTTCTCTTCCCCAGAGGCAATCTCTGAAAGTCTGGTCCCCCTCCCCACACTTCGATCTACCTGCAGATCATGATCTACCTCTTGGCCACCCCTGCCCTAGCGTCACCACTTACACCGGACTCAGCCTGAGACACTTTACCTGAGGCAAATACACTCAAGATCAGGGTTGAAACAAAATTCTGGTTTGGATTCCATTTTCAACAGATCTCCTGCTCACCTTTTGTCAGAGATCTGGATTGAGTCCCCCTCCCCCGTTCTATGCATACACAAAGTGGCAGCAACCATACCGCACACGCACCAATGGGAGCCCTGTACAGGGTTGCCACCATGCACGGTACAAGGCACCATGCACCATACAAGCATCATTGCCACCGTGCACCGTACAAGACACCACCATTTTGCGAAAGTGCAGTGGAAGGTGCAAAATGGTGTTACTCTGCAGTCGGAACTAGGAAACTAAAGAACTAAGGAACTTAAGGAAACAAAATGAAGCATTTAGTAGGATTGGAGAGAGAAACATAGCTCCAGCCGTTAATATTCCAAGTCACTCAGTTAACCCCGTAATAACGACTTTCATTTATTTAGATTTGAATCCTGCCCTAGCCTAAGCACATATGCCCAGTCCCCCCAGAAGCCCTATTCCCACTCCCCAAACATTTAACCCAATAAAAACACTGTACGTCACCTCTGGGAAAGACTCAGGCTTTTTTGAACCCCAGGGGGAAGGGAGTTGCAAAGTTGTTGAGCGGTCACCTTGAGCAGCTCTCTGTGTGCCCTTGCCATATGCAAAGACACTTGGTGCACCAATGGAACTTGAAAGAGGTCACTCTTGGCTGACCTCTCGCTACACTCCGTTTAAAGTCAATCAGAGCAAGGTGATATTTAATTCTTATTTATGCCTTTGAAACTCTTCCCCCTTAATAGTAATTGATTCCTTCATAGCCATCTTGCTTGCCTCTTTGTAATCAGTGTTAAGTGCTTAAAGTGAGTTCTCTCCTTCCAGACCTGGGTGTCCTCCAAACTTGTTACAGTACCCTATACATACAGCCCCAAATGCCGCAGTCACGTTATGGTAAGTTGTGCTGTTTTGAACCGTTAGTGTAGGACAGTAAAGTACATTTTTTTACTTGGTTGCTAGGCAGTTTAAAAAAAAAAAAAAAAAACGTGAAAGAAAAAAAGTATCTGTGTGGAAGAATGTAGAAGTTATTGATGGAATGCTGAATAAAAAAAGAATACACAAGTACTAAATCTTGAGATATTTACTGGCACATTGCTATTGTATTCCACTGGCACTGACATTTCAGTTTGCAGTTTGCAGAAGGCTCAGTGAGATAATTCAAGCCCAAGAATCAAAGCTGTCAAGATCCTGGGACCCTAGAGATGGGGAAAAGTTGAATTTTAAAACAGTTCCTCCCACACCCCCACCACTCTCTAACTTTATCCGTGTGACAAGAACATTGCAAGTCGTTCTTAGTCTTCCAGTTGGATCATTTGTCTTGATGGGAAAAAAGGATGCTGAGTATCCTGATTCTAGCATCATTCAGAATGGAGTAGGATTTTGTTTCCGTTACTGTTCTTCTCCTATTTATGCCATTTGAGAATGCGCGACTGTCAACTAGTGGAGGTGAAGGATGAGATACTGTGAAGGCTCTGCCTGACTCTCTAGATCAGTAGTTCTCAATGTTTTTTGAACTGTTCTAAGGGCCGGCCTTACCACAGGGTGACCCGGCACAACTGCCCTGGGCCCTTTTCTTCAAGGGGTCCCAGAGTAGCCCCTGATTTCACCAAGGTAGGGTGCAGGGGCACCACTTTCTCACAGTGGTGGCCCAAACATGACACAACTAGGATCTCATAGAGGGTGCTCCTGAGGGGACAGGGCCATGTGGAAGGGGGTGAGATTCCCAAGGGCCATGTATTTTTATCATCGCTCTGGACCTTGTAAATTCTAAGGCTGGCCTTGACTGTGCTGCCTGCCAGAGCTGTAACTAGCCTATGGCTGATGTGGTGGTGGCCACAGGTGCATTTACATGAGGGGCATGATAGGGTGATGGTGCCTTATAGTAAGTTGTGTCAGGATCAGGGCCTCAAAGTACCAATCTTCACAGCTTTTCCACAGTCCTCAAAGTATTCCTTCTTCACACATCCATTTCCACAATATACACCTCTCTCAGGATCTCTCTAGTGCCAAATGAATGACCCCAGCTCAGCCCGGTATCAGTTCTCTGACTGGCTATTCATAGGAAGCAGTTCACCAGCAACTGCCCGTTCACATAGCCAATCTCCATACAGTCTCTAATTAAGATATTCTGTCCCAAAGTCCTTTTCAGCCATGCAGGCACTTACAGCAACAGGTCTCTGCTACATCATGCCAACACTCCACTTACAGGCCTTTTGTTTTTGTTTTTGTTTTTGTTTTTGTTTTTGTTTTCTTCTTCTTCTTCTTCTTCTAGCAGAGTTTCAGGACCATAGTCAGCTGCCTTCAGCAGTTCCTCACTCCTCAGAGTCCAGGAAGAGACTGACTCTCCCACTGGCTTTCCTCTTTTTATAGTGAGTAGTGGGTGTGGCTAGCTCTCCACTCTTGAGCTCTTAAAGGACCCACAGTCTGAAGGGACTCTGCCTTGTTATAGCACCAATCAACCATACCCCAGGGGAGCTGAATCACCAGTTGTGTGTCTGTCGCACTGCAGCTGCCTGCCCCAGACTCCCTCCGCTGCTTCTGCCAGCCAGCGTTAAGCAGGCGTGCTTAGCCAGTACCAATGTGGGGTAGGGGAAGGGCTCTATGCCCTGCTGGAAGTCCCCACACCCACCCATTAGTACTGGCTAAGCACTAAGGGAGTCTGGGGCAGGCAGCAGCGGTGCGATAAACACACAGCTGATGATTCAGCTGCCCTTCGGCATGGTTGGTTGGTGTCCCTCATGTAAATGCACCTGTGGCCACCGCCATGTTGGTCATAGGCTTGTTATGGCTCTGCCCACTGCTTCCACTTCTGCATGGTAGTGGAGGCCCCTCCCCCCACTGCACACACAGACACTGACACACACACCATTCTCCCTCTCTCCCTTTCCCCATCCTCTTGTTTCCCCCCCCTCTCTCTCCCCATCCTTTGTTCTTTGGCTCTCTCTCCCCTTTGTTACCCTATTATTTTGGAGATTCCCCTAACACTGTGAGAGTTCAGAGCTAGGTGAGTGCCCTTCTTGCAACCTATGCCCCAGAATACTTTTAGTACCCCCCCCACACACACACACACACAAAGGATGCCACCCTCAGCTGAGAATCATTGCTTTAGAACAGTAATTCTCTCT
This sequence comes from Sphenodon punctatus, assembly GCA_003113815.1. Taxonomy (NCBI): domain Eukaryota; kingdom Metazoa; phylum Chordata; class Lepidosauria; order Sphenodontia; family Sphenodontidae; genus Sphenodon; species Sphenodon punctatus. The sequence goes on along the minus strand of QEPC01012160.1, from coordinate 1,965,071 downwards.
CTCTTTTTTGCCTCCCCCTCCCTCTGGTCTGTGGCAGTTGAGGCCCCTCCCCTCAACCCCCCTCCCACCTTTCTACCTCGTACATACTTTCCTATTGCTTCGCTGCTCCCTCCCTTGTGTCCTTTGACTCTCTCTCTTCCTTGCCACCCAATTATTTTGGAGATTTCCCCTAGTCCAATCAGAGTATGGCACTAGGTGATTGCTAGCTGGGGTCCTTCTGATGCCTCCCCCCGCACCCCAGAACACCTTTCATGTTCCCTCTAGAGGACCTGCTCCACCATTTGAGAACCTAGGCTCTAGAACTACTCCTCCCCAGATCCATTGAAGTCAGTGGAAAAATTCCCCTTGACTTCAACTCTCTCTGAGAATCTGCATTGGGGAGAACAAACAGGAAGTGCTGTGGGGAGGGCCTCCACCAAACACCTTCTCTTCCTGTCACTTTAGAACATTTACTCAGAGCCTTGAGCATCTAGCTCAGACCAGAGGTCAACTAGAGGGGCTATGCTAGTAGCACTAGGCTGCAGCCTTCTTGCTAGATCAGGAAGGCTCTCTGTAGGCTCAAAGGCTTTGGGACCCTCTTGCCTCAGTGAGTCACTTTCCAGAAATTTTCTTTCTTTCTTTCTTTATATTTTTTAGCCACTGCGTCATGCCATTGGCATCTCAGGGTGACTTACAGCATAAAAACCACAATATAAACAAACAACAAAAAAATGTAAACATTTAAAAAACTTCTAAAAAACAAACCACCCCTCCAAAAAGCTTTAACCCAACCCTCCCTCCCCTCCTCCAAAGGCCTGGGAGAACAGCCATGTTTTGCAAGCCCGGCGGAAAACCAACAAACTTGGGGCTAGATGGGCTTCCTCTGGGAGGGAGTTCCATAAACGCGGCACGGCCACCGAGAACACCCTCTCAATTGTGGCCCCCGATTTTACATGAGGGACCTCCAAGAAGGTGCCCCCGGCAGACCAAAGGGATCGCTCTGGGGCACGGAGGGTGAGGCGGTCCCAGAAGTATGAAGGGCCCAGATCATGTAGGGCCTTATAGGCCAAAACCAACACCTTGAATCTGGCCTGGTACACTGTAGGCATCCAGTGCATCTTGCGGAGCACAGGCGTGATGTGCTCCTGTCGGCCCGTCCCCGTAAGGAGACAAGCCACTGCATTCTGCACTAGCTGCAGCCTCTGGACCAACCTCAAGGGAAGCCCCACATAGAACACGTTGCAGTAGTCCAGCCTCAAGGTGATCCAGGTCTGGATGAGGGTGGCCAGGTCAGGTTTGGAGATATATGGGCGCAGTCTCCTCACCAGATACAGCTGGCAGACAGCAGCTTTTGCCACCGCTTCCACCTGCTGATCCAGGCAGAGGTCCGAGTCCAACAATACCCCCACACTCCGAACCTGCTGGGCTACTGGAGGGCAGACCCCCCTCTACGAGGGGAGCAGACACCACCTTCACCCTACCCACCACCATCACCTCTGTCTTATCGGGATTGAGCCTCAGTCTTCTCTGCCTCAACCAATCCGCCACGGCCTCTGAACATTGGGACAGTACTGAGACAGCAGGACCTGGGTTGGTTTGAAAAGAGAGGTACAGCTGGGTGTCATCCGCATATTGGTGGCAGTGCACAACAAACCCTCTCATGATCTCCCCCAAGGGCTGCATATATACATTAAATAGTAATGGAGACAGAATTGAACCTTGTGGAATGCCACATTCCAGGGCCTGGAACATTGAGCCCCCAGGACAACTCGCTGACTTCTCCCTGAGAGGAATTAGTGGAACCATCCAAGGATGGTCCCGTCCAGACCCCCTAGGGCTCGCAATCGTCTCAACAGCAGCCCATGGTCCACGGTATCAAAAGCGGCCAAGAGATCTAGCAGGATCAGAAATGTTGAACGTCCTGCATCCATCTCCCGGTGGAGATCGTTCACCAAGGCCACCAAATCTGTCTCTGTACCATAGCCAGGGCGGAACCCAGATTGAAATGGGTCAAGGAAACTGATGCTGTCAAGGTGCACCTGGAGCTACAGTGCCACCACCCATTCAATAACCTTCCCTAAAAAGGGAAGGTTAGAGGCAGGTCGGTAGCTGGCAAGTGTGTCCACATCTAAAGATGGATTCTTCAGCAGGGGGCGCACCACGGCCTCCTTGAGAATGGGGGGCAGCCTTCCCTGCCAAAGGAACGCATTGATTACCCTCGCCACCACCGTCCCCAATGTCTCTTTGGAGACCTTCACCAACCAGGACGGACATGGGTCTAATTTGCAACTGGTGACTCTAACAGACCCCAGACCATCCACAGCATTGGCTGGCATCACTTCCTGAAACTCAACCCCAAAAGCTGGACCAGACGGGGCCTCCATAACCTCATGCTCGTGCTCTACGCTTTGTTGCTGCAGATTTTCCATCTGTGAAGTAAGATTCTGGCCTGGTATTCAGCCTCCTCCTGGGTGGCCCTCTTCTTCCCCAAGCTCAATCTTTTTAAAGCCTCTACAACATGGACAACATGCATTTTCAGCTAGCACAAAGCACCTGTCACATGTAGGGTTTTGTGCTGCCTGCTATGGGCCCAGAGAGCCATCCATTTTCATTAAGGGTCAGTCTAGTTCCTGAATGTCGCCATAGTGCTTCTGACCAGTGGGGTTAGCAGGGTAGAAGAAAGAGCACAAACACACAGGGAGAAGGGACTACAGCTAAAACTGGTAGCAAATTATGTACCTGTGGGCGATACTTATAATTTTGGGTAGCCTATCAGCCACCCGATCGGTATTTGCATACCCAGACAGGTAACTGACTACCCAAAATACAGGCTATTACCATTACCAAGTAACCAACTTCCCACTTTCTTAACCCATTCCAACATACCATCTTATTGTTTTAGCGGCTTTCCAAATTTCCACGTTTTATCATTTTATCATTGTGCACACACGAGTGAGGCCATGAACTGTCAGTGGATGAATGGAAATGGATGGGGGAAATGTTAAATTTGTTACTTGGTAAAAGGTGCAGAAAGGAAAACCAGTAACTCAGTAACGGAAAGTTGGTAACTCAGTAGTGTAAAATGGTAACTCAGTCATTTGGGTAATTTGTTCAGCACTAAACAGGTACCATTAAAAGCCTGATCCATCCTAGATATTTTGGATACCATTTTTCTGAAGGTTTTCAAACAGACTAGACGGCCATCTGTCAGAAATGCTGTAGCTGTGGATTTCCTGCATTGAGCAGGGGTTGGTCCAGATGACCTCTGAGTTCCCCTCCAACTCTATGATTCTTTGATTGACAGTTATACCTGTTTTAGTGAGGATCCATTTCAGTCCTAGAAGGGACAGATAAGGTGAGGAGAAGGTGGGGAATGAGGTGAAGGGAAGGGACTGGGATGCTTTGGTAATTGGATTCTTTTTGGAAAGAACTAGCTTTGCCCACATGGTCCGAGTAGTTTGTAATCTGGAGCTGCCAGGCTTTTGCCAGCCTGGTGCCTATGTCTCACACACACACACCTGGGTGCATTCCACCAAAAGCTGGTGGGAGGAGACTACTGGGTGGCCACAAACACACAGCGGCAGACATGTCTGTTCATGCAGCAACACACTCAGGTGGATGTAATTGAATTCAACCTGCATCAAATTGGCACATGTTTATCATTGTGCTTGTTAATGCCCCAATGCTCTCTCCAAAACCCTATTCTCTCCCAGATGGGGAGAAAGAGAATGCACTTTTCCAAAGGACTGCATCCTTGTAATACTTAACAATAGTGTTCTGTCATAGGCAGCAATATATTACCTTCAGAGACATGCTGGCTCACTCTAGCATTGTGCACAGGCGGTTTCAAAACCCCATTCACAAACAATATCTAATTAACATCAGCCGGGTCATTTGTAAAAAGCTATCTGGCTTGCTGCGGTCACTAGACCTCATGCCATTATGCACTTGTAATATTTCAAAGTGATGCAAAATGTTAGTAGACAAAGGAAAGCCGACAGGTCTTCTGCTTCGCGAGGGGATCATGTGAGGTTGTGATCATAATAGCAAACTGATTCACCTCAACCTTGCTTTGCATTTTCCGTGCACCGTGTTTTCCGAGTGCACCCCGCCACCTCTCATTTGCGTTAATAATAACTAACTCACTCACCGGCTGTTTCCGGAAGCCGAGGCTAATAAAGGCAAGAAATATTACAGACGTGCTGAAATGGATTCCTTCCTGGAGCTCCCATTCGGATGTTGCAGCTTTATAAAGATACAGAATTTTGGGTCCGAGTAATATAGCGGATCCGTGTAGCACCCTAATGCTGTTGTTTCTCTCCTTTATGACCTGCTGAGATATACGTGATTGAAAAACGACTCCATTAAAACTCAGCGACTGCTGCTTCTGGGGAAAAAAAATAATAATACCTAGGGTTATAAATGCTTTCAGTCTGGTTTGAAGACTCCATTCACTTCAGCTGCCCTGGGACACACTACACTTCTTGTGCTTACTCAGCAGAGAGTGTAGTTGGACCAAGGTGTTGGAGTTGGACCTGGGAGACCAGTGTTCAAATCCTGTCTTAGGGTGTTAAACCACAAGGGGGAGTCCACCAGGGCCCATTGTAACCCTATGGAGCCCCCACGCAGTTGCCACCCACGTGGAAAACATGGAGAGCACAACAAACAGGCATCCAACTGGGCAGGGGGCAGCTGCCACTTATTCCCCCCCCCCCCCCGCCGCCGCTCTAGTTGAAGACAGGACCTCAGAATTTCACTGTTCCGGTAGCAGGATCAGGCCCAGAATAACCAGTCACCAGCTCCCGGTCTGCTAATGGAGCGGGCCAAGAGGGAGATGCAACCAACAAGCCAGAAGCAGCTTCTCCCCCCCACAGCACCCCACCCCACTCCATCAGCTGGCTGGGAGCCAGCGGGTGCTGCTCTCTCCCAATCCACTACATCAGGTGGCTAGCAGCCAGTAGGCACTTCCTCCAGGCCCGATCCTGCTGCCATCAGTGGACCTGGACATGTGCAGTGGCTCCATGCACCCCAACAGATGGGAAGCAGCCCAGTGGTTGCCCATTACTCCATCCTAGTAGCCCAGATTAGCTTGCTTGGCATCATCTGCCTTCCCCAGGGTGGTCTAGTGTTGAACATCTGACAGCCACCATTCACACGTGTGGGTAACTTCAGGACTAATGGGGGGGGGGGTAAATGGGAGGTAATCTCTTTTTAATTATTTATTATTAAAATGTATATGCCGCCCCATCCTGCAACAAGCATCTCGGGGCGGCTAACAACATTTGTCTGTTTACATCCGTAGCTGTGAACTCTACTACTTCTACTTAACATTTCTATAGTGCTACTAGGCGTATGCAGCACTTCACAGTCACAGATTTCCAGAGGCAGGTCCCTGCCCAATGGGCTTACAGCTAAGATGGACAAGGGTGAGGGGAACACATAGGGGAAGACAAACACACACATATTCCCATTTTACAGATGGGGAATTGAGGTTGAGATGTTGTGACTTGCCCAAGCCAGAAAGTTCATTGGCTACGGTGGGATTCGAACCCTGGTCTCTCAGGTCCAAGTCCAGCACATACTCATTGGGTGTCCTTAGACTATCCCTCAGCTCTATCACCCCATCTGTAAAATAATATTGACTGACCTCTCAGGGTTGTTGTGAGGCTGAACTAGATCTAGGATGAACTAGATTTTAGGGATGTGCGAACAGAAAGGAGTTCAGATGTTCAGAAATTCAGACTGAAAAATTAGTTCGGGTTCATGGGTTTGGTCCCACGGAGTTCAGACCCTCCGAATGTTCAGAAAGTTTGGCCGCCTGGAGGTTTGGGGCACTCCATGGATCCCCAGGGGTGCCCGTGGTGTCATGGCAGGCCGTCTTAACACAACAGCAGCAGAGACCGGGAAGGCTTGGGGTTTTGCACACCAGGTTGCCTGGTTGGGCAGGCTCGGCGCTTGGCCCCTGGGGGTGCCCATGAGGGCATGGCTGGCTGTTTGAGATGCAGCGGCAGCAGCAAGGGCCGGGAAGGCTTGGGGTTTGGTGGCTGGCACCCCTACTTGGCCGAACATTGCAGGCTTGCATCCTACTCACCAGATCTCAGCAAGCTCTTCTGCAAATTGATCAAGCCTTGCCCGGTGGTGAATCACGTGACCCCCCAGTAGCAGACATTGAATTGCTGGGGCACAGTACCCGTGGCACAGCGGAGGCAGCAGAGGCAGCAGCAGTGGAGATTTGATTGCTGGGGCACAGTACCCATGGCATCACAGAGGCAATGTTCAGGAGCAGCAGCAGCAAAGATTTGATTGCAGAGCATAGTACCCATGGCACAACAGAGGTAACAGAAGCAGCAGCAGCGGACATTCAATTGGCAGGGCACAATACCGTGGCACTGCAAAGGTGGCATTCAGCAACAGCAGGAAGCAGCAGCGGACATTTGGTTGCAGGGGACAGTACCCGTGGCATAGGAGAGACAGCAGAAGTGCAGCAAAGGACATTTGATTGGTGGTGCACAGTACCCGTGTCACCGCAGAGGTGGCATTCAGCAGCAGCAGGAAGCAGCAGCGGACATTTGATTGCAGGGCACAGAATCCGTGGCACAGCAGAGGCAACAGAAATGCAGCAGTGGACATTCAATTGCTGGGGCACATTACCCGTGACACAACAGACGCGGCATTCAGCAGCAGCAGATGACATTGGATTGCCAGGGCACAGAACCCGTGGAACAGCAGAGGCAGCATTTGCAGCAGCGGCAGACATTGTATTGCCTGGGCACAGAACCCATGGCATAGCAGAGGCAGCAGAAGCAGACACTGGATTGCCCGGGCACAGAACCCATGGCACAGCAGAGGCAGCATGTAGCAGGGGGGTCCCCCAGGCCCACACAGGGCACTGGGGTTACACTCTGGGGAATTAGCTCACCCCCTGCTATGCCGTTTCAGCCTCAAGCCTCGGCTGAATCCCCCTCTTCCAGGAAGGGGGTACCCTCTCAGGACATACCACACCGTCCAGAGGGTATTAATCCACAGTCCTTTATTGGACACACCCTGTGTCCCATGTACCTGGGACTGCCAGCTCAGTCATCTTCACCCTGCAGGCCCTGATCCATCTCTGCAGACTCAGGAGCAACACAACCTCAACCCCCCAAAGTCCATCCAGCCCGGCCTTAAACCCCCAGGCTCTGGCCAAGCCTTCCCCAGGCAAGAGACTCCCTCCTGGGCACAGCCTCACCCACTTGCCTGGGTCCCGCTGGTTCTCCAGTCTCCAGCACCCTAGAGAGCATAGAGCAGGAAGGCTTTCTCAGGGAGATGTTGCTCCTTCAGCTCCCTGGAAGAGACTTTCCTCTCTCTCCCTTGTCTCTCTTTATATACAGGCAGAATGGGCGTGGCCAGGTTTCTTCTACTCAGCCTTAAAGGGCCATTAACCTGCCCACTCTGTCCCAGGGGTTTCTCAGCCTGTGCTCCCCACAGGCTGATTCCCAGCTCTGGGACTGGTTCTGCCACACCCCTGTGGGTGCTCAGCCTTCTGGCTGGCCCCCACATCCCCCTTCTTAAAGGGGCAGCAGCACCACAGGACTGCTCTCTGCTACACCCCCTCCCCATTCAGGGAGATAGGCTTCTCCCTGAGAAGACTGGCTTCTAACTCTAGCAGGGTGCAGATTTAACCACAGGGTCTAGCCCCACAACCAGCACTATGAACCAAATGGCCACCACTGCAGGCGCCATGCACACTGGAGGCTCCTCAGTCCCCAGAGTGGGCTCAATTGACACTCCCAGATCCCTCACTGGGGGCATCTGGTCCGTCTGTGTTCCCTATGTTCTGGTCCTGGCCAGGTGCCTCGGGGTGTGTAGAGGTTGCTCACCCCACACCCTCCAGGGCCGTAGGGGAGTTTCCACCCTACCAGGGTTCCCCCTGCACCCCCCAAAATGCCCAAATTCTCCACCACTGTGGCAGGGTCTACCCCCTGTGTGGGGTCCATTTTGGATGGCACGGGAAGGACCACCGGACACACCCCAAAAGTTTGCACTTTTTATTCACATTTCCCTGACCCGCTCGGGGTCTCACAGCTGCCCCTCACCCAGGGAACTGCTCAGGGTCACAGGCCCAGGGAATACCTCAGCGTCACCGCCCCACCTTCTGGGGTCACCACCCCCTTACCGGGATCACAGACCCTTTACCTCAGGGTCACAGCCCCACCTTTTGGGGTCATTGCCCCCTTACCAGGGTCACAGCCCATTACCTTTGGAGACACAGCCCCACCTTCTGGGGTCACAGCCCCGAGTTTCAACTCTGTTCTGGGCTCCTTCTGAGCCTCGCCTTGACTCCCCCCTCCAGAGTCTCTACAGTCCTTGGGGTCTGTGCACACATATCCACCTTCTGGGGTCATAGCCCTGATCCCCAACTCTGTCCTGAGCTCCTTCCAAGCCTTGCCTTGAATCCCCCCTCTGGAGTCTCTAGAGGCCTTGGGGTCTGTGCACACATGTCCCTGAAGCCTCCCACTCTGGGAAGCTAAATGGCTATCCATGCTTCTCATGCCCAGCCCTTCCAGGCAACTCACAGTTTCCTTTTTGTCCTGGGCTCCTCCTATGCGCTCCAGACCTGTGGCATCTGTCTTCACCTCCAGGCAGCCCTACTGCTCCGTCCCACTCCCCAGGAAGTTGCACCACCTCGAGCCTCCTCCTGCGCTCCTCTGCTTCCGGGTCCCACATTCCTGGGCCACATGGCCCCAGCTCTCCTGGAGCGGCTTCTCAAGTGGCCCTGGCTGCCCTCTCTGTCAGTTTCCCAAAGGTGGCTTTTAAAAAAAAAACACCACCAGCTGTGAAGCCGCCGCCTGGCCACTTTCCCTTAAAGGGCAAGCACCATGGCTTCCCCACAGCACCGGGCACTCAGCACGCCCGTCTACACAGCAGAAGTGGACATTGGATTGCTGGGGCACAGAATCCATGGCACAGCAGAGGCAGCATTGGCAGCAGCAGCAGACATTGGATTGCCAGGGCACAGAACCCATGGCACAGCAGAGGCAGCATTGGCAGCAGCAGCAGACATTGGATTGCCAGGGCACAGAATCCATGGCACAGCAGAGGTAGCATTGACAGCAGCAGTAGATATTGGATTGCCCGGGCACAGTACCCATAGCACAGCAGAGGCAGCATTGGCAGCAGCAGAAGACATTGGATTGCCATGGCACAGAACCAGTGGAACAGCAGAGACAGCAGCCGCAGGATTTGCCTGTGTGCAACACCCATGGAGCCAGGAAAGAGCTCCTATACAGCAGCAGATGACAGCATCAGGATTGCATGGGCACATTTGGATTTGCCAGGGCAGAGCACCCATGTACCAGCAGACAGCAGCAGTGGGATTATTAGGCCAGTTGGGCACATCACCCAGGGTTGCTACGGCAGGCATACAGGCAGCATGGCATGAGCATCGGATGGCAGACTGAGGCAGGGTTTGAGGTTAGCAACCTGGGCAGGCAGACAGGCACTTTGGCATGAGCATCAGAAGGCAGACTGAGGAAGGGTTTGAGTTAGCAACCTGGGTGGACAGACAGGCAGCATGGCATGAGCATCGGAAGGCAAATTGAGGCAGGGTTTGATCGTGACAACCTGGGCGGGCAGACAGGCAGCGTAACATGAGCATCAGAAGGCAGGCTGAGGCAGGGTTCGAACTTTCCCCACAGAGCGGGCAGACAGGCAGCATGACATGAGCATTGGAAGGCAGACTGAGGCAGGATTTGATCTTGGAAATCTGGACGGGCAGACAAGCAGCATGGCATTAGCATCGGTAGGCAGATTGAGGCAGGGTTTGATCTTGGAAACCTGCGCGGGCAGACAGGCAGCATGGCATGAGCATCGGAAGGCAGACTGAGGCAAGGTTTGATGTTAGCAACCTGAATGGGCAGACAGGCAGCGTGGCATGAGAGGCAGTAGGAAAGGCAGGCTGGGACCTTGTCAGGACACTCAGATAGGCTGGTGAAGACTGTGCAGTGAGAGAGAGCCAGTCAGATAGGCAGGCCAAAATCATCTAGCCAGAGGCCGGCTGGCAGGCTTACAGCTTCCCAAAGCCACCCAGCATCATGAGGTCAGTCAGATAGGCCAGCCAAGGCTGTCTAGTGAAAGAGTGAGACAGGGCAGATGCCGGGCATTGTGAGGGAGGGACAGCACCTCATCAGCAGCCCAGATTGAGGAGGAGCCCCGTCCCAAGACTGCCCCTGGCATGGGATGGTGTGTGCCACTGCACCATCAATACATGTCCAGGGGCAGCTCAGGGAATCCCAGCAGTGGAAGGTCCACCTTGATGAGCAGAAACTGCTAGATGTAAAATTTTGAGGAGGATGCTTGCCCGCTGATGGAGGTGGACGACTGGCTGCTGCAGTCGGGAACCCGCTGGTGTCCACTGCCCCTGCCTGCCTGCTTAGCAGCACAGCGCTGTGGCATGCCTTCAGGTGCCTCACCATGGCAGTTGTGCCAAGGTTGGTGAACACCTGCCCACGCTTCACCGTCTTCTGGCACAAACAGCACTGCACCTCCCTGGGATCATCCGCCCGCACCAATTTAAAATGCGCCCATACAGAGGATATTTTGCCCCCTCCTGCCTGCTGGCCCGCACCGGGTGACATACCAATGACAGCATTGATGGGAGGGGCAGAACATGGTGGCGACACAGCTCTCAGAGGAACAGACATCGCCTCAGCACCAGACATCTCCTCCACAGGACTAATGTCTGCTTTGCTATCCCCAATCTGAGATATGTCGCGCAAAGGGGAGTACTGGGACACTGAGGCTGATCAACTTCCCATGCTACTGCATTCTCCCTGTGCCCCCTATAGCTACTGCTGCTGCTACTACTGCTCCTCTCCCTGCTGCCATTGCCTGGGAATCAGGTCCTGCCTCTAGCAGCTGGGCTGGGATCCACCAGCCCTGGACTGCTGGGGATCATATCAATAATGGGGGACATTGGTGGCCCATGATGAACATCCGACCATGAAGCACCTGCACCTGCAGCCGCAGCAGTGACAGCCGCAGCTTCCTGGACTGCAGGCCTTCCAGCACCCTGTGTGGCAGTGGAGGATGCTAGCAGGAGGAGACACTGGACCACAACCTTAGTGCCACTGCTGGGAGCCTCTAAAGCCTGTCTCCCAAAATCAGGCCTCTGCAGTTTAGGGCGTGGTGATGGGCTCAGGCGTCTGCTGATGCCTGCCACTCTGCTGGCATGGCCCCTGACACCTCTGCCATGTGTCCCATTGCCCACCTTATGGATTTTATTTATTTATTTATTTTATTTTATTCAAATTTGGAATATAATATTATATCTACACTAACTCTAACTGCTATTAACTATTTTAAAACCTACAGAACTAAATGGAATATTATCTAATATCTACAAAGGCCTAGTCCTACAAACACACTATAAAATATTAACACTGATTCACTACATACTATCTCTATCTATCTCTATAACTAAGCTAACTCCTACATCATCTATCTATCTATCTAGCTACACACACACACACACACACACACACACTGTCAGGACGCACGCTCCCTCAGCTGGGGGCTCCGGCACAGCGGACCCGCTGACTCGGAGGCGGGCCCGCCTCGGAGGCTCAGTGGGAGGTGCGGGGCCAG
>QEPC01012160.1:1927279-1952836 GCA_003113815.1 Sphenodon punctatus | reverse complement strand
ATGATGAAAAGGGTTGCCTTCTAATATTGAGGGAAAGCCCACCTTCCACCCTGAGGGACCCTAGCCTTACCGAGCTAGGTACGTGCGTTAAGGATAGTTGCCTCTGGTTGCCCTTGTCTGTAACCTTTCTGTGTGTCCTCCGAGTGTGGGGCTTCCCCTCCTCCCTGCTCCTTTTTCCCTCCTTCCCATCCCTACGTGACACACACACACAAGGATGGGAGGGTGGAAACACAGACAGCTCACGACAAACAACACAGGGAGGGGTACACAACTGAAATGAAACCTAAATCAATCTAATCCTACTCTAAATAAATCCAAAAAAAGGTGAAGGGAATCAGGGATGGAATATATACAGGGAGGGGAGGGAGAAAGAACACAGGGAGGGGCAAAAAATAAAAATAACAACTAAGTCTATCTAAGCTAATCTAAATAAATGAAACTATGGAGGTAAATGTGTGGAAATGGGTGAAATAGGAGGAGGATGGCAATGGAATGGCAGGAACACAAACTGCTGGGAGAAGGAGAGTTCTGAAAATGTCTGCTGACTGGATCAGCGGCTAGCTCAGAACGAATTGGAAGAGGGGAGGGCAATTCCTTTTGTTACTTGCTGCCCTATTGGTTCTGTGCAGTCTAGCCCATGGCCAATCGCAGACTGCTAAGTCAGTTGTCTGAGGAAAAGAGGGATAGGGATTGGGCAGGCTGGCTGCTAGTCCAAGCCTCTCCACCCCTCCTCAGCTGATCTCTGCCAGTCAGATTTTTCCTGCCTGAACACCACCCGAACTCATCCGAACACGGCCGAACTGTTTGGGAGTTTCAGCATTCAGTTTGGGCATTCGGTTCAGCCATCCAAACTGGCTGAGTTCGGTCCGAACTACGAATGTCTGAACCGCATTCGCACATCCCTACTAGATTTGTGCCTCTGGTGCAAATCCCATACTCTCATTCTTTCACTTCAAATTCTTTTTCTCCTCCCTCCCTTCTACTATCTCCCTTGCTAGACAGCATTACTACACCTCCTACATTGAGTCCTGTTCTCAGAACCCTCACCACCTGTTCTGCACCTTTGACTCCCTCCTCAAGCCCCCCTGTCCCTCTCTTCCCTTTCTACTCAGCATCTCATTTCCATCTTCACCTCCAAGATAGACAAGAACCGCCTCGACATCGCTTCCCACTCCTCTCCTCTTTCTACTCCTTCACCTCTCCCTCCTCCCCTCCTCTCCTGTCCTCCTTCTCTCCCACCTCCCTTGAGGAAATCTCCTCCATGATCTCCTCCTCCAACCCTTCCACTTCCCCCTTGATCCCATCCCCTCCCACCTCCTGACTTCCATTGTTTTCCCTGTTGCCCCTTCCCTCCTGCACATCATCAACCTCTCCCTCTCCACTGGCTCCTTCCCATCCACCTTCAAGCACGCCACTGTCTCTCATATCCTCAAAAAGTCCACTCTTGACCCCTATGACCCTTCTAGCTACTGTCCTGTCTCACTCCTTCCTTTTTCTTCCAAGATTCTTGAACATGTTGTCTACTCCCGCTGCCTCAACTTCCTCTCTGCCAACTCCTCCCTTGACCCCCTCCAATCTGGCTTCTGTCCCCTTCACTCTACTGAAACTGCTCTTGCTAAGATCACCAACGATCTTCTTGTGTCTCCTCTACTCCATTCTTGTCCTCCTTGACCTCTCTGCTGCCTTTGATACTGTTGACCACTCACTCTTACTGGACTCATTTCACTCCCTTGGCTTCCATGGTTCCATTCTCCACTTGTTCTCCTCCTACCTCTCTGACCTGTTCCCTCAATGTGTCTCTTGCCAACTCCACCTTCTCCTCCTTTCCGTTCTTGGTTGGTGTTCTTCAAGGCTCTGTCCTTGGCCCTCTCCTCTTCTCTATCTACACTCTCAGATTGTAAGCCCGTGTCTATTTTATTACTTTGTAAAGTGCCAGGTACACTGCTTGCGCTATATAAATGTTTGATAATAATAATAATAATAATAATAATAATACACCCTGTTCCTAGGCAAACTCATTGCCTCCCATGGCTTCCAATATCACCTCTATGCTGATGACACTCAACTCTATCTCTCTACTCCCTCTTTATCTCCATGTGTTCAAGCTCGCCTTACCAGCTGTCTCTCTCTACCTGGATGTCTCAACGTCAACTCAAACTCACCATGGCTAAAACTGAACTCCTTATCTTCCCCCCCCATCATTCTTCTCCCTCCTCCCTGTCGATCCTTATCAAGGTGGTCACCATCCTTCCCATCCTCCAAGGGACTTTATATTGTAAGCCGCCCCAGGCTGCCTGATGGCAGGAGGGGCAGGGTATTAAATTGAAAACTAAATAAATAAAAATAAGCCCATTCCTTAGACTTCATCTTTGACTCACCCCTTTCTTTTAAACCCTACAGCAACTCTGTTGTCAAATCCTGTTGCTTCTCCCTCCATAACATTGCTAAGATTTGCCCTTTTCACTCTGTCTCCTATGCCAAAACCCTTGTTCATGCCCTGGTCATCTCTCGCCTCGATTACTGTAACCTCCTTCTCACTGGCCTCCCCTGCTCTCACCTTTCTCCCCTTATCTCCATCAAAAACTCTGCTGCCAGGGTCATCCATCTCGCCCATCCCTTTGACCAAATGCAGCAGCCGCCCCTCCTCTCCTCTCTTCACTGGCTCCCCTTCCTGAACGAATCCTGCGCATGCTCCTAGTCTTCACCTATAAAGATCTTCACAGCCTTGCTCCCCCCTACCTCTCTGTGCTAATTTCCCTCTGTACTCCAGTCCAAGAACTCTGCTCCTCTCTGTCCCCTCTCTCGCCCTCCCACACCTCTCCTGCTCCCCTAAATGCCTTTGTCCCTTCTCCCTAACTGTCCCCCATGCTTGGAACTCTCTCCCTGCCCACATACAGGGATCGTACCTTCAGATCCCTCCTCAAGACCCACCTCTTCTGCTCTGATCTCCCTGACTCTTCGATCCCCTATCCTAACTCCTGCTGATTCCCTCCATCCAGTACAATCTGTTACTTGAGGTCTGTGTACTCATATCCTCACCACATGGACCAGCCAGCCATCATTCTTGATGTAACAAAGCCAAGTATGTGGACCTGGGACCTTGCATCTTTGTGAATGTTACATTCCTTGCCTCTCCATCTATTCCCCTTCCTTTGTCTCCACCCCCCATCCCCCCCAATCTCTCAGATTGTAAGCCCTAGGGCAGGGACTGTGTCTATTCCATTACCTTGTAAAATTCCAGGTACATTGCTGGTACTATATAAATGCTTGCTAATAATAATAACTCGATAAGGATTGTAAAGGACTTTGAACACGGAGCTATATAAATAATAGCAGAGAGCTGGCTATTACATCCATGGAAGCAACATCATGAAACATCATTTCTATGGGCCCAATCCTGACCTCAATGAACGTAATAGCAAAAATCTCACTGAGTTCAAGAAGGTGAAAGTTTTACCTGAAAGACATACTCTCACACCTTTTAAAGTCAATGAGATTTGGGCCGTTAATTTTAATAGGTAGAGGGCTTTGCCCTAGGAGTTCGAGGTTGGTCTTTTTCCATCCTCATGGGAACCTAGCACTTAGAACTTGACGCCATAAAGCTCAGGGAAGGGCAGTCCAAGGTTCCAATGAGCAGAAATAACCTCCAGTCTAAAGCAGTGAGAAACTGCTAAGAGGCAGACACAGCAGTTGTCACTGGAGGGGGAAAATCCATGGCGAGCACTGATATAACTCCCAACGTTTTGAGCAGGCAAGAGGGGAAAGCCCCATGCCCTCAGCTACTTAACTCCACGTTGCAGCAAATAAGCTGCACCCCTCACGGATGTATGTGCTTGCATACACCTCCCAACATTCCAAGTGCAAAAAGAGGGACAGAGGCCATTTTTAGACGTGCCGCCAATATAGCGGACTTAAAATTCTCCTTTTATAAACCTCATGCGAGTGCCGTTTAAATACACTGGAAGTTGCCCGGCCGCTATTGGAAACAGTGGTGCCAGGCAGCTTGCACATTCTTTTTAAAACTGGATTTGTCAAACCTCGACATCCAGGTTTGACGAAACTGGTTTTAAAAAGAATGCACAAACCGCCCGTCGCCGCTGTTTCCAATGGCGGCTGGCCTATATCGGGTACATCTAAACGCAACCTGTGCAAGGTTTATAAAAGCAGAATTTTAAATCCGCTAGATTGGTGGCATGTCTAAAAATAGTAAGAACTCTCCTGCTTATCGTTTCACATTGGGCGTTTTCAGACGTGACAGCTCCCACTGCCACCATGGATTTCTCAGGACTCAGCCCGACTGCTGAACAAATGTGACAGTGGCCAGGATGGAGAGAGATTAGGGAGACACATGGATGTGTGGCTGCCTGGCCCCACACTCTATGGAGCAGCTCCCCCTTCCCCCATGGTGCCCGACTCCCGCGTCACTCCAGACCACGGTAAGTACAGCGGGTTATCGGACGTGATAGCCCACTTTACTCCAGGTCTGGCGGCTGGTTCCCAACCATGGTGGAGCTTAGCTTAGGTTGTGACTTGGGGATTTCCCCAAGTCACAGCTCTGGCTAGCTCCCACCATGGTCGGGAACCAGACCATGCTAATATCTAGTGGCCTCCTTTCAGCGTTATGGCGGCAACCAGTTTAACCCTCGCTAAAGCGGATTAAACCATGCCACCGTCATGTTTGAAAACACCCTTAATTTCTCTTAGGGGTGTGCAGAAAGCATATCTTTTGATTTTGTTTTCATTTTCATTTCCAAAAACTTGTTTGTTTTCAGGGGGGGTTCGTAAAGGACTCTACCGTTTTTGTTTGTTTATTTTTATTTTATTTTTCATTTTATTTTATTTTTAAAAAAATAATTAAAATATCAGTGTGCTTGTTCAAAATGGCCACCGGGGCCATTCTGCGAATGCCCGGCACTTTTCTGAAATGGCTGCCAGTGCCATTTTGGAAAAGGATGTGCATGCTCAGAATGGCCCCGGTGGTCATTTTGCACATGCACAGTGATAAATAATTAATTATAAATTATTATTATTATTAGTGTTGTTTTGTTTTGTTTTGTTTAATAAAATAAAATTCAAATAAAAGCAAAAATGAATGAAATCAAGTGAATATCATTTACTTATTCATTCATTTTTGTTATGTTAATTACAAAAACGAATGGGGCTTGGCTCCATTAATTTTCATAACTAATTAAATGATACGAAATAGCACACCCCCTACTTTCTCATATCCCCCATTGTCCTCTCTGAGGTTTTTTCTGGGAGGCAACGAGGAAAAAGGGGCCTGAGGCTTGAATACTGGCCTTTTTGTCCCTCTCTCTCTTGAAAGAGGGACTTTGGCCCCTGAAGGAGGGACAGTGGGATTCAGCACCCAACGAGTCACTTTCCCCCTTAATAGGGACAGTTGGGAGGTCAGGTGATAGAGGGGAGACAGATTATCATGGCAGAGATGACTGTGGAGAATGTTGCACCCTATTATCCACCATCCCCCATCGCATCTTGAGCCCGGCAGCACAAGCCCTGCTCTGCCCTGCAGAAACAAGCTCTTAGGCTCCGATCCTGCACCATTAATGTTCATGGGATCTTTGCCACTGATGACACTGATCTCTTGGGCAGATTTTTCCCCTCAAAGAACTTGGCCACCACAATGGCTTCATTACAACTCTTTCTGATTCTGAACTCTTCTATTGGTTGTCTGGGGTTCGGTGTGCTCTTTTGAAGGAATTGTGAGAGAAAGTGCATGGATGTTTATTAAAGATTTTACCCAGACTGTATCTAGAGCAGTGGTGGGCAAATGTTAGCTCTTGGACACCTGCACGGTGGCACTCAGCAGATGTGGATGCCTGAGGGTGTGTCTAGGCAGCTAGGTGACCTTCAACTATGCCTTCCGCCACTAAAATGGTCTGATTTGAGGAAAGAGGTGCCATGGTAATGTAAGACTTATATGGTTATATCTGCTTATAACAGATGAACAACTCTCCCTCGTTTCTTTGGTACTAAGCTTGATAGGGAGCCTAGGAAAAATAGTAAACAATGAGAAAACCATCACCCACTTGCTGATTATGAATTAGTTGAACCTGAGGCCACAGGAGAAAGCAAGGCTGCCTGTCAGACGGCAAGGTGTTTTGCCAACAAATGTCTCTCGGAGTCCGGAACTGCAGCTGGAGTTTTCTGCTGGCTTAGCAGTCGGCTGATTTTGCTTTTCTCTGAGAGAAATGTTCACCTGAGGAGGGGAAGTAAAAGAAGAGGAAGAAGAAGAAAAGTCCTTTTCTCTCTGTTCTTTGAAAAGCCGTAACATTGGCTACAGGCTATCTGTGCAATCAGAGCTTTATTCGTTCCCGTTGACAGTCGTAAAAATAGTTTCGGAGGCAGGGAACCTTAAGAAATCACATTCAGAGCATAATGGAGCACAGTCTGCACCAAATACTGAAAGCTTTAGTGCTGCCCCAGATAACCGCCCCAGAGGACGGAGAGACGCCACAGATATTTATCTGAATGCAAATGCAGTGGCGGCAACGTCTCTGAAAACAAAAGCAATGTAAGAAACCATCTCACTAGTACCATTAGAATGGAGCCACAATCGGCTTTTACACCCTTCCTCCCTCCACTTGAGCAACAAAACTGGACTCTAAGGCAGCCTCTGGGGAGTTGACCCACTTCAGCACAAAAACTAGGGGGGTGCAAATCATTTTTTGTTGGGTTTTTTTTTTGTTTTGTTTTTTAATTGCTGAAACAAAAGAAGCTCCATTTGTTTCAGTAATTAAAATATGAAAATATGAATAAGTAAACATTGCCGATGCCATTTTGGGAAAGGGTTGTGCAAGCACAGAATGGTCCGGTAGCCATTTTGCACATATGCAGTGATTTTTTTTAAATGATTTTTTAAATAAAATAAATGAGAAAAAGAAATGAAAATGGTAGGGTTGTTTACAAAAATCCCCCAAAACAAAGGTGTTTTTTTAAAAAAATGAAAACCGAAGATGTACCTTCTGCAGACCCCTAACAAAAACCTGGACTCTGTTTATCTATGCTATCTAAGCCTAATCTGTTTCTGCAAACAGTGTAGCCTAATACAGAGTAGCCCTCGCTTCCAATTATCCTGTGAGAGATCGCGACTGCTAATGTTCCACATATCTCCATCCTGATACGCTGTCCCTACTCTCGTATCCAATGGCTGTTAAACAAGCTGGTATTAATAACAGACAGCCATGCAGAAAGTGAGGGAAGGTGCATCTCTAATCAGCATCCCTGGGCTCTATATCTCCACTGGCACACCTTGGCTTTGACCCTGGAGAAGCCTTGTAAGCCCATCTGTTCAACTGTGCCCTTCCTCCCTCTAGCTGCTGATTGGGAATTCGTATCAGATCAAACAAAAACCAAACAATTCTCCATTTGCACATGCTCCAAACAGTGGCTACCATTTTGCACGCACAGAATTGCAGTCGCCATTTCACACATACACAAACGTGTCCGATTTGGAATTCCTGTCGGAAGTTTATTCCATTTGGAATTTTCAGAAAAGTTCCATACACATTCATGGCTACAACTTCTTTATCTTGCATCCAATTTGCATTACACCTGTGAATATTATGTCCCTCCATAAGCCTAACACTCCTGCCAATTTTCAGAAAGATTGGATAAAGGATCCTGATGGTATAAGACATTAACTTGAAAATACATTTCCAGCTGTATCATTTGTATATTCCATCCTGTTTAAAAGGTATTTGGCAGGAATGTATCACATACCTTCACTGTCATCTCTGCCAAACTACAGAACAATTTGATAAAGGGACCCAATTTTATAAGCAATTGATGTTGTCCCTGTGAAGACCATTATTCAGATAAATAGCAGCACATGCAGTGCCAGTCAGAGGCAGGCACCCTGCATGGCAGGGGAGGAGGGGGAGAGATTGTAGGAGGGAGGATGTGGAGCAAACCAAAAGACTGACAGACACATTCACTGGCCAATTGCTGCATGCTTCCAGCTTTACAGGACCAATTGGTAGTGGCTTCAAGGCAGGCATAGGTCGGGTCTGAGGTGGGCATAAAGGACATAACTGGGATTTTGGGGATAGCATCCCAGCAATCAGGGGACATATTTACACATCCAGGCTGGTCAATTATCATCACAATCACATCCTGCAGCACTGTGACAGAGGACATAAGAGAATCTCTACTGATTCTTTCCTAAACAGATGCTTCTGATTTTCCAGTAACAAGTGGGGGAGAGATGTTGGGATGGTCACAGCACAGAATGAAGATATTTGGTTGACCTTTCTGCTGGCCAATTGGCATCACCAATCTATCTTACACCACAGTGACATAAGAGAATCCCTGGCATAGGCTTCTTCTCTGCATATGCTGTGCAGGCATATAAAATTGGGACCCTTTATCACAGCTTTCTGATATGTGGCAGAGATTATAATGAAATGATAATGAAAGTTTTATATACAGCCCTGCCAAATTTCATGTACACTGGTTGAACTACAAAGATGTTAGTCAGATATACATTTATATGTTAATTGCTTATACCACCAGGACCCTTTATCCAATACTTCTGAATGTTGGCAAAGATAGTAAATATGGGAAGGGGTGTAAACCTGCCAAGTGTCATCTACATTAGATATGAGGCAAAGAAGTTACAGCTAAGAATGTATATGAAGAATTTTGCAAAATAAAACAATTCAATTGCTTCTAGAATTGGATTCCGTTACTCAATCCTTGTGAAATTTGGTACACTTAATGCCTTCCATTGGAGGTATATTTAGCCCAGGTTTCAGCCACATATAGTGAAAAACAGCAGAGTTACAGCCAAAATGTGTTTTCCATTGAAACCAATGAAAATGAAAGCCAAAATGAAATGGGGGGGAGAGGGGCTGAAGCCTCCTGAGACCCCCCCTGTGAATCTGGCCATGCTCATCTTCTACATATTTGAAAACTGTTCTCTACCAATTCCACTGCGTGTAAAATAATGATATTGGCAACCCATTTACATGACGTTAAGAGCTTGGAAAGCTACAGAAGGTCCCTCTATAACTATGTAGATACATAGATTATGGTATATTCTGTCAATGGAAAGAATCACTGCAGGAATACTCAATACATTGGAGGAATTTTATATTACTTGGTCCCCTTGTTGGAAATTAATTACAGAACACATAGATAAGGATAAGCAAAGACATGTTATACATTTACAATCAATATGAACTGGTTTTAAACATGGGTTGTGTAGATTCTGTTGTTTGTATAGATATGACAGTTACTGCAGCTATCTTTTGTGTTGTTTTTTTATGTGAAGAATTTTTAATTTTTTTAAACAGTTAGCATGTGCCCTATTAAGCTGTATTCATATGAAACACTCCTTATCCAGGGGTAAGAGCACTGGTACAGCCACTCCTCCTACTACTGGCTATTGGCTGATAGGAATGTTCACAAAATTACCATGGGGTAACATTCTCCCAGGGATAAAGTACCACACACCGGGGATTGTCTGGGTAACTGTTCATGTGAACACTCTTAGGCAGTAACAATCAACAGGAGACAGAACTAAAATGATAGCACACTTACTTGCTACCCACAGGTAATACCCCCATCTTTGAGTAGTTTATCTGGTGTCCTATCAGTACCCAAGTTGGTAGGGCTGGCCTTAGAATTCATGGGACCCAGGGTGAAGAAAGAATGTGTGGGCCCCAGTGGGTCCTCCTCCAGGTCTTACTCAGTCGGGGGCACCCTCCGTGGGTCCCTAAATGTGGTCAGATTTGGGACTCCAGTGGGAGGGAGGCCCCCACACTCTGCCCTGGTGAAAACAGGGACCACTGTGAGGCCCCCAGAAAGAGTGGGACCAGGACACCAGTCCCAAAGTGCCCTGTGGTGAGGTTGACTCTGCGAGTTGGGTACACAATTACCCCAAAATGCCAGGGTTTGTTTGTATGGTTGATTGATTGATTTCTATCCTGCCTTTCCATGACCACTCAGGGTGGCTCACAATATATAAAAGCAATGCTTACATAAATGTATATAACAATATAAACACATTTTAAACCACTAAACCTCACCCACCAACCTCTCCCTAACCCCCATACCCAATCCCACCCAGCTATATCCCAGCCCGCCAAACACCTGGCCAAACAAAATGGTCTTGATCTCTTCCAAAAGGTAAGCCATCTCAGGCTTAGGAAGATCTCCATGAAGAGAGCATTCCATTGTATTATCATTACTCAGTTGCCAATTTACCATTTTAACAATCAGTAACGATCAGTAAATCAGTACCAGAATCAGGATAGGAAGGCAAAGAATCGGTACTGGAATTCAGAAAATTGAGACAAAAATAAGTAGATTGGTGCATTTAGTGAACTGAGCACTCATTGGGTTCCGGTTAGTACCTGATATTACTCGTTCAGGTTGAATACCGCAATTTTGACGGGTATACCCATTTTTGTGGGTACTTGATTCAGCTGCAGCAGGCGGTCATTATCTCCTTGTTAGGAGGGGCCATGAGAGCAGTTTTACCTCTGAATGAACTAACCCTGGGATAGTCTTACCTGGGAGTGTTTCATAGGGGTGTGCAAACGCGGTTTGGAAGGTCGGGGTTCGGCCCAAACTCAGAGTGCTCGGACCATTCGCGAACACCTCAAATTCGAATTGCCCCCAGCCTGAACCGGCCAAACAAAGTTCGGGCTCTGAATGGGTTTGGGTGGGGGCAGGGGGAAGGGAGGAACCCAGTTTTTCCTCCCCCGTCCCCCCTCCAGACTGTGTGGGTGGAAGGGGCTCTGGGGAGCACTTCCCACCCCACCCTGCCAAGCCGCGCAATTTTTTTTAACCCACCCCCACCCCAGGGATCGCCCTACCTGGTGGTGCTGGGGCTCCAGCCCCAGGTCTGGCAATGGCAGATCCGGCGACGGGTCCGGAGGCGGCGGTACTCTGGAGCACTTCAGGCCGCTACTAGGTCTTCCGGGTCAAACCAGAAGGCCTAGTAGCGGCCGGAAGCACTCTGAAGCACCACCGCTGCCGGACCCAACAGACCCACCACCACTGCCCCTGCCAGACCTGGAGCCCGACCTACCTGGTGATGCTGGGGCTCCAGCAGTGGAAGCAGAAGTGATGGCAGGTCTGGTGGCGGCGGCACTTGGTTGCACTTCAGGCCGCTACTAGGCCTTCCGGTTTGACCCAGAAGGCCTAGTAGCAGCCTGAAGCACTCCAGAGCACCACCACCTCCGGACCTGCCACCTCTGGACCCGGAGCCGGAGCCCCGGCACAACCAGGTAGGACAATCCCTGGGGTGGGGGGGTTAAAAAAAATTATGAGACTGGGCGGCGGCGGAGGTGCTCCCCAGCGCCCCTTCCACCTGCACAGCCTGGAGGTGGGAGGGAAAACCAGGCCCCCCTCCGCCCAAACAGATTCGACCCCCCCAAACCCGTTCGGTCTGAACGGGCCAAACTGAACAGTTTCGGGTTCGGCCGAACACCGAACGAGCCGAACACCGAACACCCCGGCGTTCGCACATCCCTATTGTTTCACGCTTCTGTTAAGGAGAGTTGCAACAGAGTGGCCTGCCAGCCTGTGAGTGTTTACAGGATCCAGCCCAAGCAGGCACACTTCCGGGATCCTTTTCAACATAGTGCATAGTATACAGTGCTCCCTTTCCACAATCTATGGGAATATTTCAAGCTACAATCTTCAATGTTCCCCCAGCCACCCTCAGGCTGGGGGCTTCTTTCTTGGAGTGCAAGCTCCCACCTTCCTCTGGCTTCAAGACCCAGCTTTGAGGGCTGACACTGGCTGGGCTCCAGCCTTGGCACCCCTTTGGCATACACCCTTCCGGCCATCCAGCGACAGACCCTAAGGTGAGTCTCTGGCCCTCATGGGTTTGACAAGCCTCTCCTTGATGGACCCTTTTCTGAGCTCCCAGCTCAATTAATTACCTTTCCCTCCCAGCCTAACAGCATCCTTCTTTGCTCCAGCTGGGAGCAATGAGCTGCTCCTAATGAACCACTTAGCTACTTAACCCCTAGTGTTCCCTATTTTGACCAGGTTCTTGCATGGCTGCATTCTGCCACAAATCACAAGGAAACAGGGATCTGTTACTTATTGGTTTTGTTATTTATTTAATATTTTGTTGGCCTTAAATTGTATTGTTTTTTGTGTTTTTATGATGGCCTATGGCTAAGTAAATAAAAGTTTGATTGATGATTGATTGGTTTTGTTATTTATATCATGTCAGGGTGCTGAAGACAAAAGTCCCTGCCCTGAGGGGCGTACAATGTAGAGGCACGTTCTAATGAGTAGATGATGATCATGATTGATGATGATGATGGTTATTGTTATTATTATCTATATAGTGCCAGAAGTGTGCCAGTGCCAGAAGTAGTACTTGAGCCTTAGGGACAGGATAGGGTATAAATATTTATTTATTTATTTATTTATTTATTTATTTATTTCAATATGAATGAACAAACAAACAAACAAACAAACAAAAAAACAAACAAACAAACGAATGAATGAATGAATGGGTACTACTACTACTTATTATTTCCATAGAATTACTAGTCGTACGTAGTACTGTACAGATGTACATAACATCTAGGATGGTCCCTGCTCCAAGCAGCTTACAACCTAGTTCAGACACAGGCAGTTAAAAACAATGGGCATTATGTGACTCATGGACTACAGATCAAGGTCAGTAGCATAGCTGGGTTTAAAAAAGATTGGACAAGTTTCTGGAGGATAGGTCCATTGGTAACTATTTGCTGGGTAAGTTTGGGGGGAATGTAACCTCTTACTGTTGGGAGGTGGGAGTGAACAACAGGGATGGATCACCCCATTGTGACCTGTTGGGTACTTCTACAAAGCGACCAAGATTGGCCACTGCTGGAGACCCTCAGGTGGGCTATGGCTCAGGTGGCAGAGCACATGCACATGTATAAGGTCCGAAGTTCAATCTCCGGCATCTCCGATTCAGGATTTCTAGTAGCACGCCTGGTGAGGCCTTCCTGGAGAGCTGGATTTGAAATCCTGCTGCCGTGTCAGGTTGTGACAATACTGGGTTAAAATGGACCATTGGTCTGACTCAGTTAGGCAGCTCCTTATAATCTAAGATTGTTCCAGGCATAAAGTGCAGCAAGGTGAAAGGCACCAAGTCCGGAGTTGGAGATGGAGGAGAAGGGTGCAGTTTAGAGAATCTTGTCCGATGAAAAGGGGTGTAGAGGAACATGAGGGGAGGCAGAGAGGAACGGCAGAGTGAAGGCATTTATAGCTGAGTAGACAGAGTTTGAACTGTATGCAGAAGCAGATGGGGAGCTAGTGTAATGACTTGAGGAGAGGGGTTACATGGTCATAGCAGCATGCAGGGCAGGTGAGTCTTGTGGCTGAATTTTGAATAGACTGTAGTGGAGATAGAAGGTTCAGTGGGACGTCTGCAAGGAGCTGGCTACAATAGCGTAAGCAGGAGGTGACGAGAGAATGGATGAGGGTAGTGTGTTCAGAAAGGAGGGATGGACTTTGGCAATGTTATAAAAAAAGAAACGGCAAGTTTTGGCCGTGTTTTGGGTGTGAGCAAGAGAGAAGGAGAGGACTCAAAGGTTACAGCAGACTGAAGGGGCAGGGAGGATGAAAGTGGATGTTCACACACATGATGGCACCACTATCATCCCACCCAAGGGTGGGAAGGGCGGCGGGAACACACATCCCCATGGCCGGACCTGTCCAGGAGACGGGGAGGGGAGTGACATGCAGCTGCCTGGCCATGTCCCTGCACTGCTGCTGCCAACCTGCCCAGCTGCCTTCTGCCATCACAGGTAGTCATGGCTGTCAATAACAGGCAGCCATGGCCACTCCCCATGCTGTGCCCAGCAGGCACACAAACAGGTGTGCCACCTGGTTCGCCCAGTCCTGGCCTGACCAGGTGGCTCACAGTGCCAAATCATGGGCCCGGTTCATTGCAGGCCCACATTTCCAGCCTGGACACTAGCCCTGCTTGGGTTTGAACCAGGCCCACATCTGGCAGGCCCAGAACAAATGTGCAGGGTCGGTGCTGGCCCAAGAAGGATGAGAATAGAATAATAGCCCTTGGCCTTGGCCATGAAGTTCTGGTGCAAATGTTCTTTCTGTTGGAAAGAGAGCATTCACCACCATCTGTGTGATGCAAAACCTTACCACTTCCTCACTATTTTAATCAATTCCCATTCGTGAATGCCTTTGTTTGCTACTTTTGGTACGTCTGATATTTTTCCGGTACTTTTGTACTCCTGCTACTTTGATCACTAATTTGGTCTATAATATTCTATATCATATACTATATATAATATATCATATACTTCCTTTGAAGAACTGTAAATGACAAAACACATGCTGAACAGTGAGGGGAAATCATCATCAGCAACCCCCCCCCCCAAAAAAGAAATACAAGGTGTTCCACTTCCTACCACATTCTGCCTACTTTCAGAATGTGGTTTTTTAAAAAGGCACCTGCTCGGGATGCTGCTTGTCAGTCAGGGTGATATCCTACAAGTTGGGAAGAACCAAAACCTACCACAATATACATAAAGGGGAGGGGAAAACTGTTAGAGAACCAGCTGCTGATTGGTTAGGATCAGAGCCAGCCTTACTAGAGGGCCACCCAGAGCAACCACCCCAGGTCCTGTTATTTTCTCTATTTCCGGGGGGAGGGAGGACACACTAGCCCACATTTTCATCAGGGTAAGGTGTGGGGCACCTACTCACTCCCAATAGGGCCCCCAATACGACCACCTCAAGGGAGGGGCCATCACAATTATCTTTGCCCTGGGCCCCACAAATTCTAAGGCCGGCCCTTGTTAGATCACCCTGGCTGTCAGCGCTCACAGTTGGTCCTGCTCTCCTTCCGCATGTCAGTGCATGAAGGGTAGAAGTTTTCATATCCCAAATGTGGGGGAAATCTAGAAAGTCCATGACTTTCTCTGCCAGACTAACTTTTCCTCTCTCTAGCTGTGTTTGCATTGTGAAAGTCATGTCCGGAGAGAAGGGGAATAATAAGCAGCGAGCGGCAGATAAAACCAAGATGATGGCATTTTTTTGTTGTTCTTGTTGTTTAAAAGAATTTTCTGAACTAAGTACCAAGCTCTCCCAGCAATTGCTTAGTTTTTTCTAATCCATTCCTTAGGGCTTAGTTGACTTCTTCTCTTTCCCTACAACTTACTATTCTGAATATCTTTTTTTTAAAAACGAAAGAAGGAAAAAGAGTGCGGGGGGGGAACCCACCAACTTTTATCTGGTCTGGTGATAAATCAGCCAGCGCAGATTACCCAGCAAACATCATTAAAGTGCTTTAAGAAGGAACGGCGGCCCTTTATCCTGCCTGCACGTGTTCGCCTCTGATATGAAAGGTTCAAAAATATCAAAGAGCGGAAAATATCAAACCCCGCTCTAAACAATGTACTCCAGCCAGAGATAAAGCACTTCAGTGCTACTTTAAAGGCCAGGCTTGGTGCGCCTCTGCTAATGCCAACTTAATGCAGCACAATCGCATTACAACAAGATTGCTCTAACGTCCCATTTTCATTCTTCCTCTGTTTCATTCACAGTAGTCCTTGCTTGTGTGTAACCTCTGCACCACAGTCTGTCGGAAGGCAGAGAAAGGGACTGCAGGCATGTGCTCCCATCCCTCTTACAATCCCATGTATCCAGCATAACTCCATTACGCTAATATACAGATGGACTAAGAGGGCGAGAGACAGCCATTTTCAAAACAAGAGTGGGAGCCTCTTCCCTATCGGGAACCATTTTGGGTGCTTCTTTTAGACAGACATCAAAGCATCCTGTCCCTGGAGCTGTTCCAGGAGTGCAAGCTCGCATCCGCCAGCTTCCAGCCCTGCCTGGGTCCACTTTAGACAGACCCCGTAGATTCCCTGGCCTGCCCATGTGGTAACCGCCCCCTCGTACCATAGAGTTGCAGGTGATCGTCCAACATGCTCTTGCTTGCTGCTATGTAACTGAGCTGAACTGGGCTTGATTGCCTTATCTAGGTTTTGCCTGTGTGTTCTCCCTTCCCAGGTAACATCTTCATTTGTTTGCACCCAGCTTTGAGGGTGGCAGCCTTCAGGCAATGGCTAAAGAGGTTCACAAAAGGTTGCTTGCCATTCTGTGGCCAGTCGGCCCTGGACTGCTATCCACACGAAGCTGTTGAGCCTGGCACCCTCTAGCTGGATATCCTTTTCTAGGGGTGGGAATTCTGGTTCTCCCGAGAACTGATATTGCCAGGATTTGAGTTTACCGGCTTAATCCGATAAATCCGATATTTGCCTGTACTGTCATACCGGATTTTTAACATTGGCTGCTTTACCGGATATTTTACATTGCAGCCATTGAAGTCAATAGCCGCAATAATAGTCACAATGTAAAAAATCCGGTAACGTGGCCAATGTTAAAAATCCGGTATGCTGATACTGGTAAATCTGGTACCAGGGAGATCCGATACTGGTAAAACGGTATCTGTATTTTATTATTTATTTATTTATTTATTTATTGGATTTTTACCCCGCCCCTCCTAAAACAGCTCCGGGCGGCTTACAATAAAAATAAAATATAGATATAAAACCAATCTATAAAATACATTAAAACACTTTAAAAATACCAACCATTAAAACAGGACTAGGGAACAGCAACAAAATAAAGCAATAAATAAGGATGAAGGGGAGTAAAACCCCTCCCCCCCTCCCCAAAGGCCTGGGCGAACAGCCAGATTTTACAATTTCACCGGAATGTTAAAAGGCTCGGGGCCAGGTGAGTTTCCTCCGAGAGGGAGTTCCAAAGGTGCAGCCTGGCTACCAAGAACGCCCTCTCCATTGTGGCCAAGAAGGCACCCCAGGCAGACCGAAGGAGCCGCTCTGGGGTGCGGAGGGCGAGGCGATCACTGAGATACAAGGGGTCCAGACCGTGAAGGTCCTTATAGATCAATACTAAAACCTTGAACTGGGCTCGGCACGCTACTGGCAACCAGTGCAAAGTTCAGAGCACAGGTGTTATGTACTGCCGACAGCCTGACTCGAAAGGAGCCGGGCCGCCACATTCTGCACTAGCTTCAGCCTCTGAACCAGGAACAAAGGCAGCCCCACGTAGAGCGCATTGCAGTAGTCCAGCCTCGAAGTGACGAAGGCATGGATGAGGGAGGCCAGGTCCAGGCTGGAGACATATGGGCACAGCCTCCGCACCAGACACAGCTGGCAAAAGGCAGCCCTCACAACTACCTCCACCTGCTGCTGCAGGCGGAGGTCCACATCCAATACCACCCCCAGACTCCGGACCTGCTGAGCTATAGGAGGGCGAACCCCTCCAATCGGGGGGGTGACACCTCCCTCGCTCTCCCCACCACCATCTCCTCCGTCTTATCGGGGTTGAGCTTCAGTCTGCTCTGCCACATCCAATCCGCCACGGCCTCCAAACACTGGGATAGCACCGAGACAGCAGGGTCTGGGTCCGTTGAAAAAGAGAGGTACAGCTGAGTGTTGTCACCACACCCTGAACCCCCTCATGACCTCCCCCAAGGGCTGGTCAGGGCCATATCCCTCCCCCTGCCCGACTTCCCTCTCTCACCGAGGTCGGGCACCCTCCCCCCACCAAAAGCCCTCCAAGTGCTCCCCCTGCTGCCACCAGGGTTCAACATTGGAACACCCTCCCAAACCTACCTACCTCTAACCACCCCTCCTACACCCTACACCCTTCCTCCCCAGCCCTGAGAAAGAAAACGAACCCTATCAACAGCTTTCCCTGCAGCCCCGAAGTGCCCCTAAATGCCGCGCCCTTTGGCCTGCAGCGGAGTCGCTGGCATCTGGGCTTTATGGCCCCCCAGATACTTCCAGGTGGGGGAGGGGACAAGCTGACCCTCTCGGACGGCTTCCTTAATCCCTCTCTCCCCCTCCCAGCACTCACAGGTCTCTTTCCCCCCCCACAGGTCTCAGGGATCCAGGCGGGATGGCGGAGCAGCGGTAGCAAGCAGCAGAAGCAGCGGCAAACCCCCCTCGGTGGCAGCAGATGAAAATGGCACCAGGTAAGTCCTTTGAGAAGGAGCCGCTGGCAGCTGGGCTTTATAGCCACCCAGCTACTTCCGGGTGGGGGAGGGAAAAATCTGGCCCTCGTGGCCGGCTTCTTTGATCCCCCTCATCCCCTCCCGGCAATCACAGGTCTCTTTTCCCCCCACAGGTCTCAAGGATCCAGACGAGGTGGCGGAGCAGCAGTAGAAAGCGGTGGCAGCAGCAGCAAACCCCCCTCGACAGCATCAGATGGAAACAGCACCAGGTAAGTATTCTCCCCAGTGTCCCACCCCTATCCTTTCCTCCCTCCCCCCAAACTTCCATCTCCTACTAGGTCTTCACCTATCTCCAGGCTCCCATCCCATCATAAACTTCTATTCTTCCCTTATGTTCCTCACTTCCCTCCTTCTTCTGACTCAACTCTTTCTCTCCCTACTCCCCTCCTGGATTGTCTCTCCTTCTCTGGTCCCTCTCAGTGCCTCCCAGCCCTCCCCCCCCATACCCTTTTCACCCCTTCCCTGGAACTCCCCAGCCCCCAATCCTATCTCTCGCTCCCACCGCCACCCCACCTTTCATAACCTCATTCCCATCCCATTGTCCCCCATACCTGCTCCCCTTCTCTTGTTTTCTTTGCTTTCTTGCTGCCGGCATCATCTTTGAAAAGGGCTGAGCATGCCTAGAAGGAAACGTTTAGGCCCTTCTGAGCACGTCCAGGTTTTTTTAAATTATTATTATTATTATTTTAAAACTTACCAGCCCAGGAAGAGGCTGTGCATCATGGGATCCCCTCCAGAGAGTAAGAACCCCACTCCTGGCTAGGCCCCTGACTGCCCTCTCCGGGACCAAGTCCAGAATTTCCCTGTCAGGGAAGGAAGGGGACCCTGGTGGAAGACTGGAGTAGTCAGGGGGAACACCTCTGGCATTTCACCTAGCCCCCTTGCCTGCCCCCAGCCTAGTCCATGACCCCCACCCAGCTTTGCAAATCTCACCGGTTCTTGAAGAGAACCTTGTCTCACCTTGTCTTGTTTAGGGAACAAGATGGGGGGGAGGCATTCCCATCGACAACCAGCGAGATCCAAGAAGCGAGTTTCAGCCCTAGCCATAAAGTGTCGTAAAATGACAGAAAACCTGGACGGACAAGGTCTGATGTCTGGTGGTGGTATGTAAGGCAAGGATGGGTCTGCAGAATGCAAGGTAAGGCACAGGGGCTGGAACAACAGGGAATGGATTTCCCTATGACCTGTTAGGAAGTCCCCTGCTGAGAGAGATTGGCCACCCACCCTCTTGTGGAGACAGAATACAGACAGGGCTTGACAGACCATTGGTCTGACGCAGTATGGCACTTCTTACGTTCCTATCTTTTTATGTTCTTTAGGTCTGCCATAAAAAGTTCCAGAGGCAGTGCAAGGGGACCACATCAGGGCTGGTAGCCCACAGTGAGAAGCTCCATGGGCTGATGGTGAGGTGGCAGCCACAGGACACTGGCATCGTGGCCATGGAGCTGCATCATCATCGCCAGAAGAAGGGGGGGAAGGCATGGCAGAAGCAACGCCATGTAAGCCCTTCCCCCTCCTCCAGCTGTGATGTGGAGTCCCCCAGACCCCAGGAGTCTGAAGAGACAAGGGCCTTTCAGGCCGAGGTGGAGAGACCCACCCGGGACTTTGTGGCTGGCCTACGGCTGCATGCAGCCACCATGGAGAACCGCCTGGTGGAACAGTTCCAGGCACTTGAGGTGGAGAAAAAGAAGGTGGAGGCGTATGACTAGTATGTCTCCACTGAGATGGAATGCCTGGAACTGTACCACCAGTCGGTCTCCAGGTGGCATGCAGCCGTGGCAGGGGTTGTGGACTTCACCTTGGCCCATGGCTACAAAATGCCGGAGTACAGGGCCCGCCCCTCAGTCCTGTCCTGCACTCCTTTTGCCTTTCCCTCAAGTTCCCAGGGACAGGCCCAAAGACTAGATAGAACCCTAAGTTAAATTTTTCTTTTCTTTTTATATATGTTTGGTTTGGTTTTATACTGTTGTTGTTCTTGTTCTTTAAAAATTGTTCATAAAGGTTATATTTCTTGTTACAAGCTTTGTTTGACCTGCCAATCTTTTATCCCTCTGTGCTGAAGTTCTGGGAGGTGGCAGAATCTCATACAGCTACTCAATCCCTATGAGCAGCACCTGGCACCTCCACATGTAGCATAGGTAAGGTATAACCCAAAGATGTGCCATGCCAGTAGCAGGATCTCAACTTGCAGACAGCCCCACAGGAGGGGCAGGACTTGTGTATGTGTGTGTGTGCCAGAGAGAAAGAGAGACAGACTCCTTGGCAGCGGGCAGCAGGCGGTGGGTGCTGGTGGTCAGAGGGCCTTTTCTTTCAGCAGCTTCAGCAGGCATCCGTGGGTAGATGCTGAGGAGTAGACTGGGGGGTGGGCAGGCTGACATGCAGGCCGGGCACCAGGCTTCTGGATGCAGTGGACATAAGAATATAAGAAGTGCCATACTGGGTCACACCATCAAGCCCAGCATCCTGCCTCCAACAGTGGCCAGTCATGGGGGCCTGGGAGAAGCACCATGCTATTCATTCCCTGTGGGTCATCCCCAGGCTCCCGAAAGTAAAGGGTTTTGTTCCCCAATCCTGTCTGGCTAATAGCTGCTAATGGAACTATCTTCCAGAAACTTGTTCAAACCTTTTTTAAACTCAGCTATACTGATGGCCTTGACCACCTCCCCTGGCAGTAAACTCCACAACCTAATTGTACGCTGAGTGAAAAAATACTTTCTTTTGTCTGTTTTTACTCTGCCACCTGTGAGTTTCATGGAGTGTCCCCTAGTTTTAGTACTAGTTGATAGGGTAAATAACCGTTCCCTGTTTACAAGTTCCACACCACTCATGATTTTATAGTCCTCTATCATATCTCCTCTTAGTTTTCTCTTTTCCAAGCTGAAGAGCCCCAACCTATCAAGCCTCTCCTCATACGGGTGCTGTTCCATACCCTGGATCATTTTTGTTGTCCTTCTCTGTACCTTTTCTAGTTCAACTATGTTTTTTTTTTAGCTGGGATGACCAGAACTGCACACAATATTCAAGGTAAGGTCACACCATTGATTTGAATATAGACATTATGACATCCTCAGTTTTATTCTCTATTACCTTGCAAATAATGCCCGCCCTTATAGCCCTGGCCTGGGGGGCATTGGCACTAGCAGGAGCAGACATTGGTTGCCAGGGTACAGAACCCTTGGCACAGACAGCATATACGCCTGAGGGCCATTGGCACTAGCAGCAGCAGACAGTGCATTTCCAGGGTACAGAACCCTTGGCACAGACAGCATATAGGCCTGGGAGCCACTGGCACTAGGAGAAGCAGACAGTGGGTTGCCAGGGTACAGAACCCTCGGCACAGACAGTATATAGGCCTGGGGGCCATTGGCACTAGGAGCAGCAGACAGTGGGTTGCCATGATACAGAACCCTTGGCACAGACAGCATATAGGCCTGGGGGCCATTGGCACTAGCAACAGCAGACATTGGTTGCCAGGGCAGGCAGGCAGGAGGGTGGCATGAGTGTCAGTCAGGCAGGTTGAGGCAGGGTTCAAGCTTTCAACCTGGGTGGGCGGGCAGACAGGCAGTGTGGCATGAGAGGCAGTAGGGCAGATGGGCTTGGGCAGGCTTTGAGCTAGGCAACATGAGTGGGCAGACAGGCACCTTGGCATGGGAGGCAAGAAGGCGAACTGAGGCATGCTTTGAGCTTGGTGGCAAGCTGGCCGGGCAGACAGGCAGTGTGGCATGAGAGGCAGTAGGGCAGGCAGTCTGGGACATTGGAAGCAGGGCACTCAGATAGGCTAGCAAAAACTGTGCAGCGTGAGAGAGTGAGAGCCAGTCAGTGTCCCATAGGCGGGCCGAGATCGTGTAGTCATAGGCCAGCTGGCAGGCTTACAGTTTCCCAATGCCACCCTCTGTCATGAGGTCAGTAATATAAGGTGTCCAAGGTCATCTAGTATGAGAGAGAAAGAGAGGGAGAGAGAGAGAGGGGGGGCGCGCCAGGTAATGGGAGGGAGGGACAGCACCTCAGCAGCACAGCAGCAGTAGCCCAAGCCCAGATTGAGGAGGAAGATCCCCGTTCCATTACTGCCCCTGACATGGGATGGTGTGTGTCGCTACACCATCAATCCTTGTCCAGGGGTAGCTTGGGGAATCCCAGAAGCAGAAGGTTCACCTTAATGAACAGCAACTGCTCCACCAACTTGGCCCCCAGTGTCAGGCGGTGCGGGGAGCAAATGTCCCCCAACATTGAGAACACCCGCTCGCTGGGGACACTGGTTGGTGGGTAGAACAAGAGACCATTGGCCAATTTCAAGAGGACCAGCCACATGTTGGCCTTGCCTGCTCAGTAAGCCAAGGGATTGCTGCTGGGATCAATGCATGGCTCCTCCTCCAGGTAGGTCTCCACAAGCTACTGAGGCACCATCGTACTCCCTCTCATAGCTCTTCCCGGGAACCACCTCCACCACTGCCCTCAGCCACGCTGCTTGCCCTATTCTGCACAGCGCCATGCTCCCCAGAGTGGCCTGCACTTAGGCTGAGCTGCTTCTGCTTCTATTGGCAATAGAGGTGCTTCTGCTGCTGGTGCTGCTGCTGCTACCGCTAGGACTGGGGGCAGGGATATACCCACCTGGCTGAGACGGGTGGTTGCTCTCACTCCCACCATCCCCAGGGGTGTCCTGCTTCATAGTCTGCTCTGCCTGCTGGACCCTCTCCACCAGCATATCCTTCCGGATGGCATAGAGCGCTGTCTGGTGTGCCATGCTGCCCTTGACCCTGGGGTCCAGCATTGTTGCCAGGACATATTGCTTCCACTGCAGCAGCGCATTAAAATGCGCCTCCATCTCTGACTTCAGCTTCCGCACCAGGTCAAGTGCCTCATCGGCCAGCTTCCTGCATGCAGAACCACAATCCCATCCCCTGAGAATCTCGTCCAGCCTCCTCTGGAGACTTCGGACCAGATGGGTCACCTGGCTGAGGGTGGTGGTGGAACTGCTTACGGTCTCCGTCACATCCAAGAAAGGTCTCAGAACGAAGACCGTTTGAGCCAGGAGTTCCCATTCCACCCCATTAAACCCTTCTGGTACCCCGCAATCCGTCTCCAGTTGAGCCTGATGCAAGGCAGCTTTCTGTTCAAGAAGCCGCTTGAGCATCAGGAAGGTGGAATTCCACTGTGTGGCCACATCCTGGACCAGCTGGTGCCCTGTGGAGCCTTGCTCGGCCTGTTTCGCCCGGAAGAGCTCACTGCCCTTCATGCTCCGGTTGAAGAACCCCACCAGCTTCCTCCCCCGGTTGATCAAGGAGCTACGGGTGCCTTCCCCAATCCCCTTATCCCCCAAGCCCAGAGCATCCCTGACCACTAGGGATGGACGAACGCGGTTCAGAAGTTCGGAGTTCAGACCGAACTTGATCTGTTCGGTTGACCCAACCAAACTTCCGAACCAAACTCGAATTTGAAACCGAACCGAATTTCTGAACTCTGTTCTGTTTGTCCAGCCCTAGTAGCAACACACACCAAAAAAACTGGTTTTGTATGCCAAACTTTGTTTGGAAGTTCGAAATTTGACTGAACTTGGTCTGTTCAGTCAACTGAACTGAACTTCCAAACCGAACTCGAATTTCAAACCGAACGGAACCGAATTTCCGAACTCGAATTTCAAACCAAACCAAACCAAATTTCCGAACTCTGTTCTGTTCGCCCATCCCTACTGACCACCAGGTGAAGAGTGTGTGCGGGGCAAGGGATGCTGGTGAAGCCCCTGTCATGGACTGCCTTTAGTACATTTGCAGCGTTGTCCATCACCACACACCCCTTCGTGAAGGCTGGTTCTGGCATAACCCACTCCCTCACCATGGCATCCAGGGCTAACTCTATGTTCCTGGAGGTGTGTGGGCTGTCCATGACTATTGCCTGAAGCAGGGCCCACCTATACCCTGCTTCGGGACCCCTCCTGTCACTCCCGAAAGCTGCCTCAGGGTCCTGCCACCAGTGGTGAAGTGGTGAAGTGCAGACCGTGCCCCCCCCCTCCCTTCCCCTGCCTGCTGCTCCCTTACCCGATCCTTCAAAGTCTTGTAAAGGTCTGGCACCGCAGTCCGACTGAGGGTGGTGCAGGACAGCAGATTAAACTGGGGGGGCCAGGAATGCAATCAGCTGCTGGAAACCCTTGTCCTCTACAATTGAGAAGGGGTGCCCACCCAGCACAATCATCTTGACCAACAGGCACTTGGCTTTCTCTTGAAAGCCACGCTGCCCTGCTGCTGATGACCGTGGCAGCTGCCCCCACCCCAGCTCCTCCATGGTGGACTGATGCTGCTGGCAAGGCTCCTACTGCTGTTCTTCCCCCCTACTCCTGCTACTAGAGGCAGCAGTTGGTGCAGGACACTGGCCCGCTGAAGGAGCCGGGTGACTGGCCGCTGCAGTCGAGAACCCGCTGGCATCCACTTCCCCTGCCTTCCCACTTAGCAGCAGAGCACTGTGGCATGACTTTAGGTGCCTTGTCATTGCAGTTGTCTCAAGGTTGGTGAGCACCTGCCCATGATTCACCAGCTTATTGCACAAAGTGCACTGCACCTCTCTGGGATCATCTGCCCGCACCAGCTTAAAATGTTCCCACACAGATGATTTCCCCCCCATCTCCTGTGTTCTGGCCCACCCCGGGTGATGTACTGCTGCCAGCACTGCTGGGAGGGACAGAACTTGGTGACACTGATGACAGAGCTCCAGGGAGGATGGTCCGCCATCGCCTCAGCTCCAGACATCTCCTCTGAGGCAGTAGTGTCTGCCTCTGACTCACTGTCCAAAATCACGGTGATGTCCCATGAAAGGGTAGTACTGGGACCCTGAGGCTAGACTGTAAGGATGGGCGAACAGATCGCGGTTCAGGTTCGGCCATTCGGTTCGGCTGCGTTAGGTTCGTCTGTTTGGTTCGGCAGTTCGGTTCGGCTGAGTTCGGTTCGTCCGTTTGGTTCGGCAGTTCGGCTAGTTTGCCAAGTTTGGGTTCCGCTGTTCGGTTCAGTCGACCAAACAGGCCGTTGGGTTAGGCTGTTCGGCTGTTTGGTTCGGCTGTTCAGCCATTTGGGAAATGTTGTTATGGGCGTTTTTTTGTTTTTTATATGGTTTTTTGGTTTTTTATTGGGTTTTGTATGGTTTTCTTTTGTTTTTTATTTGGGTTTTTTTGGTTTTGTATGGGGTTTTATCTAATATTATATATATATATATACACTAAATCTAACTGCTATTAACTATTCTAAATGCTATGAACGAAATGGATTATCTAATAAGTACACAGACCTACTCCTACAAACGCTAAAACTAAATCACTAACGCTATATCTATCACTAAGCTAACTCCTACAACTCTCTACTATCTATCTATCTATTTATCTATCTATCTATCTATTATTAGTAGTATTATTAAAAAACATTTATATAGCGCCAGCAGTGTACCTGGCACTTTACAAAGTAATAAAATAGACACGGTCCCTGCCCCTAGGGCTTACAATCTGAGAGACAGGAGCTGGGGGA
>QEPC01012160.1:1894382-1924374 GCA_003113815.1 Sphenodon punctatus | reverse complement strand
CCCCCCCCCATGCCTGCCTGTGTCAGCCAGTGCTCACCAACTGGAAGTGGTCATGTTTCTCCCACCAGAACCACCCGAACTCGATCCGAACAGACCAAACTGTTCATTCGTTTTGGAGTTTGGAATCAGGTTCGGTTCGGTCGGTTCGGGTTTGGTCATCCAAACAGACCGAGTTCGGTCCGAACTCCAAACTTCTGAATCGCATTTGCACATCCCTACAGAGCAAGGCCATGAAGAGCCTTGAAGGTGAGAACAAGGTGGACAACTTATCTACTAGACTATCCTGACATCAGGATCCAAGCTTCTTCTGTGTTTGGAGCAAGAATTTTGTAGCAGAGTCTGTGCACCAAGAGCTTGAATGTAATTCAGATTCACAGACCTCCTGCGATTCAGCTCCTGCTCTCATTTAAATGAAGCCAAAATGCCTTATCTTGGAGGCCGTAGGTTAGAGGTGCCAATGTCCCTAGGAGCATGACAGTAAAGTTGGAACGATTACGTGACTGAATCTAGCAATGACAGTGCTCAAACTAGCGGTGGGAAACTGACCATTGGAGCCTGATGGAGGGAAGCATTGGAACGCCTGTGTTGTAGGATGGGGGGGGGGAGGGGCATCGATAGCCTGGTATACTTGTTGCCTTCCTCATGAGCTCTTATCACCTGTATTTACACCCCCTTTTGGTGTTTCTCTGCCATGGGAATGCTATTTTGAACTCCTGCTGTTTTGGCTTGGACTTGCTTTTACACTTTCAGGATTTCTTATTTTAATACTTGTAAGCTGGGAGAGAAGGAAAAAAAATCTGATGCTCATTAGGCTTCAGCTGTTTCAAAACTATTTGAAACTCCACCACAGAGTCCCTTTGCTCTTGCTTTCTGCCAAAGTGGAGAGGGAGGAAATATGAACATCAAAAATGTGTTGCAGGAAGTGCAGGACCAGCTTGACTTCTTGCATAGGATCATTTTTAGACTGGTATTAAATTATGATGAGGTGTTGGTTTTTTTTTAAAAATTAAAACTTGTTGAAATCCCCAAATGTAAGGCCACTTTTACACTTACACCACCCACCCACGAACACCCGGAAAAACCCATCGGATAGGTGGGAGAGTGTCCATGTAAATGTCCATGAGTGGGTGGGGGCGTGTGCCCGATCCACCCGCCAACACCCACGGAGCAGCCACGAGGGAGCCGGCACCCTCCGTGGGTGGAGGTGGGTGGAGTTAGGTGGAGATGGGTGTTCAACTCTGGAGCATCCATGTAAAAGCCAAAACACTCACACCCATGCAGACTGGACCGGCAGAGTCTCACTGCACCGGCACCGCAGGGCATGCATGCGCCGCCACGCAGACATGCCCACAGGGCAGGGGGATGCTGGACATCCAGCCGAGAGCCCGTAAAGGAGGGAGAAACCAGGGCACACGCACGTGGGCTCCCATGATGGTGACCAGAAAGGCCCATGAGAAGGCCATGGGAGCCAACGCCGCCCCATGTGGGGGAAGGGGCCAGGTGAGCACGGGGGGGGAGAAGCCCCAGCAAGTTGGTTCGGGTGGGAAGTGCCCCAGGCTGAAGGCACAAGGGGGCGTTACAGACCACTGGCATGGGAGGGCAGGCCAGGAGGCACGTGGGGGGAGGCAGCGGGGGGAATGGGGGGGGAAAGTGCCAGGACCTAACACGGTGCACGTGTCCCGGCACAGGGCAGAGGGGCCGCACCGATGCCCCCCCCAGTGGACAACCCCCAGCACAGCACCTCCCAAGGGCACAGCCCAAGGAGCAGCAGTGAGAGCGAGGTGAGCGTGAGGGAACTCACCCTAGGCCCTGACCACTGGGCTAGGGAACATTGGGCAGGGGGTAGAGCATAACCCACTCCCCCATCCCTGCAGGACAGCTCCCAGACAATGGAGCACCGCACCACTGGGACAATGGCTGAGGAGGGCCTCCCAGACAGCCAGTTGAGCAGAAGGGAACCCCGGGGGGATGGAGGCAGGCCCCACAGGTGGGCAGAGGGGGACAGCAGGAACCGTAGTAACCCCTAATGCACTACCCCCAACAGGACATGACCACCACAATGGCTACCACATCCACAGGGTGGGCCCTATGCCGGCAAGCCGGTCGGCCCCCCACATGCGGGTCCCAAAAGGGGGAGTCCTGGACAAGGCAGGAGGTCAGGGACTTTATACGCATGTGGGGGTCCGAAAGGGTCCAGCACAGCTACAAGACCAGACAGACCAGACAGGTCTATGAAGCCATCACCCAGGAGATGCAGTGGCAGGGGTACAATAGGGATGTCACCCAGTGTATGCAGCAGGCAAAGAACTTGAGGTCCGGATATAAACATATCAAGGACAACAATCTAAAGTCCGGCCGGGCCATGTGCACAGCCGAGTTCCAGGAGGAGCTGGACAAGTTCCTCTTCATGGACAGGGGCATCGTGGCCCCCCATGCACACGGCAGCGCCTTCGCCAGGGGCAGGCGCAGGGCCAACACGCTACCCCCAATAGACACCACAGACTGGGAGGGGCAGGTGCCCCTGGTGAGGCCATCCAGGAAACAGGAGGGGACATCCCCGTCCCACATGGGGAGGAGGTGCCCCGGGGATCTGAGCACCAGACCACTCCACGCGCACCCACAAGACCCACAAGCCTACCGGCCACAGGGACAGGGGGCATGCGCAGAGCAAGTGGACACCCAGGGTGGCCCCCAGGACGTAGAGGAACAGGATCCAGGTATGAGCGCCCCAGCGGGGATGGGGGGGAGGGTGGAATGGCCTGGACAGAGCGACAGAAGCCAGGGATGGGGGACATCAAACACTAATGGGACCCTGTCCCATTGCAGCTCAAGGCAGCCTGGAGATGCATGAGGTGGAGGTCTCAGAGGAGGAGGAGGGGGTCCCGGCAGCAGCCGCACTGCCAGGTGGGCCACCCTCCATGGCAGGGCACACCAGCCAGGGGGCCTGGGGGGGGCAGGTGTGGAGGGGGCGGAGGGACAAGGGGGGCCATCCGGGGGCAAGCAACCACAACATCAGGGCCCAACAGGGGCAGGGGTGGCGGGTGCAGGCTGGAGGGGTGGATGGGCCCACAGTGGCTCCCACAGCATGCCTCACAGTCAGGGGCCCCTCCTGTGTTGATCAGCTGCTGGGGGGGGTCATCCCACAACAGGGCAGGGCTTGGGGGCCCCACAGGGAAGGAATATGGGGA
The DNA here is from genome assembly GCA_003113815.1 of Sphenodon punctatus. Classification (NCBI taxonomy): domain Eukaryota; kingdom Metazoa; phylum Chordata; class Lepidosauria; order Sphenodontia; family Sphenodontidae; genus Sphenodon; species Sphenodon punctatus. Next base: position 1,921,186 of record QEPC01012160.1, on the reverse strand, counting down.
GCTGCCACACTATGAGGGCTGCCCCACCAGGCACCCCAGGTCAGGTGGTAGTGGCCAGCGGGGCTCACAGGCTGGATGCACTAACAATGTGTTCAAACCCTCGTTCACAGACCAGACATCTGCTCATGCGAGGGGAGCAGCTGCCAGCAGTGTGGAGTGGAACCGGGAGATGTGGACCAGGAACTGGCACCGGAGGGAGGACCTCGGAAGGGAGCTGCTGAAGGAGTCACAACAGTTAGCCAAGGTGCCCTCCTGGGAGCTCAATCTCACCAGGGAGCTCATCAGAGGGGAGGGGGAAAGGGACCGGGAGATTCTGGTTGCCATGATGGCCTGGTCCCACACCGAGCACCTCTGGGACGGGCACCAGACTGCCACCCTCCAACATGAGCAGCGATGCATCTGCGACGGGCTGAAGGGTCAGGCCGCATGGCTCATGGACCTCATGGGGGGAGGCCATGGAAGCCCTGTGGCATGACCTCCAGCGCGACAGGCCACACCATGCAACGGAAGGATGGTTGGCAGCCGACCAATACCATGGCGGCTTGCCACTGGTGCAGGCGTCCCCCCTCCCCCGCACCTCAGTCACCCATGGTTCCCCCAGCAGCAACCCTATCCAGGCCTGGTTCACGGGGTACCCCTCCCCCACATAGGGGAGCTGAACCCACTTGCGGGGCCGCCCTTCCAGCCCGCACCCTCCGTGGTCCCACCCCCGCTGCCAACCCGACCCCTCAACTGGGAGGCGACCCACCCCCACCCCAGGACTGTGCACCCCAGGATGACCAACTGCCCATGTTGGCCACCCCACCCCCTCCAGTAAGGCCACAGCACCCCTGGCCCATGGGGGTAGGGGGTGCCACACTGGGGGGGTGCCCACTGGGAATCCGGGACCCTGCATAAGGCTGGACCCCGGTAGGGAGTACATTGTAGAACCCACTCCAAGCACACACACTACACGAGCTGTAGAGCAACGGCCATTGCCAGAGGCACAAGTAACTGCTCTGTGATGCTGTACTGGACGAGGCATGTGCCATACTACCGAGGGTGGCCCAGCCAGGGGCTCACACAAATGGGGATTACCCTATGGCACTTGTGATGCTCAGGTGGGGGGCAGGGGGCTCCCTGGATGACCATGGGGCACCCAGTGGCCCGGGCCCCAACATGGAACAGAGATGAGTGCACACAAGGATCCCTTGCTCCATTCTTGTTTCTCCATGCAGGGACCATCAGCGAGTGCCAGTATGGAGCGGCCAGTGGATGACAGTGAGGCCAGACCATCCGGCCAGCGAGTGCTGCATTTGGCTTCAGCCAGGGCATGCCAGTCCACGAGCCCCTGTGGTGTGGCCAAAAGGGGGAGAGGGCACCTCAGATGTTAACCCCCACCCTCCTTCCATTGTACAGGTTCCCCTCCAATAAATGTGTTGTACCTCTACCCTGCAGTCACTTCATCTGTCCTGGGACATGTGGTGGTGGGGGCATTGTTACAGCATGCAGGGGGGCATCGGCATGTTGGGGGCTCTGTACAGTCCCTGCCCAACTAACGGGGCTGGGGGCCAGCCCAGTGAAGCCTCATGCGGTGGAGGTGGCTGGAACAGGTGTACACTGAACCTGCTCAGGCGAGCTGGCGAGTATTGGCCAGTAGGACTTTCCAGGGGCCGCGCACTCCGCGGCCGACAGCAAGGGGAGGGCGATCACACCCAGGCAACTCACGGGACCCATTCCCAGGAACCCCCAGCCCACACATGGAATAGAGGCACTGTTGCAGGTAAAGGGTAGTACCCTACTTTATTGAAGGGGTTCACAGGCCTACGGACATGGGTGTTGGTTGGATGCTGCCCAGCGTTCGGCCACCTGGGCAACGATGTGGTGGCAGATGGCGTCCCTGTTCTCCTCTGAGATGCGCCGGAACACCCCTCCCTGGGCATGTTGGTACAGGGGCATGGGGCCGGCCCTGTGCATTGGTGTCCAGGGCAGCACCCCCTGTCTCGCATACATTGTGCAGGATGCACGCTGCCAGGACGAGGATGGGAGTGTGGTCCAGGTCGAATTGACTCCTGTTCATCAGGAAGCACCAGCACGTCTTCAGGAGCCTGAAGGCCCACTCCACCATGCTGCGGGCGGACAACAGGTGCTCATTGAACCAGCGGTGGTCCGGGTTGCGCGCCACTGAATAGGCCCGCATGAGCCATGAGCTGAGTGGGTAGGCGGGGTCCCCTATCACAACAGGAGCCATGGGAACCCCCTCTATCACACGGTACAGGTTTGGGGAGATCTCCCCATCAAACATGTGTACATAGAAGGGGGAGGCATGCAGGATGTGAGCATTGTGGCTCCGCCCCAACTGACCTGTGTACACATCTATGAACAGGCCCCTATGATCCACAACAGCCTGCAGATTGATGGAGAAGGCCTGTTTCCGATTCATGTAGTCAATCTTTGCATGAGGGGGGCATATGATGGGAATGTGGGTGCTGTCAATGGCCCCAATGTAATGAGGGAACCCCATTTCCTTGAACCCATGTATCACCTCCTCGGGGTCACGGAGCTGGATGACCCACTTCAAAAGGAGCTCCATGAGCAGGTCACACACATTATGCAGGGTGGCGGTGCCCACCCCAAACTGCTCCCCCACGCTCCTACAGGAATCGTGGGTGGCCAGCTGCCACACCGCCATGGCCACACACGTCCCTGGTGGCAGCGGGAATCACATGTTCATCTCCCGCCTCCAGAGGTGGGGGTTGAGGAGCTCCCCCAGTCAGGTCAGGAGGGAGCAGGGAATCCGTATGTGGTCTGACCATTCCCCGTCAGTCCAGGTGGCCAACATGTTCTCCCACCAGTCATTGGAGTGGGAACGTGACCAGTGACGTCACAGGATCCGTAGGGTCACGCGGCAGACGTAGACATTGAGGGTCCTTCGGGCCAGGATGAGTTGTCCTCACTGGGACACCACAGAGCCCAACAGGACACGGTGTCGGACGGCTGCCCGCCTTGCCCATCGCACGATCGTGGTCCTCTGTACGTTGCAGGGCCCATCCAAGGGTTTACCAGAATATCAAGTACTGGACTGAATACCGGGCTGATTCCTCAGTTACTCGGTACTCGGTAAAACTGAGGCAAATACTGAGCTACTCGATAAAAAACGAAGAATTTTGAATGCCGAGTTTCAGCACTAATACCTGGTGGAATTAACAGACAGCTGGTTTTAAAAAAGCACACAATTAATCTGTGGAACTCATTTCCGTGGGATATTGTGGAGGCCAATATTATAACTGGGGTCAAAAAAGGATTTGACAAGTTCTAGGAGGATAGGCCCATTGGAGGCAAAGTTAACTGAAGGATAAAACCACTGCCAGATGGAATGTGGGAGTGAATAAGGAGGAGTGGATTGCTCCATCTATGCCCTATTTTTTTACATTTCTTCTGAAGAATCTGGTACTGGTCAGGATCTTACTAGATGAACCATTGATCTGACCCAGGATGATCATTATTATGTTCATATCTTGCATAAATGGTATAAATGCATAAATGCATAAAGGTTGGTATCAGGTAGAGCTGAATCGAATAATAAATCAAATAATAAATGTATTTGTAGTTAATATTTGCCATTCCAGATAAACTGGTGACTATCTGGCTGTTAGATGATTACCATGATGTCTAACTGTCAAACCAAATAACCCAATAATACTGCAACGGTTAACCAGTTTACTGTATTACCATTACTGTAATATGTAACCAAATGTTACAGTTACTACTCTGAAACCAGGTCCAGGGGGTAAACAGGAAAGGAATTATGGGCAAACGGTAAACAGAAATACAGTAAATAGCAAAACGATCACCAGTGCACTGTGGTATTATGTACTAAACTGATAAACCTTTAGTTAGCTTGTTAATTCACCGAACAAAAAACAGATACAGCTCAGTAGCTGGTCTTTGCCAGAGCTTATACCATGGATCCAGCCAGTTACCAAAGAGTGGCAGAGAATGCTTTTAGCGCTAGTGTCAGGATTAGACCCAGCTAGAATCCCAAGTGTCCTCCTGAAGTGTAGCAGCGGTGGTAACAGACCCTCCTAAAGTCATTCAAAATTAGCTCAACAAAGAACAGAACTCATTATACCTCTGTTCTAACAGTAACTCAGAAGCCAGCCAGCTTCTAACAAGCTGAAAGCAATCGGCTACATTCAAGGCAATTCTGTTAACAAGCTGAACCTTTACCTAATTAATCTCTTTCTTCAATTTCACAGCCGGCTCTAGCTTTCTGAGGAGACTTACAGTCTCTATGTCCAAGGATGGTTAGCTTAAACAAAGTTATGTTTGTGAAACCAACGTTCTATAAGCAATATGTTCTGTGCCTGTCGCTTAAATGACAAGTCGATAAACATTTTATGTAATCTCTTCTCATTATCATATTCAGTACGTATTTCATTACCATATTTCTCAGCTCTGTAATGATGCATTTTTATGTGTCCTTGCATGTAGATAAAAATGTCCAACTGGAAACTCCTCCCTTGTAACTTTCTCTCTCCTTTGCGTGTATCCATGGGTTTCCTGACTTGGTCTGTTAGATACGTATCTTTCAGTCTTGTCTTTGAATAAACGTATCTATCTTCTATTGGCATAACTTTAAGACTTCTATGTCATTCCTATTTCTGGGTGAAGGGGGCTGAGCCCTGGGCTGGGAGCCATTTACAAGAGCAGCAAGCTACACAGCACAAGCTAGTACTGTGAAAACCATGGAGTTGAAAATTTCTCAAGCGAGCACCGAGTTTGCTGAGGGGGGTGCCACTGTTTGCGAGCCTATTTTAGCTCGGCTCGTCCTTTGCCGCCCTCGCACCTGGACAACCATTTGTGCTGCCTCACTGAATTTATCTGTTTAGTCAAGCCATCCCGGCTTATTCAAGGTCACCGCCTCCTCTTAGACCATGTGCACGTGTGCAACCTTCAGTTTGTCTTTACAGAGGAGGACGAGGCAATTGCACTGAAACCAAACCAGGAAAATTGTTGGCTTAAAAAACCAGTTGGATTCTGATGTTATCTAAAATGGTCCCTTTCTCCGGGTTGGCTTGAATTTGAATGTGTCATTCTGTTTATGCAGCAGAGCGTACCAGACTTTGAAGCGTACATTTGTTTTACCTCTGCTTTTCTACAACCTAGACAAAGAGCACCTGCTAAAGAGACCTGGCCTCCCTCAGGCAGTGACACTAGGATTTTAGTCTGACTGAGTAAACAGCTGCTGCCTTGCGTCCACCATTTCTGCAGCTATATTGCTTTTTCAACTCTGGCTCTTGCCTCATAGCATGAGTGAGCTCCAGATTAAACTCTGCAGCTGGGTAAGCTAAGGTGATGTAAGCACACAGAATTCAGGCATTAAGCACAAACAACTTACCTTCATAGAACTGTAGGTCTTGAAGAAATGGCATGACCCATCAAAAGAAGACCGACTCCTGTACACTAAAGCAGATTAGCTAAGGGTAAAAAGAAACAGATGTAACCATGGCCCACTTTGGCCCACTGTAGCCTGGGAACCCACCATGTGTTTCGGCACTGCTAGATGTTGGTCCGCTTCTGCCTTGGTGTGGGTAGATGGCTAGCCCAGGCTGTGTCCTTGGAAAATCTCAGAGGTCACAGTCCAGGCTAAGAGCCGCCCCTGCAGGCCAATGCAGGCTAGTACATCTGTGTGGCCCCACCATACCTTCTCCAGGTCATGGGTTGCCATGGCCAGCCACCATGGCTGCCATGGCCGTCCATTATGGAGGGGGCAGGGTGCTAGGAGCAGGGCGTGGGTGGGACCGTCTGCCTGCATCTTTGTTGTGCTCCTGGCCTTACCCAGGCTGTGCGGCTGGTGGGATGGCTCTCTGGCCGTGGGCACATTAGTTCTGTGTCCCTCTCCAACCCGCACCATGTTGGCTGCGGTTTCCTTCCGCTGGCTGGGCCGGGGAGCCGTCATGCCACCTGCATTTTTGTTTTTACCGTAAATCTAAATCAGGGGTGGGGAACCTCAAGCCCAAGAGACAAATGTGGCCCCTGCAATATTTTATCTAGCCCATTTCTAATTCCTGGATCTAGCCCCTAGATCCACTTCCTACTCCCAAGCACAGAAAGACAGAGGAAGGTAAAGGAGCAGGGATAAGGGCATGCACACAAGGATAGTGAACAAATGGCACAAATCCATGGCACAAATCCATGATTTAAGCCCTTATTTTTTTCAGTACACCCCTTCAGCACCACCAACTTGTATGTGGCCCTCGGAGTTTGTACTAATTTTCAAAGAGTCCCCCTGTACGGAAAAGGTCACCTCACCCTTGCTCTAGAGTTTTCAGTGTCTTTAATGTATCTTACAATCCTTAACTAGTTCACCCTTGTAATAACTCTGTGATGTGGGTCATTATTATTCCCATTTTACAGATGGAGAACTGAGGATGAGAGATAGACTTGTGCAAGGCTACCCAGTGAGCTCATAGCTAAGACAGTACACATTGGGTTAGCCAAGGGCATAAGTATAATAGGGAAAGGTAGTGCAGCTACCCGAGGGTCCATGAGCCTGGGGGGGCCCACACTTCCTGAGGTAGCTCAGTCTCCTACACATGGGAAGGGAGGTGGGGAAGCTGGCCCTGCAGAGGTGTAACTAGCCTATGGTCAATGTGGTGGCCATGGGTGCATTGATATGAGACGTGCCAACCAACCATGCCCCAAGGCAGCTGAATCATCAACTGTGTGTCTGTTGCGTCGTGACTGCTTGTTCTAGATTTCCTTAGTGCTCAGCCAGTACTAATGGGTAGGTGTGAGGCCTTCTTGTGTGGGGTGGACCCCCTCTCCCTATTAGTACTAGCTAAGCACTCCTGCTTAGCACTGACTGGCAGAAGCAGCAGTGAAGGGCAGGCAGCTGCAGTGCAACAGATAGGGATGTGCGAACAGAACCGAGTTTGGAAATTCGGTTCGGTTCAGTTCGAAAATCGAGTTTGGTTCGAAAGTTCGGTTCAGTCGACTGAACTATTTGAGTTCGGTCGAATTCCGAACCAAGTTCGTACATTCAAACCCGGGGTTTTTTGGCCTTCCGAACTGGTTCAGATTCGACCAAACAGTTCAGTCAAATTCGATTTCAGTTTGAAAGTTCGGTTCTGTCGACCAAACTATTCGAGTTCAGTCCGAACGCCGAACTTCAGAACCACGTTCGCACAATCCTAGCAACAGACACACAGCTGATGGTTGGTTAGTGGCCCTCATATAAATGTATCTATGGCCACTGCCACATTGGCCATAGGCTAGTTGTGGCTCTGGGAAGCCCATTCCATCTTCTATACCTGGCCCCATTCCAACCTAGCTATGGCCCTGGGGCCTGCAGTTAGAGCAGGCACAAATCCCATGGAAGTGAATGGGACTCATGCCTTTACTGCTAGCACAGGCATGATCTAGCGAGAGGATGTCTTGCTTTTTATATTAGAGTACCTGCCCTGCTGCCCACATTGCTTCTCATTTCCCTACTTAATACAGCTTTGACATTTCCAGAAGCTGAAGGTCACTCATGCATTCTCTTCCCAGAGTCATTCTTTGATGGGTGGAAGCTGGGCCCTAAACCTGCTATTCTGTGAGTTACTGAAGAGGAGATCTTCCCCTAGATGCACCCGAAATACAGATTCATCCTTCTAGTGAGCAATAACACATTGAGAATTCTCCAAAGAGATGCCTCCCACAGATTTATTTGGAAGCAGTCTCCTTAGCTAAATGAAGACCAATTTACCAATATTCTAAGGCATTCCCATGTTACCTATTAGCACCACTGAAATCAGTCTCTCTTCCCTGGGGGTGGGGGTATACTTTTTTTTTTTCCTTCTCTTAGGGAAGTAAAAAATAGCTTTTCCATTTAAACAACATTTAAAAGGCAAAACACTGTCACTTTGCAACAAACTGAACTACAGGAGAGGGGGGACAGATAGATGGGGTCCTGAGTGTAAAACTGGGAGGACAAAGGAGAGATATTTCTCCTCACAACAAACTGGCTATCCTCACCGGATAGTCTTGGATACCCTCTTGATGCTGGCTGCTCTTTGATCTCAGGTAGGATTGAAACCAAATTTTAGTCTGGTTCCAATTCTGTCGGAACTGGGTGTTTTGTTCCGTCCAATCAGAACTTTGACTGAACGAAGAACGAAAGGTCTTTTGTGCGTCCGCAAAATGGCAGCTGTCATACAACAAAATGGTGGCCATTTTGTTGTACAGCAGAAGCCCTTTTACACGTGTGCAGAATCGAGGTCAACGTTTTGCGTATGCACAAAATGACCCGGTTAGAACTACAATAGAAAAATTATTTTGATAAGAATTCCAACTAGAATACTGAGAGCCATACGATTTCACAGAACTTTTCTGTGAAATCAAAATGGCTTCTTAAGCCAGCCCTAATCTCAGGTAGGGCTGAAATGGGTAGTGCATTTACCACCTCCCCAGGCATGTGACAGGTGGATGTTCTCGGCCAACCTTATGAATCACAATGGAGCAACATGTTGTGCCCAAGATGTTACTTTAGTCCCATTGGTTTCATACGGTCAAACATTGCCTCCAGAGTATGCTGGGGCTTTGGTAAACCAGAGGAAGGGAGTTCCATTAGGGCCAGCCTCATCACAGGGTGACCTAGGACAATTGTCCTTGCCCCTGCTTTTCTGGGGACCCCACTGCAGACCCTGATTTTAAAAAGGTGCTGGGTGTGGGGACCTCTAATCTCTCTGAGCAGGGTCCCAATGATGACCACCTTTATGACCCTGTAGTGGGTGCCCATGAGGGGAAGAGCCATGGGGAAGGTAGTGAGGTTACCAGGAGCCCCGTTTTTTATCTCCAACTTGGGCCTCGCAAATTCTAAGGCTGGTCCTCCTAACTGTCAAGCAGCTGCCAAGAACATCTCTCTGTGTGCCCTTGCTCTATGGACACTGATGGCATCATGATGGACAGGGCCGGACTTAGAACTTTAGTGCCCCTAGGAAACTCAGGCTGCCAATCCCTCCCCCTTGGAGCTCTGGTGCATGTGTGGGCTGCTGTCTGAGGCAGGGAGGGAGATAATGGCAGCACCCAGCACAGAAGCAGTCTCTTCCTCCATGTTCAGCACCATCACGGAGCATGTTTGCGGGGGACTCAGGGGCAGAACAGGGCTTCTCCAGTGGGGATGGACAGAGAGACCTCCCCCCCAGGCTGTGGGCAGCATTTTATTTTTTATTTATTATTATTATTATTAAACAAGCATTTATATAGCACAAGCAATGTACCTGGTGCTTTACAAAGTAATTGAATAGACACGGTCCCTGCCCTAGGGCTTACAATCTGAGAGATGGGGGAGGGGGATGAAGGAACGGGAACAGAAGGAGAGACAAGGAGAGTAACATTCACGAGGATGCGAGGTCCCAGGTGCACCACGCGCTTTGGCTTAGTTACATCAGGAATGGCTGATTGGTCCATGTAGTGAGGGTATGAGTACACAGACCTTAGGTAACAGATTGTACTGGATGGAGGATATCAGCAGGAGTTAGGTGAGGGGAGCAAGAAGTTGGGGAGGGCAGAACAGAAGAGGTCTTGGGGAGGGATTTGAAGGTATGAAGGGAGGGGGCGAGGTGGATGTGGGCAGGGAGGGAGTTCCAGGCATGGGGGGCAGCTAGGGAGAAGGGATGAAGGTGGTTAGGGGAGCAGGGGAGGCATGGGAGGGAGAGAGAAGTGACAGAGGAGGAGCAGAGTTCATGGACTGGAGTACGGAGGGAAATTGGCGCAGAGAGGTAGGGGGAGCAAGGTTGTGAAGAGCTTTATAAGTGAAAACTAGGAGCTTGTGCAGGTGTCAGGGCTGGGGCTCAGGGCACCAACAAACGAGCCGGGTGAGGCTCGCCTACTACTCCCTGCCCCCACCCCTGGATCTAGCATGGCAGGAGATGCCTCCCCGCTGCGACCTTTCACCAGGGCAACTGGCCCAGTTGCACCTAGTGCTGCGCTGCCCTTTGCGGCAGCGTGGGGAGCAGGGCCACCTCTACAAGCTGTTGTGGCAGTCCGCGTGGCTCAGGGTACACCAGGGGGGCATGTCTTTCTCTTCATAAGCCGGCGCAGGGTGTTCCCTGTTGCCGGTAATCGGAGTGAGAAGCTGGCCCCAAAGCTAAGTGTTGTGAAGTTGTTGCTTGTGATATTTGCAGGTGTGGGTGGTGCTTGTGCATACATAGGGTGCTGTGTGGGATAACTGTTCCTTTACCCTCCTTCCTTGGTGAACTTGGTTACTGCTGCGTGTGGGTGCGAGACGAGTGCAAGCGTGCCAGCCCTTCTACCTTCCCCCTGTCCTGGGCTCCTTCTCCCATCCTGTGTGTTTGGAGTTCTCCCTTTCTTTAGTCCTGGGCTCCATTCCCTCGTGCCCCTGCACCCTCCGTCACTGTGAGTTCCCGTCCCTAGCCCTCTGGTGTGAGTGCTTGGTGCGTGACCCTCTGGTGGGCAGAGCCTCGCCTGGCCTCAACCTTCTGCTCTGTGCCCAATGATGAGAGGTGGCCCGTCTCTGTGAGACATATAGGGCCACAATATTATCCTGATGAGCAATTTCACCTTTCCCCGTGGGGACAGAGAGTGCGAGACTGTTTCGGATATGAGTGGGCGGAGGTGTGCGTGGAACCCTTTCCCCAGTCCCCACTGACAGCAGGATTCATTCATGAAGGGGGAGCCAGTGAAGAGAGGAGAGGCTGCACGTGGTCAAGGCGAAGAGTGAGGTGGATGACCCTGGCAGCAGAGTTTTGGATGGAGATAAGGGGAGAAAGGTGAGACTGGGGAAGGCCAGTGAGAAGGAGGTTACAGTAATCGAGGTGAGAGGTGACCAGGGCATGAACAAAGGTTTCGGCAGAGGAGACAGAGAGAAAAGGGCGAATCTGAGCAATATTATGGAGGGAGAAGTGGCAGGATTTGGCAACAGAGTTGATGTATGGTTTAAAAGAAAGGGGTGAGACAAAGATGAAGCCTAAGCTATGGGCTTGGGGGACGGGAAGGATGTTGACCCCATCAATGAGGATCAACAGGGAAGAGGGAGAGGACAGAGGAAGGATGAGGGGGGAAAGACAAGGAATTCCATTTTAGCCATGTTGAGTTTGAGTTGACGTTGAGACATCCAGGTAGAGATGTCAGAGAGACAGCTGGTGAGGGGAGCTTGAATACATGGAGAGAGAGAGGGAGAAGAGAGATAGAGTTGAGTGTCATCAGCATAGAGGTGATATTGGAAGCCATGGGAGGTAATGGGTTTGCCTAGGGACAGGGTATAGATAGAGAAGAGGGGAGGACCAAGGACAGAGGGGAACACCAACTGAGAGTGGAAGGGATGAGGAGGTGGAGTTGGCAAGAGACACATTGAAGGAGCGGTCAGAGAGTTAGGAGGAGAACCAGTCAAGGACAGAGCCACGGAAGCCAAAGGAGTGAAGTGAATCCAGCAAGAGCGAGTGGTCAACAGTATCGAAGGCAGCAGAGAGAGAGAACAAGAATGGAATAGAGGCAATTAGATTTAGCCACAAGAAGATCATTGGTGATCTTAGCGAGAGTGGTTTCAGTAGAGCGAAGGGGGCGAAAGTCAGATTGGAGGGGGTCAAGGAAGGAGTTGGTGGAGAGGAAGTTGAGGCAGTGGGAATAGACAACACATTCAAGAAGCTTGGAAACAAAAGGAAGGAGTGAGACAGGATGGTAGCTAGAAGGATCAGAGGGGTCAAGTGTGGACTTTTTGAGGCTAGGAGAGACCATGGTGTGCTTGAAGGTGCATGAGAAGGAGCCAGTAGAGAGGGAGAAGTTGATGATGTGCCAGAGGGAAGGGAACAACGGAGGTCGGGAGGGGATGGAGTCAAGGGGGCAAGTGGAAGGGTTGGAGAAGGAAATCAGGGAGGAAATTTCCTCAAGGGAGGTGGGAGGGAAGGAGGACAGGAGAGAAGGATGGGGAGTAGGGAGAGGGAAGGGAGTAGGAAGAGGAGAGGAGTGGGAAGTGATGTTGAGGCGGAGCTTGTCTATCTTGGAGGTGAACAAGGAAGCAAGATCCTGAGCAGAAAGGGAAAAGGGAGGAGGAGGACAGGGGGGCTTGAGGAGGGAGTCTAAGGTGGAGAACAGGCGGTGAGGGTCCCGAGAACAGGGCTCAATGTGGGAGGCATAGAAATTCTGCCTAGTGAGAGATGAGGAGGAGGAGGAGACTGGGGGGAGAAGGGGGGAGAGAGAGGAGGAAAATTCCAGGGGGTTAATGGCCTCCAGGTACAGAAGGGGCGTGGAGAAGGGGAAGAGGAAGGGGGACAGTTGGAGACATTGAAAGAGGCAAGGAAGTGGTCAGAGATAGGATGAGGATCGAAGGAGAGATCAGAGATAGAGCAGTTCCTAGAGAAGATGAGGTCGAGAGAATGGCCGTTAGCGTGGGTGGGGGAATTGGTCCAAAGGTGGAGGTTGAAGGAGGAGGCTAGTGAGAGGAAGCAAGAGATGGAGGGCTGGGAAGGGACATCAATGTGAACGTTGAAGTCACCGAGGATGAGAGTGGGGAGAGGAAGAAAGTGAGCCAGGACTCAAATTCAGAGAGAAAGGAAGAGAGAGAGCCAGGGGGGCAGTATATGACAGCGACGCGGATATGGAGGGGGGAGTAGAGGTGCACAGAGTGAGCCTCAAAGGAACAGAAGGAGAGGGGGGGAGGAGAAAGTGGTTGGAATTGACAGGAGTTAGTGAGGAGGAGGTCCACGCCACCACCTCAGCCTTTGCGGCGTGGCTGGTGAGAAAAGGGGAGAACCCCAAAGGAAAGGGTAGCTGGGGTGACAAAGTTGGAGGGGGAGATCCAAGTTGCAATAATGGCAAGGCGCTGGAGGGAGTGGGAGAGGAGAGATCATGGATGTAGGGTGCTTTATTGGCAGAGGAGCAACAGTTCCAAAGGGAGCAGGAGAATGGGAGCTGATCAGGGGGAAGGCAGGGAATGGGGATAAGATTGGGAGAAAGGGACTGGCAGGCAGGCAAAAGATAGGGAGGGTGGGGGAGGGAGGAGCAGGAGGGGAAGGTTGCCAAGGGGGAGGAGGAAGTGTGAGGAAGTTGGCGAGAAGTGATGGGCTGGGAGGGAGGAAGGACCAGGGGGAAAAGAAGTAGAGGAAGGAAGAGATGGGGGGAGAGGGGAAAAGGGGAGAAGGAGGGAGAGGGAAGGCGAGAGATTAGGGCAGGCATGATGGTGGGGAGGATAGGTAATAGAGAAGAGACAGAGAAGAACGAGGTGGAGAGTGGCTGACCTACTGGCCACTGAGGAGGCAGCGGGTGAGGCAATGCAGTTGCAGCTAAGGCAGGAGGAGGGAGCACCATGGCAAGGCAGGCACGGGATGAGAAAAATCTGCCACCCCCAAAAAACATCTGCTGCCATAGGCAGGTGCCTATGTTTCCTGCCCCTAACTCCAGCCCTGGCAATGGAGCAGCTTTTCAGATACGTGTGACCCAGGCTATCCCAGAGTGCACTGCTCTGTAGCCGTTTGCATGCTCTCTCAGCCACCCAGTCCTCTCTGGGTCTCTTTGCTCCACTCGATTTCTGACTTCTCTAGCTCTGAGACGAGAAACAGGAATGCGTTTCTGGGCCGTTTCAGTCTGGAGGCGAGAATCCTGAGGGGAGACATGAGACCTGTCTCCACATGCGCAAAAGGATGTGGCACCGGAGGAAGCCATTATTATCCTTCATCAGCAGTGATGGCACAAGGAGTAATTATGTTTTAAGCTGCATCAGGGAAAATGTAGAGTGAATGTGACTTATGAGGGGAAGCTTTAAAACCAGAAGAGCAGAGTGAAAGAATAGAACAAGCTGCTGAGGAAACAGGGCTGGATTTGTGGAACGGCCAAGGTCTTGCTGGCCTTAGAGAGGCCAAACTTTCCCCCAGGTCAAAAATCTGTACATTCCTTCTTAGTGCCCCCGTCAGTGATGTTATGTACAAAAGAAGGTGACCAGAAACCTTGAAACAGCCTTCAAGGTTATCAGCTTATCTGTCTGCCACTCTGCTAGCTTAGCTTTTAAAGGTGCTAAGCTCCTCCCACCTTACATCATTTCCTGTGGAGGAAGGACTGGGCCATCCCCCACATTGTTAAATATATGCACCTAGCAGACCCCACTTATAGCTTAGCTACTGGCTATGGCCAATTTTAGATGGAACCTCCTCCTGGCTGGGTCCATATGCACTGGGTGAAGCAACACCACACTTCTGGTGAGTGGGGGGGGAGGCGTCCACATGGCGGGGGATGGGTGAGTGCTAATTGTGCACCCGCACCCACACACCACCCATGCATGGAGCAACTGGGAAAAACCCAGGTTGCTCCAGGCGGAGGCATGGGTAGGTGGTGTGTGGGTCGCGAGAGCACACCTCTACCCACACTGTCTTCAGACAGGTGCCCAGGTTCGTGGGGGTCAGTCAGAAGGTGCAGAGATCAGTAAGGCAGGTTGGAACTTAGAGTCATGGGAGTCAGATGGCGGAAGGCATAGAAACAGTTGAGTTCTAGGGGGTGGGGCTCGATAGCCTGGTGTATTTGCTGCCTTCTCCACGAAATCTTATCACCTGTATTTTCACCCCTTTGGGATTGAAGCAGTTGGGGCAGTCGCTTGGGGGACCTGTGACTAGGGCTGATGCGGCAGCAGCTGTTACCACGGCGCAATTCCATTCCGCCATTTCGGAATTGCCTGCGCCACACCGCAGCTTTTCTGAGGACATTCCACTAATTCCGCCAGCATTCTGCAAATTGCGGAATTGCAGAAAAATTGCGGAAACTGTCGGAAAACCGCTGTTCCGCTATTTTGTGGCACTGGCGGAATGGCGGAAGTAGTGAAAATGTCATGTTTCCGCTATTTTGCGAAGCCTGTGGAAGTAGCGGAATGAAATTAGCAGAACTGCGGAAGTAGCGGAATGAAACTAGCGGAATGAAAGCCTCTGTCATGCCGCACCACTAATTGCGGAAACACTTTTTCCGGCGGAAATAGCTACCGCTGTGACATTCCGCTACAGCCCTACCTGTGACCCTACCACCACCCAAGCCCCCCCCCCCCCCTGCTGCTGCTGTGGCCCTGCAGCCTTCCCCCCACACACACACTCAGTGGGTGTGAGGCTCGAATTAGTCCCCAGAAGCAGCGGTGGGGGAGGAGGGCTCCCAGGACCCCTTGACAGCAGTGGAAGCAGTGGTGGGTGTATTCAGGGTATGATGGAGGAGATCCCTGTCACCTGAGCTGAGGGTGGCATTGCTTACCCACGCAATTCAGGAGCCAGAATTTTGCCTTGGATTGGCTGCACGGTTCTATGCCTATCCAATGTCCCATCTGCAGCACACGCTAACTAAAGATAAAAATTACAAGGCAGTGTAATTAGTGTACAGAGCAAAATTAAAGAGAAAATGCATGGCTAGTAGAGCTATTTAACAATACTCCCATCTCCATATTTCATTCATTTTGCTAATCCTCTCAAGAAACGACTTGTTCGTGGATCTACCCCTTGAGTTGCCATTTAGATGTGCTCGATGGCCCTCAAGGCGAGTAAATTTTCAGTCTGACTGGCTTTAATCCCAGTGGAGAGCTCTGCCATGCCATTACACGGCACAGCAGGAGTAAAAGTGGGGACTTAATCACATTAAAGTACCATTCCATTTAGACATAATCTGTAAGAATCTCATGAAAGCATCAGCCATTATTATGACTCCTGATGTCCTTCAGGCAAAGTCTTTGCAAGGAAAGGGGGAGGAAAAAATATCCACCTGTCAAAAGCAGACAGGCACTTCCTTTCAGAGGAAAGGGAGGTGAGACGTAAAAGTGACACAATATTATTTAAACATTGTATTACTAAAATTACAGTTCATCTATATAAAGCTGAGCTATAGGACCTTAGTATGTCAGGCAGATCAATGTACTCACCGGGCGACTGCAAAGAGAAAGGAATAGGAAGGTGTACTATTATCAACACAGGATTTTTGCTGTAAAGTCTTCAACCTTCAGTCTCTCAAGTCCAGAAACCTGCTCCCAGCATCACACTGCACAGGAAAGACAGGAAACCTAAGAAACAAAGCTGAAACGGGTACCTAATTTTGTACCTGTGGGTCATACCCACATTTACAAGTACTGTCTCAGGTATTCAATGGGTGACCCAGTCACCAGTCGGGTACTAGGTTATCCAAAAAATTGGTAACTTTCAGTATTGATTTTTCAGTTTTCTGGTTACTAATCGTTAAATCAGGATAGAAAACAAAGCAAAAACAACAAAAAAAGGACCAGAAGTCAATATTCCAGGACATCTCAGAACATCGGGTACCCAAATCAGGTCAAAATCGGGTACCGATTCATAACCGGAATTTTTGAGTCGATTCAGGTACCAGAAATTCATGGTATATCCATTTTTGCAGGTACTCCTTTCAGCTCAAATAAAAAAACTTGTTAACCATGTAGTGGTGAGCATGAGAGCAGAGTCCTCTCCCCACACAGTGTTTGTTTTATGTTTTATGTTTTAGTCTAATCTAATGTTGTGATGGCCGGATGGCTAACAATAAACTCTGATTTAATTTGGTTTTCTTACTTTGGAGCAACTGCCTTCCTCCACCTCTGTTCTTACATGCAAGAAAAGCCAGTAGTTAAAAATCTCCTCACCTTCCTTGATCTCTCTCCCGTGGAATTTATAGGGAATTTCCAGCAAGAACAACAAGCTACTAGTGAACCAGAGAATCCACAGGAGACACACATCAAGAAAGGAAGTGTTGACAATTGCTGGGACAGCAGAGGACTGTACGAAGAAGGGGAATGCCCCTCAACAGTCCATATACACATCACCCATGAAATAGGAACCTTCTCCGCACTTAAACTTCACTTGTTTGCAAATGCAATTGCCACCTGTTTCCTTCGTTGTCCTTATCTTAACCCCGTGCTGGTGTGAACAACAACAAAAAAAGATTAAAGTTGTTATTAGAGATCTGCAATTAGGTTTTTTTTATTCATTACTAAAACGAATGGAGTCCATACGTCCCTGTCTTAAGACTGTAAGCTCTCGGGCAGGGACCGTGTGTATCTTGTTTTTTGTAAAGCGCCAGGTACATCACTGGCGCTATATAAATGCTAATAATCATAATAATAATTGATAACAATTATTATTATTATTATTATTATTATTATTAGTAGTAGTAGTAGTAGTAGTAGCATTACTATTTAAAAAGCAAAAAATAAACTAAAAAAAATTGTGGTTTTTTTTTTACGAAACACAGACCGGCTGCCCTTTACCAAAATGACGGTGATGTTGTCAGAACCATTTTGGAAAAGGACAGTGGATGTGCATGTGCCTGGTGACCATTTCGCGCATACACGGTGATTTTGTTTTTATTTTTAATTTTTCGTTATTTTAAAAACGAAAAAATTAATGAAAACAAACGGGGTCTTTATGGAACCCAGAACACTGATGCGTTTTTAACCCATAAAATGAAAATAAAACCAAACGAGGTAAGTCCTGCACACCCCTCATTATGCATTGAAGCAGACTGTTGAATCTGCTTTTGTGAATCTTTAGCAAAGTTCCTTAGGCAGTTGTCTATGTTGAATCCACCGTTGTTCTTCCTGGAATGTTGATGTAATAGAGACTAGACCTGTAATGGAGTGCCTGCCTTGAATTTGGAGTCATCTATAACCAACAATACCTTACAAAAGTGACTTAGGTACTCAAAGTGTTATTCAAAAATGTGAATAATACCCGTGAATATTAAACCCCACTACTCATTTCAGCTGTGCTACTCAGTATTTCTTCAGTATTCATGACTCTGAGTGTTTTTAGATACCCCTGGGCCAGGGGGTGGGGGGTGTCTGCCCATGCCCAGTACAGCATGAGTTGGCTTCACACAGACCTGGAAGTCGCCATGGTCTGTAGTAGACCCATGCAACGTTCCCACCCCCACACCATAGAGTTCTGGGTAGATTGCCCGACACTCTAGGCTGCTGCCTGTAACTCTGTGGTGTTGCCCGGGGCAAACACCAGTCGAGAGGAAAACTGAAGCAGCCATCCAACAAGCAGATGGACTGCAGCTCGGGCTGGTGCCCCGAGTTTGGGCAGCCTGCTTCGCTGGCGGTGGTCCAGAGCACCTCAGTGGGGCTGGAGCAGCCTGCTTCATCTGTATGTCTGGTATCCCGTCTTTAGACAGACGGGCCATCCGGGGGTGAGGCGGAACAGAGGCAGGGCTCCCGTCCGTCTTTTCACACCCACTGCGTCTGCTAACTGGGTTACCTGTATAACATGTTGCAAAGGCAAGACCAGGGGTGGGAAATGTCTGAACCAAGACCCGAAGAAATGAAGTAACGCAGTAAAGAATAACAAACCTAATGAAAATGCAGGCAAGGGGCTGAGGAATTTCAGCAGCAAAATTTTGCAACAGCAACAAGTTTGAATTTTTCAGAAATGACTCTCCAAATTCAGCTTGCAAATTCATTTCCGCTCTAGGGAAAACGTCTGGCTAGATACAGAATGACGACAGTAACGTGCCCCGCATTCACACGCTTGCTCATGTGACTTTGTGCAGAGTCACCCTTTCCTCCTAGAAATGCAACACGGCTCTGTGCAGGTCTCCCATTTCACAGAAGAGAACACAGCTCCAGTCATGACAAGTTTCTTCCCCCCCCCCCCCACTGTGTATAATTTATTCATGATTTTATTAAGCCTGGGAGAGGGGGAAACCTGTCACTTTTCTAAAACTGATGCATAGTCCCCTGTGATGAAAAAAAATCTTATTGTTTCTCCCCACAGCAATAAAGCAAGATTAAATCACACTCAAAAGGATTTTATTTTTGTATAGACGCAGTTGTTTGATGAAATGACAAGGCTGGTTATGAGAGGAGTGCTACCCCCTGCTGGTGGAATGTAACTTGAAGACAGTTGAGAAACTTACCTGCTCGAGATGAGTGGCTGTGACCACAGCAAATTACAGTAGCTAAAGTTCTGACAGTAGGGTTTTTTAGAAATGTCATGGAAATGTATTTTAGTAGTAATAATAATAATAATAACAATAATAATAATAATAATAATAATAATTAATAATACCTTTGTTTCTATAGCCCCCACCTCTGGACAGTGCTCAGCGCGCTGTACAACATTAAAGTGTAACATAAATCCATTTAAAATATAAATCTATATAACACAACTTTACAAGGGAAAGTCAAACTCACAATGGGTGACAACAGACATGCAGCTGGTGCGCCAGCTACACAACCTGGGAAGTGGCCCGCCCCTAGCTGCATCAGGTCAGGGCACTGAATGGACGTGTCAGTGAGCCCTCCCCTGCCCCACCCCCGGCGCTGAAGAGAGCAAATGCGTGGGCGTGCAGCCATACCCCCTGATGATGGGCAGCCATGGCGACCAATCATGGACAGGTATGTTGGCCCAGATCCCTGGCGGGGGTGGCGGTGGAAACAGATCATCCCCCGCCACTATGGTCTGCGTTGGCCCAGTTGAGCGGCCTTTGACTCAGACAGTGGGCCTGGGATCTTCCGAGGAACCACATCCAGGCAAGCCACCTACCTGGGCCGGGGCAGCAGCAGGTCCACATCTGGCAGTCCGCAAACTCGCATCATGGTAAGTCCCCAGCCCAGGTAAGCCATAACAGGCCTGCGTTGCTTCTGTTTTCATCCATTAAGGGGAACCAGCAGTGGATCCTAAAAGCACCTGGAGAATAAAATAAGTCTTTAGGTGCTTTTTAAATAGGATAAAATATTGTCCCAATATAAAGTGTGTGTGTGTGTGTGTAATGGAATGCCTTACAGAGCCAGGCTCAGAGTGAGACTGAGCTATGTCCTTGCAGTTTTGACACTCTGGGAAGCTTATTCTACTGCTAATGAGCTCCTCAGAGGAACTAACAGCTCCCAGCTGCAGCATCGGAGAAAACTACTTGCCATCCACCAGGGGTGTGGCCATAAAGAGCCAAGCTTGATGCTCAGTGAGTAAGTTTGCCACCTCCCTTTGGGACGAATCCCAGAGGGGTGGGACTGGGCTCCTAAAGAGTGAGGAGAGGCAGGGACACACCGAGATAGAGGAACAGAGAAAATATTACCAACTTGGAATGATGTCTAAATTGAGCAAACAGATCTACTGGGAAATAGAGAGAAAAGCAATATAATAAATTAATTTAGCAATGCTGAATTGCCTTATCTTATCAAATTTACTTTACTTTACTTTATCTTATACTCTAAACAAACCACTAGGATACACTTAGGACATTTTTAGACACACCATTTTCTCACTCGGACCTAAGTCTGGGTTCTGCAAACTCCTGCACGGGGAGTTTAGCTGCAACCCCCTACAGGAAGTCACCCAGGCACCATTGCAAAGAGCAGCACTGGCGGCTCCCGCATGTTTTGAGAAGCAGACTTGGTAAGTCCCCGATATTAGAGAATTGACCAAGTCCACTTTTCAAAACATGCAGGAGTCGCCGACCCCACTGTTTGTAATAACGCCCGGGTGACTTCCAGTGGGGGAGGGGGGAGAGCGTCTAAACTCCCCGTGCAGGAGTTGAATGAACCCAGACTCTTACGCCCAGGTGAAAAAATTGTGTTTCTAAAAATGTCCTTGTGTGCCTAAAAATGGACTCAGTCCCTCAAAATCAGATCACACTTTGTATGCTTCAATACTCAGGCACCCTGTACTCCCTCTGTCCATGAGATACACTAACACTCTCATTGCCCCAGGTGATGTTGGTTCCAAACGTCTGGGTCTCAGGATCGTTGATGTGTCAGGCCATCAACAGTTGTCTGTGCCATTGTATCTGCTCTTCCCGATGGTGCTTGGCAGTCTCGATCCCTCAACTCTCTTTTGTTCTCTCTGCAGGCACATTGTTCGTCTCCGTGTCTGGTTTTGCTTTCGTTTACAAAAACCCCTTCATGGTGGCCAGGGGTGGTGGTGGTGGTGGGTTGTAAGCAAAAACTTTTATTTTCTGTTTGTTTGTTTTTAATTTGATTTTATTTAAAAAATAATAAAATTTAAAAAACTCTGCACACACACAAAACAGTCACCGGGACTGTTTGCCATATGTGTGCCTTTCCCAAAATGGCACCGGCAGCATCAGCACCATTTTGTAAAAGTGCAGCTGGTGACCGACTTCCGTTTTACAAAATGGCAGCAATCTGCTGGTGCCATCTTGGGAAACAGTGTATGTGCAGAATGGCCCCAGCGGTCATTCCTTTTTATTATTTTTTATTTGGTTACATAATTGGATGCTTTTTTCCCCCTCCATTTTCATCCATTGTCATTAGCCCTGTCTGTTGTTTTCATGTTCTAATTGTTAAAACAAATGGGCCATTGCTCGAGTTAGTAATTAAATAAAACAAAGACTACTTCTGCACCCCCTAGTGGTTACCGGTAAAAGCCACTTGGTTTCAGAACTCTCCGTTCCTACTGACTGAACTCAGCTGTAAGTTCCTCTGTCTTTTGTCAGGGTCTGGGCTTGAACCTGTGACCCTGACTTTAGCAGGAAGAGACGTTTCCCCAGTGCCATACAGTAGCCAGATTTAATTACAACATTCCCTCTTTATGTCTGGTGCCTTGCCTTGCTTGACTCCTCCCCCCTGGACCCCTCATTGGCTCCCAGCAGGATAAAAGGCATGATGAGCAGGTTGTGGGACATCAGCTCTTATCTGTGATCCTGCCTGCCTTCTAGTAACCTTATCACTTGGTCTAACTGCTCTTTTGTCTATTTCCTTCTAGCTGTATTCATTCACCCTATCCCCTCCTGGTAGCTCTGGTTATCTTGCCCCCTTGGTTCCTGTACACCTGTCTTGCATTAGCAGTTCCTTAGCTTGTTCTTACACCTGATGTGGGTTTGCCTTACTGTGGTCGTGCTCTTGTGTAGAGATTCTCCCCCACCTCCTCTTCCTAAGGTCTATACTCCCCTCTGATATTCTGTTCCCTCTGTCTTGCTCTCTGCTTGCCTCTGGCTTCCTAATATCAGCCTTACTTCTGTCCATGGTCTGTATAGGATTCAGTTCCTAAGGCCTGCTCCCCTGGATTACTATTCTCCTGTTTATTCTTGGCCCCTGTTGACCTAGTTCTCTGGTTGTAGGTCCTTTTGAGGAACCCAGCTATGTTGTTGGCACTCTAAGATTCCTGTATCCCTCTAGGTTCCTGAGCCCTTGGCTTGTATAGATCATGTTTGTGCCCCTAGTCCTTGTTTAGTCCGGCTTATGCTACTACCTTGAGTCCTTGGGTGTCTTTAGACAGAACAGAGATCTTGTGTCAAAACCTCTAAGCACATATTTGGTCATTGTGTGTAAGCACCATAACAATCCCAACACCACTGTGGCCACCCGTTGAACATGCGATGTGAACACCATTGCATCACGAGGACAATTCGGTGTTCTGGTTGAACACGTGGCAAACATGGTGTCTAATGATAGCGTTGTGACATGTTAGCAGGTACAACCCAGGGAACGAGGTGGCGGTGCTTGTGTGCTGAGATCGGGTAGCGAGCAAAACACCGATTTGCCCCGAGACGGGCGGTGTGTCTAAGCAGCGCCGCATGGTGAACACAGGGCCAAACCAGTGTTCATATCAAGGTTGAAACATACATTCAGACACCCTTCGATGTTATGTCTAAAGACACCCCTAGTCTAGCTATGATCCCCATCCCTATTCCTGTGTTCTGTGTCTCCTGTTCTCTTGTATCGCCGTGACTCAGGTTAGTGCCTTCCTTGTCTCCCCTTCAGCTTGTGTCCCCTCTCTGATAGCGTGGTTGTGCTTCTTATCTCTCTAGTCCTAGTGAATTCACCCTTAACCTTGTTGTCTTATCCTGCTTCCCTGTAGCTCTTGCATTACTTGACCCTTTCTCTCTGCTCTTCCCCTGCCATTGTTGTCTTAACAGCTGCCTTCTGCGCCGCCTCTGGTTTCCCTGGTCTCTTTTCTTGTCCCAGTCGTGCACCCTCTATCACTGTGTCTGTACAGTTCAGCACTCTCTTCCTAATATTGCCTTGTATCTAGTCCTTCTTGACCCTCTTCCTCAGGTCCCTGCTCTGGTTACTGTTCCCGTGCCTTGTTCTCTTCCTTCCAAGCTCTAGCCTGGTTCCCATTGCCTTCTTCTCAACCCCTTCATTGTAGTTCATCCATAGTTTGTTTCTTGTCTTCTCTAGTTTGCCCTGGTGTCTGCCTGACATTGCCTGATGACTCTGAGCCTGATGAGGAGCTACTGGCTGTCCCCTAGGGGGGTTTGCCGGCCGTAACATCCTGAGGGCTATTGTTAACCCGGTGCTGGGCTTCCATAAGCACTTCCCTGTCTGTGTCATTGTTCTCCTCTGTTTCTCTTGCCACGCTATTAACTCTCACTTGTAGCCCCTCCTGGTTGCCTCGAGCTAGCTGTCTAGCACCCCTTACTGGCCATTGCCCTCCTTGCACCCCTGTCCCCTGACATCTTTACATGTCCCTCCCACCTCAGAGGTTGTGCTTTCCTCTGTCCTCTTTTTCCCAGTTCCGGCACAACTAGCCACCAACTGATCACTTTATAAAATGTTACCCAGTCCTCTCTTCTTATTGGCTGCCAACATTCCACCTACTAGACGTGTGCAGAAGACACACCATTTGTTTTCATTTCAGTTTTCATTTTTGTTTACCAAAAAAAGCCTTCATTTGGGGGGGGGGAGGGAGTGGTTTGTAAATTATTACCATTTTTTAAAAAAAAAATATTCTATTCAAATGAATAGAATAAATTCTAATAATATAATAAATATATATATTGCATACAAAATGTCCACCCGGGCTGTTTTAGCCCTTTTCCAAAACGGCACTTATGCCAACAGCACCATTTTGGAAAGGGCACGCATGCACAGAATGGTCCAGCAGCCACTTTGTGAATGTGCAGTGATTTTCTTTATTTTTAAAATTAAAAATCATTGTGCATGAACAAAATGGCCTCCTTTTAAAACTTTTATTACTTTTAAATTAAACAGAAATAAACCGGGGAAACAGATGAAAGAAAACAACAATTATTGCTTTATTCATCTGGTTTTGTAACTTTAGTCACAAAAACAAATAGGGCTCCGTTCGTTTTCATAACTCGTTAAAACAATACAAATTGCACACCCCGAACACCTGCTTAAGCTGCAGGACCTCATTGGAGGGGGCAGGACAAAGGGGCTGTTACAACCTTTTATGAAACAGCCCACCCCTTTACTGGGAATCATGACATCACAACATTCTGTAAGGGATACGGGGTACCTCTGAAATGGGTGGAAAGGGGGGGGGGCACTTCATGGGTGGACTGCAGACCACGGCAGCTGCTTGGTCCATTTTAAATAGACCCAGGTAGGGCTGTAATCAGGAAGATGTGGGGTTCCCCCACCAGACCTGCTCCAGAAGTGAGCACTCCCACATCTGTGATAAAACACGCATTGGCTAATTAAACAGCTAAATTGGGGAACTGGGCTGGGGAAGTACCCATAATAGAGGTCACATGCATGGCCGATTCATAGTTGTTAAGGATGTTTGTGGAATGGAAATCACCATAGATAAATACACACCGCAGTGAAGGGACTGAGCAAGTCAAGCTAATTTGTGGCGAAGTAGGGTGCAGAGGGTCCTGAAGATTGCAAAAGCTTGCCAGAGTAACCCTGCCATTTCCAGCACAATTAATAACACACACACACACACACACACACATGTTGTTACTGTTTCAGATCTTGGAAACAGGAGTTGGCAAAGGCTGTGCATAGAATCACAGAGCTGGAAGAAATGGATAATTCAAAGACACATGCCAACTTGTGAGTGCTCGTCCCAGCGGAATCTCTGGTCTGCTGAAGTTTGCCATCTTCAGGACTGAACTCCCTGATGCATCAGAGAGGACTCTTCTAACGCCTGTCTTGTAAGTGAAATCCTCTCATGCACCTGCTGGGATTTGGGGCAGAGCTCTCTCAAACACAACCTCCTCCACTGAAAACCAAGGATTTTTCAAAGGAAGCACTTTACTTGCAGCATTTTTATTAATGATTAAGTAAGCAGTAACCAGGGAGTGTCAGAGACAAAAATGTCCACTGCCTCAAATCATCTGAAGACAGTGAGGTCATAGTTGGTAGCACTAGTAGCGTAATGCAAAAAGGTTTGGCCAAGGCTCCTTTATTGGGGTTCATTTGGATATTTGGCATGGAGCTCTCACCCCCCCTCCCCTTCAACAGCAAATACATAAGAGAGAGAACTGCAGAACAAGAATGCTAGTAAGGCAGATTTATTTGGCAATTTGCCACCTGTAAGCATATTGTATTTAATTATATTATGGTCACTATTTCTAAGTGGCTCCACTACAGTTACCCCATGCACCAGTTACTGAGCTCCACTTAAGACTAGATCTAAAGTCGCTTCTCCTCCAGTGAGTTCATAGATTAGCTGCTCCAAGAATAAGTCATTTATGGTATCCAGAAATTTTGTCTCTGCACCATATCTCAACATGACATTTCCCCAGTCAATATGAGGGCAATTCAAATCAGCCATATTGTACCATCTACTTTCACAGCCTGGCTAATCTCCCTCAACATTTGTTCATCAATGTCACTGTCCTGATCAGGTGGGTGATAGTATATTCCCACTGCTATACGTTTTCCTTTCAAGCAAGCAATCTCTATCCATAGAGATTCCCACTACGCAAGCCAGTCCTTTTCAATATTTATCAGGCTTGAGTTAGTTTTGTCACTGACATATAGTGCCACAGCACGACCAGAGCAATTGCTTATACCTTTCTTATAGATTTTATACTCTGGTATTACTATGTCCCACTGATTATCCTCATTCGACCAGGTTTCTGAGATGCCTATTTTTATCAATATCTTCATTTAACACAAATAACTCTAATCCACCCATTTTACTTTTTAAACTTCTGGCATTCATATACAGACTTCAGTACTCTATTATCCTGCTGCTTATTATTGTGATGTTTAGTTAATTTGAAGTCATTAGTGTGTTTTCCAGCTTTCACATGAGCTGTCTTGCCTTGAAGACAAACATCAATGAACATTTCTTGATATTTCTTCCTTCCATATTGTTTTTCCGCTTTCACTGAAATCGGAATTGCTGATGGTGATTTTTCATCACTTTAGGAAATTTCCATCACTTTCTGTCATTTTCAACAATCTCCATCACTTTCCAGGGTCTGCTTTCTCCTTTACGGTTCATAGTTTTAGGCCCTTTTCACACAGATACTCGAACACTGATAAAATGGGTGTTCCGTTTTATTATACATGTTGCAGGGCTGCAGGTGTGCTCTATGGGTCTCCTGCAACATGTATAATAAAATGAAACACCCATTTTATCATTGCCCGAGTGTCTGTGTGAAAAGGGCCTTATAAAGGCCTAAACGGCTTGGCCCCAAGTACTGAAACACAACCTTCTTCCTCATGTTTCATTGCAACCTGTGGGGAATGGAAGCCCCCAGGGGCCGGGAGTGACCCTGGAGGAAGTATTCACAAGAGGATGCACACACACTTTCACCAGGGAGGGGGAAGTGGCAAGGCTATGCGCGAAAAACAAGCCCTCAGGGTGGAATAGGGCTAGCAGGATGCGTAGTCCCCAGCCTGTATCATCATTGGGCATCTGGGTGGTCACATGCCTGGTTTGCCACGGGAGCCACACACACACGGGTATAGGAGGGGGCCCGGGCGAGGAAGTGGGAGTCGTGGGTAACGGGGGTGCTAGAATCCCAGGCAGGGCGGGCAGCAGGATAGGGCTTGCACTCCAGGGAAGGGCCCCAGGGGGGGGGTGCTCCCCTGACACCACAGAGGAAGTCCTTACCTTCACAGAGATGGTTGCACAAGCACTCACACACTCAGGCACCTCACTCACTCCTTCACGCAGACAGACAGGCAGGCA
>QEPC01012160.1:1859904-1892961 GCA_003113815.1 Sphenodon punctatus | reverse complement strand
TGTTCCTGAACAGCAGGCGTTTCAGAAGGCTCCCTCTCTCCCAGCAGTTTTTGTTCCTTCCTATTCCTAATCCATTGCCATCCTCCTCCTATTTCACCCATCCAACCCATCTACCTCCATATTATCATTTATTTAGCTTCGATTAGCTAGATTTAGGTGTTATTTTTTGTTTTTACCCCTCCCTGTCTTCCCTGTGTTCAGTCTTCCTTCCTCCCTCCCCCCTCCATTCAATCCTTTTCCCTCTCCCTCTTATTCCATCCTGATTCCCTTCCCCTGTTTTAAGTTTTGGATTTATTTAGAGTAGCAATATTATTAGATTGATTTTCATTTCAGTTTTGTACCCCTCCCTGTGTTCTTTGTGTTTCCCCCTGTGTACTATTTTAAATAATAATAATAATAATAATAATTAATAATAGGATTTTATTGCTAAGCGATTAGGTTACTGCAAATACACATAAAATACCATATCGTGGCCATTAATATAACACAAGGAAAATATCTATACATCAAATCTAAAAAAACTATATATCATAATACAACTAAAAGAAGAACCCTTCAGTTACTACCCAACTTAGGCCATCTATATAAGATCACCATTGCCATTTTCCCTCCATGATATCTTCAGGGTATTAACAATAACTAAAAATTGCATCACCGTTCCAGTGATTTCTGGAACGCAATCCCCTAAGAGCATAACAGTATAAAATTTATTGGATCTGCCCGGCAACGGTGTTATAAGCTGAGTTATGTACTTTCTACGGGCACCATCAAAAATGGGACAATCCAATAGAATATGGTCAATGGAGTCGATACGTTTTAACCCGCAGCGACACAGCCAGTCCGCCAAGGGGGTGCCGTCATATCTTCCCTCCACCAAAGCCGAAGGGAAAGCATTTGTCCGAGCCAGAAAAAAAAAGCCTTTTGCTCCGCTGGGCTATATTGCTAGTCAAATAGGGCCTCCGGGAGCTGCTCCTATTGGCAATCAGGGAGTAATATCCAAGGGCACAACTTGACCCCACCTGGGCCCACCTCTCTTGTGAGATGTTATCAATCAATCTGTCTCTCAATAGTTTCTTTGCTCCCTTGTATCCAACTGGAGCAAGAATTTCTGGACTGAATCCTAAATGTCTTATTTTACTGACCACCTCACCCACCCATTGATTGACAGGTTCCTCTCTTAAAATCAGCTGGGATAGCAGGGCAGCTTTTTGGAAGAACAGTCGAAGGCAGTAATTTATTGCACCTTGCCAAATTAACTGGGAAACAGGAGGGAGGCCGCATTCCAAGGAAAGGGCCACCACATTCATTCCCCTAAGGGCCATCAACACTGTCCTGAGAAACCCATTTTGGAGCCTTTCCAAGCTTTTAACTCTGCTCAGGGTCCATAAATGCACCCCCAAAAGGATTTGTGGGGTAGGCTTATATGCAAAAAATTTAACTGCTGGCCATAACGAATATGAACTCTTAGCTTTAAAAAAGGTTATCAGGACTCTAATGGATTGTCTCGCCCTTTCCAGCACTGCTTGGCACTGCACTGTCCAGGCACCGTTAGATTGGAAAAAAAGGCCTAAATACTTTGTTCAATGTCTTGGCCATCCACCCTCCATTTATGCCTAACCTTCCCTTGAGAGAAAACCACCACCTTGGTCTTCCCGTAGTTAATAGTCAACAAGTTGTCCTGGCAGTAATCACCAAATGCAGCTAATAGCCGTCTCAAAACAACTTGGGAACGGGCCAACAGGACAGAATTGTCGGCATACATAAGACAGCGAATAGGGGTGCCGTCAAACCGGGGGGCATGGGACACCACCATTAATAATTTAGCAAATATGCCATTGATATAGATATTAAAAAGAGTTGGTGCCAGTATGCATCCTTGTTTTACACCCCGACCTGTTGGAATCTGAGCTAATAAGGCACCCTGATGGTTCAGTCTGACCCTCATAGTGGAATTCTTGTGGAGGCTATAAACCAAATATAGCACCTGCCCTCCAGTTTCAATGCCGCCAATTTGGACCGGAGTCTCTCTCTAGCAATTGAGTTGAATGCCGCCCTCAAATCAATAAAGGCAGCATAGAGTGTGTTAGGGGCCCTTCCATACTTATACACTAAATGAGCAAGATGAAAACAATGGTCATTGGTAGATCTGTCCTCCCTGTGTAATATTGTATATATAGATAGATAGTTATTAGATAGACAGTTACTAGATAGATATACATAGTAGTTAACTTAGTTATAGAGATACAGTGTGTTTGTAGGACAAGGTCTTTGTAGTTAATTATTAGGATTCCCATTTAGTTCAATAGGTTTTAGAATAGTTAATAGCAGTTATATTTAATGTAGAAATAGATATATATAAAAAAAGAAAGAGCCACCCCGGCCCCAGAACCCACCATTAGGGTTCTGGAGCCTACATCGCTGGCAGGGAGGGCTGTGGCCAATAAGTATCTAGAACTGACACTCTAGCCCCAGGACCCACCATCATGGGTCTGGGGCCATCATTCCTCACACGGAGGCGATGTCATTCCACCACACCAAGAAACAGCCACTCCAGCCCCAGGACCCGCCATCAGGGTTCTGGGTCCAAGTTACAGGCATGGAGGTCTGTGGCCAATATGTATCTAGAATCTGCCACTCTAGCCCCAGGACCCACCATCATGGGTCTGGGGCCATCATTCCTCGTGCAGAGGTGTGTCCTTCCACTGCACCAACAAACAGCCACTCCAGCCCCAGAACCCACCATTAGGGTTCTGGGGCCAAGTTACAGGCAGGGTGGCATGTGGCCAATATCTTCAAGCTGCCACTCTTCTAGCCCCAGGACCCACCATCATGGGTCTGGGGCCATCATTCCCCACACAGAGGCAATGTCTTTTAAATGCACCAAGAAGCAGCCACTCCAGCCCCAGAACCCGCCATCAGGGTTCTGGTGCCAAGTTACAGGCAGGGAGGACTGTGACCAATATCTACAAGCTGCCACTCTTCTAGCTCCAGGACCCACCATCACGGGTCTGGGGCCATTATTCCTTGCACAGAGGCGATGTCTTTCAACCGCATCAAGAAACAGCCACTCCAGCCCCAGGACCTGCCATCAGGGTTCTGGGGCCAAGTTACAGGCAGGGAGGGCTGTGGCCAATACCCAGAAGCCGCCACTCTAGCCCAAGGACCCAGCGTCATGGGTCTGGGGCCATCATTCCTCGCATAGAGGGCCAATTTTCCAAAGCATCAAGAAATAGCCACTCCAGCCCCAGGACCTGCCACCAGGGTTTTAGGGGTCAAGCTACAGGCAGGGACGGCTGGGCCAATATTTTTATTTATTTTACTTTTATTTTATTTTTAAATTTATATCCCGCCCCTCCTGCCCACAGGGCAGCCCGGGGCGGCGAACAGCATTTCATTTAAAACAATAATAACATTTTAAAACAATTTAAAATACACTACATGGGGAAAACCCCCATCCCTATCCCCACCCCCACCCCACCCCTACCCCCCGCCAAAAGCCTAACGGAACAGCCAGGTCTTACATATACGCCGAAACAGCAGGAGAGTGGGCGCCAGCCGAGCCTCCTCCGGAAGCGAATTCCACAGCACAGGGGTGACCACCAAAAAAGATCTACCATCGGTGGCCACCCGCCTCGCCCGGGGAACCTCCAAAAAGGCTCCCACGGACGATCTAAAGGGTTGCACAGGTACATGGGGAGTGAGGCGATCCCGCAGATAGGCTGGGCCTAGGCCATGAAGGGCTTTAAAGGTTAAAACCAGCACCTTGAACCTGGTCCGGTGCTTTATAGGCAGCCAGTGCAGAGCCCGGAGCACTGGTGTCATGTGCTCCCTGCGACCCGCCCCTGTCAGGAGACGGGCCGCGGCATTCTGCACCAGCTGCAACCTCCGGACCAGCTTCTCGGGCAGCCCCACGTAGAGCGCGTTGCAGTAATCCAGCCTCGAGGTGATGAAGGCATGGATGACAGTGGCGAGGTCGGAGTCTGAGAGATACGGCCGAAGCCGCCGGACAAGATGTAACTGCCGAAACGCACTCCCCGCCACGGCCACAACCTGAGATTCCAAGCTGAGCCGCGAATCAAGGAGCACACCCAGACTCCGCACTTGAGACACCATGGGGGGGCGAACCCCCCCAACAAGAGGAGATTCAACCACCCCCAGGCTCCCCAAGCCCTCGCCCACCAACATCACCTCCGTCTTGTCAGGATTCAGTTGCAGATGGCTCAACCTCATCCAAGCCCCCACAGCTGACAGGCACTGGGAAAATAAGGAGACTGCATGGCCTGGGTCGGTGGAAAAGGAGAGGTAGAGCTGAGTGTCATCAGCATACTGATGACACTGCATGCCCTGAAACCCCCTCACGATCTCCCCTAACGGCTGCATATAGATGTTAAACAAGAGGGGGGACAGAATGGCACCCTGCGGGACTCCACACGTGAGGTCCCGGGGGGAAGACGTACACTCCCCCAAGACCACCCGGTGAGTTCTCCCGGCCAGGAATGAACGAAACCAGTCCAAGACCGTTCCGCCAATTCCAGCACGGTCCCGCAGGCGAGTCACCAACACCTCATGATCGACTGTGTCGAATGCAGCCGAAAGGTCTAGCAGGACCAGTAAGGTCTGACGACCCTGGTCCAACGCCAGACGGAGATCGTCAACCAAGGCCACCAATGCCGTCTCCGTACCATACCCAGGCCGAAACCCAGACTGGGAGGGATCAAGGAAACCGATGTGGTCCAGATGCTCCTGGAGCTGTCGTGCCACAGCCCGTTCAATAATCTTCCCTAAAAAGGGAAGATTAGAGACCGGCCGATAACTGGCAGGAGCATCAGCGTCAAGAGATGGTTTCTTGAGCAGGGGTCTAACCACAGCCTCTTTTAGGCAGTCAGGCACCCTGCCCTCCCGAAGGGAGGCACCAACCACCCCAGCCAACAACGGCCGTAACGTCTCCTGGCTGGCTTTCACCAGCCAGGACGGGCATGGATCTTGCTCACAAGTAGTGGCACGAACAGATCCCAACAAGGAATCCACATCGGCAGGCGACACCATCTGAAACCGATCCCACAAAACAGGACAGGACGGGGCATCCATAGCCCCAAGATGATCCTCTGCAATAACTGTGGTGCCGAAATCGTGGCGGATGCGAGCGATCTTATCTACAAAGTACTCGATAAACCGGTCACAGCGGTCACTGGATTGCTCCAGGTCCAGGCGGAGACAGGCAGGACTGACCAAGCCTTTCACCACCCGGAAAAGCTCCGCTGGACGTGACTTTGCAGATGCAATAAGAGCAGCAAAGAACTGCTTCTTTGCTGCCTGCACCGCCACAGCATAAGCCTTTAAACTGCTCTTATGCTGCGATCGATCATACTGGTCGCGAGTCCAGCGCCACCGTCGCTCTAACCGCCTGCTCTCCCGCTTCAAACACCGCAGACCCTCAGTAAACCAAGGAGACCTGCGGGAGACTCGAGAGGGCAGCGGACGCCTGGGAGCCACCCTGTCTATGGTCTCGGCCAACAAGGTGTTCCAGAAGGCTACGAGATCATCGACAGAGCGGGTGTCAAGGTCCAGGGGAAACTCCCCCAGAGCATTCCGGAACCGATCCGGTTCCATAAGTCTCCGGGGGCGGACCGATCTAATAGGTCCTGCACCCTGCCGGGGGCTATCGTGCGCCAGGATGCACGTCTTAAGGAGGTAATGGTCAGACCATGACAAAGGCTCTACAGCCTTAACTCCTACTAACTGACCCCCCGCCTCAAGGCCGGTGCAGAAAACCAAATCCAGTGTATGTCCCTCCTCATGTGTGGGGCCACAGATGATTTGGGACAGGCCCATGGTTGTCATGGAGGCCATGAACTCATGCCTCGCTCCTCCAAGATCGGTGTCAGTGTGGATATTAAAGTCCCCCAGGACCACCAATCTAGGGGTCCGGAGGATCACATCTGACACCAAATCAGCAAGAGCATGTAGGGATGCCGCCGGGCAGTTGGGTGCACGGTACACCAGCAGCACCCCTAATCTATCCCCGGCCAAATCCAACACAAGATGGAGACAATCAACACCTGGTGGAGCCTGCACAGGATATCTCCTAAAAGACAACGCATCCTTGATAACAATGGCTACACCGCCCCCCTGTCCCTCCAGCCGAGGCTGATGCTGCACAGAGAACCCAGCCGGAACAAGATCAGCCAAAATAGGACCCGATTCATTGTCCAGCCAGGTCTCTGTAATACACACAAGGTCGGCCACCCTGCATTATACATGGGAATGGGTGGAACAGAAATATTAATTGATTAATTGATTAAATACAGGAAATAAAGACTAAGGTGGCAACCAAAATAGTGGAGCTACCAAAAATATTCCCAAATGGGAATTTATGAAAGTAGCAAGAAAGCAGTAAGTTTTTTTGGATCGTGCATAAGGTGGTGAATAGCGTTTCTGACAGAAACAGCATTCACAGAGAATAATCAGTTCTACTCTAGCTTGTGTGTTGGCCAGGCATCTTGCCATTGGCAGCTGGCTCCAAGTCAGCTTCTTTGCACTGGCAAAATGGCCTGACAGCATTCAGTCCCCACTGCCATTGCCTGCTGAAGAATTAGAAATCCTTCCATCAGCATTTGCCTGAATGTTTTTTTGGGGGGATTTTTTATCTCCCCTCCACCCCGCATTACAGCACCATGGAGTTGCCTAGCGTGTCAGGTCGGTGCCTGCAACTCTGGTGCAGGAAGGGTGCCATGCAAGTGGACCACAGCCTGGGGACACCACCGGTCCACCTGATGTGGACCCAGGTAGAGCTGGTAACTGGCAGGTCCCCCGGAGAAGTTCCATCAGGCTTCCCGTCTGTCTAAAATCACCCAACGTGACATCTCTAAATGTATATTCCAGGATCAAAAAAACCTTTAGTTTAAGAGAGGAGTGAAGGTGCTTACAAATACAATCATGCTCCAAAAAGCACGGAAATGTTAAGTTAAGGCTCCCACCTTGACTTGAAGGCTATGTAAGCAGTAAAGACGTTGTGCAGTATCACATATTGTGCTCGCTTACAACTTAGGCTTCATGCACCCACACTTTTCCTTGGTCTTTCAGACCCAATCCTCTTCTTCTGCAGGTTGGGGGCAATGCTGAAGCTGGGGACTGCAAGCTCCTCCCTGCCCCAATATTATGGATTTGATCCCTGCCTCCACTGTAGTCACAATTGGTTTTTGTTTATAGCTCCCCTCTTAGGCAGTAGATACCCCCCCCCCAACCTTGCCTCTGAATACACAGCATTCATCTTTCAGCCTTGTCCCCCACCCCCTTCCCGTATACGCCTCCTCCACACCTGGGTGCCCCCGCTCCATAAAAACATCATTCCCAATCCTGGCTGACTCTGAGCCTTGTTGCCCATATACACCCTCTCAGCATCCAACTGCCCGTTCCCGATGCACTGCTTCCCACCACTAGTTTTGCCACCAGTTCTGTCTGCCAGTACACGCCTTGTACCCATCAACCTTGTGCCCCCTAAATACACCCCCCTCCAGTACTTGGATGTCTCATTATCCCCAACCTATCTGAAAACACATACAAAAAACATAGACACTTTCCCCTCCACCCATAGCTGCCCCCAAACCTTGTCTCTGACACATCACCCATTTCTCAGGCTTGTCCTCCCCTTCCCAGCACCTGTCTGCCCATTGCCAATACATACAGGTCCCCTCACCCCTGCCTGCCCCCCAGCCTTGTCCATACATACACATCACCCATTTCTCAGCCTTGTCCCCCATAAACATTCACCAGCCCTTCCAAATGCAGACAGTTCCAGCACTGCTTCGTTGCCCCCAGTCTTGTCTCCACGTATACATCCTGCATCCTAGTTCCCCTGGTGTACAGCCCCCCAGTGCTCAGCTGTCCCATTCTCCCCAACCCAAATAAAAGCATAGAGGGCCCCCTGACCCTCTCCTGTCCCCAACTTCAGTGTTGCCTCCAACCTGCAGAGAAAGAGGATTGGGGATGAAAGACCAAGGCAAGGGGTGTGTGCATGAAACTTAAGTTGTAAACAAGCACAGTGGGTGTCTTCATATGGACACCTGCCCCACCTCGGTCCTGCCTCACCACTGGGCCCATCCATTTAAAGGTGGCCCACCACATGTGGAGGCAGAGAAGAGGTGGGGCAGGCCGTCCCTGTTCTGGGACTTCCCTGATGGTGGTGCCCTGGATCATCCTGAGCACCATCTGAGCACCACCAGCAGAGT
Organism: Sphenodon punctatus; assembly: GCA_003113815.1. Classification (NCBI taxonomy): domain Eukaryota; kingdom Metazoa; phylum Chordata; class Lepidosauria; order Sphenodontia; family Sphenodontidae; genus Sphenodon; species Sphenodon punctatus. The sequence goes on along the minus strand of QEPC01012160.1, from coordinate 1,884,733 downwards.
GGGCAGCCCAACTCGAGGGCAGCCACCAGAGGTTGCTGTCTGCTCAATGCATGGCCGCTTCAGCTCCGCTCTCAGCTGTTGCAAGCTATCCACCCACAACACTATGGTGTGGGGGAGGCATGCTGTGTGGGCGGACTGTGGACACTAGCAGCCACCAGGTTCATTTGAAAGCTGCAAGTGGTTGTACACCCCTGTATCCATATGAAAGGACCCAATAAGTGAGACTGTACAATATCTTTCACTGCTTACATGTTGTGCAAGTTAAAGTGGGAGCCTTGACTTACCATTTCCGTGCTTTTTGGAGCATGATTGAATTTGTAAGTGCCTTAACTCCTCTCTTAAATGGGAGTTTTATTTACCCTAGAATTTGCATGTTTTTTGAAAGGGGAATATACTAAATCCCCCCCCCCCTTCTACAACACTACCAGCTCCCAGCACCCCCTGCTCTAACCCACTAGCGCCCAACCTTCTAACAGAGAACCAAGGAGTCTTGGCTCCCAGCTCCTAGGCTTGGACGTTGCTTATACACAGGAATAGGGAGCCCCATTCTTAGCTTCACCTCAGCGGGCTGACAATAGCTTGGACGCAGCCTGCTCTGAGAGCAGCGACACCTGGAGCAGCAGCATGTCCATGAGACTCTCTCATTCCTCACCTCCTGTCATAAAATACCTCATTCTTCCATCTTGGGAGATGGTGCTGCTGCTGCTCTCAGGATGGGCTACATCTGAGCTAGTGTCATCCTGCTGAGGTGGAGCTGTGAACGGACTCCTTTTTCTTGGATACAGAGCATACGATGCTGGGAGATGCTGAGCTCTGAGAGAAGGGCTTTTAATCAGTCAGCCCTGCCCTACCCTGTAGCAAGGTGCATTGCAAAGCATGACTGATAGATTAGTAGCCCTTCTCTCCAAATTTCGCAGCTCCAAGTGACGTTGGATGCTGTTTGTACCAAGAACAGGGATCCCCATTTTGCAGCTCCACCTCACTGTGCATGCATGACAGAAATTGAATAATAATCTTTATTTTTATATAGCACTCCCCTGCCACAACACTCAGAGCACAACACAACTTTTAATCCTCACAACAACCCTGTGAGGTAGGTTAGGCTGAGAGAATATTGTGACTTGCCCAAGGTTACCCAATGAGTTTCTGGCTAAGGCAAGAATTGAACCACCCTACCTTCTAGTCCAAGTACTACACAGTCATTGCACCATACTTTTTCTCTTTTATATGCTCACTCTCTCCATTGGATAACATGGGAACTGCAAAATGTCCTACTTAATGAATTCTCAAAATCTAAACTCAGGCACAGTTGAATTTTCTGACACCTCTGCACCTCCAGATGAATAACATTAAACACACTTTTCTCTGTCAACAGGAGATGGTTGCAAAAAAAAAAGCCTTCTGCCCACAATTTTCAAACTCTTACAACTCAGCTGTTTCTGAACCAATCCTTCTGAAATTTGGAGAGATTCTACCCCTCACCCACACGATCCTCCCGACAAAGACCCATGGTCTTCAAGTGATAGGATAAATCATCTCAATTTTATAACAAGTAGAAATTTTGTGATTTTAACATAGAATGCAAGCTGCCTTAACGATAGAGCTGATCCTGCAGTTCTACAATGTTTTTAAGTGCTGCACCTGTTATAATTTAAAGGCAAGTCCCCTTATGCAGATGCCAGATCAGCTGGCAGTTTGGAAGTGATAAGCAGCTACATGCTGTAAATTACTGCAGCACAAGCCTTGCTTTTGCCTGCACAGGAGACAAATTTGCCTTTTATTGTCACCTGCCTGACAGGCAGGCTGCTGTTGCTTGCTAAAACCTGTCAGTAACTTAAATCCCTTGAGTAATAAGCTACCTGTAAAACCAGCTTCCTGCCTGAGAAAAGGGGGGTGGGGAGAAGCAAAAAATTAAAAAAAATTAAAAAAATCTGTGCCTCTGCAGATTAAATCTATAACAATTAAGAATTCTTTGAAATCTAATTGGGAAAGAGGCTATTTTGATCAGTGCCGCGATGCTATCTGGAAATTGTATTTTGTTTGTCAGTGAGCAGCAAAGGGTTTGCATGCCAGGATTGCGATGCTCGCTTTGATCTCTTGCGCGATATGGGAAGCTGCAACATGGGGGCAATGGAGAGGATTATCATGGGAGAGAGGGAAATCATTTGATCTATTTTAAAGTATTTTTAATGAATAACTTCATCTGGGTTTTTGTGGGGTTTTTTTTTTAAAGTAAAATAAAATCATTGAGCAAGGAAGGAGAATTTGCCCTTTGCTCTGTAATGGCTGCAGAATGCTCTGAAGATGACTGATTCCTGTAGTTAATCATACTTAGCTTATAGAGAGAGAGCTGAAGCTTCAAAGCGCTCTGCAAACATGCTGAGTGTCTTCCATCCCCACCAGGAGTTACCATTATCGCCTCCCCTGAGTCGTTAGCTGAGTTTGGGATGCCTTTGCTCTGCTTCGACAAGAAATCAGAGAAGAGTCAGGTGGCTTTGGTGCAAACTTTTTTCCTTTGCAGGATTCCATAGTAAAAGACAAGAGTGGGCTCTAAGAGTCCTTCCTTTGGCTCTGCACCATCCTTCTGAGGATGACATATAGAGAGAGGCTTCTGGTCCCCTCATCAACACTAATGGGGTTTATTTATAGGTGCAACAGTTCCCCAATTCCCAGCACAGGATGTTTTCACTTTGCACACTTCATTCACTGCTGTAGCAAATGGGTGGATAGCAACACATGTAAACTCCCACAGTGGAGTCATGGGTGAGGGGAAGGAGGTACAAGGGGGTGTGGTTGCTCCCCCCCCCCCATTTCCTGGCTGTTCCCACCCCTTCTAAGCCTTTAGATTGAGCGGAACGAACCCACTTTTAAAACATGTGGTGCTGAAGAGGCTTCCTCCCCTTCTGACAGCCATACTCCTACATGCACGATGACCACAATCCCCAAACCCTCTGTATAGCACAATGCATTCCCAATGGACCTGCATGCGGGTTGTGCACTTGTGTGCATGCACGGGTTGCACACTGGTCTGGGATCGGCCCCACTGCTCATAAAGGGGGCATGGCACATTGGAAAGGGGTGGGGCAAAAGCGCTCTCCTGCCCCCCCAAACAATTCTGCCAGAACCCCTGAGTGGGATATAATGGATTCCCTTGTGGAGTTCCCTGGTCCCCGCTAATAATTTAGTGAGGGAAGGGGGATGTCTGCTATTCACTGAAAAACTGATCTGGTGGTGGGGACAGGGGCGTGGGGGGCTAACCTGTAGGGGATCAGCCTAACCCAACCCCTCACTCCTAATCCCATAGCTGTGGATGTATGCATATGTTTGGCTTCATGTGGATCCCAAAGTGCCTCTGTGGCTCCACACTTTTCTGGAGTCACAAATCTGGGTTCACCAAGTAACCCTTCCTTTATCTGTGTGTACAAACATGCCCACAAACACAGGAATTCAAATGTCAAAAGACCCATCATCTCTTTTTACTCTCCTACATTTGTGTACAGACCACCAGCACTGATGAAGCAGTGTTGGGCTCCCTTGACTTCAAAACCAACTCCCTCTCTCTCTCTCTTTCTTTTTCATCTGTCGCTTGTGGCCTCCTTCCCCTGAGCTCTTGGTTTTATAGGGTCAGTCCTCCAGACACCCATTGAGAACCTTCTTTCCCTGTTGCCAGATGGACCAGTTAGACACAGAAAGTTGGACTGCTGACCATTCCCAAAGGCCATACTTTTCAAACACTTACGGTGAGCCCCATATCTAGGGCCTCACTCTACAAATACTTTCAAACAAGAGAACCATTACATCTGAAGGAAAGTCCTGTTTCTGTGAAAGGAGCAGGAAATATAACATGTCTGGAACAGAGACAAGACTAAAAAATATTGACAATCCATATTAATGGATTTATACTGTGCTGCAACTCAGAGTGCAGTCCTCCATGAGCTCTGAAGCTGGGGAGCATAGGTCATCACAACAGCTGTCAAGTATTTGTATCTGTATTTTCATTTGAGGTTTTGGTATTTGTATTTATATCTTTGCCTGTGTTGGCTGAATTTTCCTCATCATTGCCAAAGGGGAAACACAGTGAACACAGGTCTCTGCATATCAGTTATTTTGGTGCAGATGTGCTGCAAGGCTCTGCCAGTTTGACAGGTCTATAAGGAAAGGAAAATACAGTCAAAATTGCTGCTAAGTCTGCTACCAATTTTAAAATGGAAATATTGGTGTGGGGGAGGGTGGAGAATACGACTAAGCTTGGTGAGGAGGTTGTTAGCTTGGGAAGGGTAGAACTGGACATGGGTTTGACTCAGGAGGATTTCTGGCTTGTGGGAGAGTGAGGTACACAGCTGGCTTGCAAGAGGGAAGAATTGAACATGGGGCTGGCTCGAGTGGGAGGTTGCTGGCTTGGGGATGAGAGAATAGGGCCTGGGTCTGGCTTGGGGGTGTGACTGACTTGGGGGGAATGATCTTGGGACTAGGATTTAGGGAGGTTGCTGGCTTTGGGAGTGGGGATGGAACATGGGAGAGGGTTGCTCACTTAGGGAAGGGAAATGAGGTATGCTTATGGCTTGGGGGACTGACTTCTGGTTCAGAGGGAAGTCATTGGTTTGTGCAACGTGGGATCCTTAGGTGGGAATGGGGCATGGGGCTGGCTCAGGGAGGTCACTGGCGTGGAGAGGGGAATAATGAAGCAACCAAGGACTCGTCATTTCTCCCTGGCCAGGCTGCGCTGGGCCTGAGTGCAGAGCTGGAGACTGCACTTCTGAGACAGCAGCCGTCCCTGCAGGTGGGGAGGGCTCACTATAGGCTCCCCAAGCAGGTGACTAAGCTAGGAGTTGGAGAGCAACCCAGCTCCAAGCTGAATATGTGTTGCAGTTTTAGGGGTCCAGTTCGAAACCTCAGATATTCATTTTTCCAGGAAATGTTGGGCTCACTTGAAACCCAAATACATAGAGCTAGTATTCTTGTTTCAAATATGGAAGCCAAAAAGGCCTTTTCCTGGTTTATTTGTATTTTGTCAAAGCCCAAATGCACAGCCCTAGTTAGTGCTATAGGGCACCAGAGACCAGGGGGCATGGTCCCAGGAAGATATGCCCCCAACCCATGAAACCTCAAAGTGCCCAAGTACATGTTATCGCTGGCATTAGGGGTGCACCATGACTCTGCACTGTCGGACACACTTTAGTGCTATAGGATCCCATGACTGAGGCATGGATTCCTGTGAGTACACCCCATAGCTTATGGCACCCCATAGCACTGACAAAGTGCTATGTCCGAGCATGCACATTCTATGTCACATAGAATGTCAGAGTTGGAAGGGACTTTGAGAGTCATTTAATCCAACCCCTGCCTTGGATGCAGGATGACATTGACTATTGCTACAACATCCCTGACAGATGGCTGTCCAGTCTCTTTTGGAAAACCTCCCGTGATGGGGAGCCTACAACCTCCTTAGACAGCTTGTTCCATTGCCGCACTGCTATTATTGTTAGAAAGCTTTTCCTGATATTTAACCAAAATCCACCTTCCTGTAACTTGTGCCCATTGGCCGCAATCCCAAGCCTCCTGCACGCAGGCTCTACACAGGTTGCATGCGGCACAATGTCCCGCAATGGGTGCATGCAGTTTGTGTACACTGGCCCCACTGTTTCTACTCCTGCCCTCTGTAGAATCATTATGTTCCCCAATTTCAGCACTAATTGAGGATTGCTCTTTACGTCACAGTCTGCACTGGGTTTCCTGGAACATTTAGGATCAACTCTTTGCCTCAACCATTCCAAAGGCCTCGCCAGGAATTAGAGCTGAAACAGATTTGCACTAAAATGCATATCCCCATTGAAAATTTCACTACCTAAAACATTTGGGGCACATCAAATTACTCAAATTACTGTAACCAAATTACTATTACCATTACGGAATTACCGTTACCAAATTACTGTTACCATTACTAAATTACTGTTACCAAATTACTAGTTTTATGGTATCAAATTACCCTTTTGTGCCGTTTTGAGGATTGCCACTTTACCCTTTTTGTCCATTTCTATTCATCTATTCATTGTTCCATGTCGGAAAGAGATTAAAACAGTAACATGAAGAGTATTATTATTATTATTATTATTAACAAACATTTATATAGCGCCAGCAGTGTACCTGGCACTTTACAAAGTAATAAAATAGACACGGTCCCTGCCCCTAGGGCTTACAATCTGAGAGACAGGAGCTGGGGGAGAGACTTAGGAAGGGGAACAGAGGGAGAGACAAGGGGTCTAACATTCATGAAGATGTCTCATGAATGTCTCATGAAGAGGTCTCATGAAGAGGTCTCAAGTGCACGTAAGTTGGAATGGGTTATAAAAAGATAAAAATGGTAAAACAGAAAGTTAGTAAATGTAATACTTGGAATTTGGGTTGGTTGTGTATCCATCTCAATAGTCAGGTACCGATCAGGTACCCAATAAACTGCTTGTCATTTCAGGTAATAACTGCAGGTACAAACTTTGCTACCTACTTCAACTCTGCCAAAATAAAGTGAAGAGCTTTCAAGAACATCATAAGGACTAGCCTGTGAAAGCTCCCTCCAGCGTATCAGAGGTAGGATCATTGTCCCTGGCTCTGCCCACCTGTTACACTTTGTTGCAGCTCCGTAGAGCCAGCACTGCCTCCTCATTTGAAGATACACAACAGCAGAAGCAGAGCATACAACAGAGGGCGAGCAAAATGTCATTGTTGCATGCTGAGCTTTATTTAGGAGGGTTTGAGGAAAGAACAAAAGTGACACTATGCTTGGAAGCAAGTTGGCAAGTTCTCCATTGTCTGTTGGGTTCCTAAGCCTCGGTTTCCTGGAGGAGAAGACTGTGCCAACAAGTACCACGTGCCTAAAGCAGATGGTGACTGCAGACACTTACTAAGTCATCTGCCACTTAGTCATAGCACACAAGGCCCTATCACGCTGATCCAGAGGAACAGCGTATCTCAGCAGAGCAGAGAACATTCTGTGTCCAGAAGGAAACATCAAAATCACACGTTGCATCAAGCTTGGACTAGAACCAAAGTGGTTTCTTTTACAAACTCCAGCAAAACTTTTACCTTCATATGAGGCGTCCACTGAAGCTGAGGATCAATGCTGTGGTAAATCACAGAATCACAGGGTTAGAAGGGACCTTAAAGTCATATAGTCCAACTCCCTGTACAAAGGTAGGATGCCCTATATACTCACAGCATTGCTGGGTGATGCTTGTCTGTCAGATGACTGTGGAAGAAAGATTTAAAGCAAGCCACTGTCAATGGGTGGCAGAGGGAACATATAGGGATGTGCGAACAGAACGGGGTTCAGATGTTCAGCTGTTTGGCCATTCGGTCCAAAAACCAAGTTCGGGTTCGGTCGTTTGGCTCGGTGGGGTTCGGTCCTGCTGAATGTTCGGCGGAGTTCGAACCCTCCGGGAGGCTTGGGGCGCTCCGGGGACCCCCAGAGGGGCCTGGGGCAGCATGGCAGGCTGTCAGAGACCCAGAAGCAACAGCAGCAGAGATCAGGAAGGCTTGGTGCTTGGCACCCTGGCTTGCCCAGGCAGGCAGGCTCATCGCTTGACCCCAGGGGGTGCCCATGGCACCAGGGCTGGCCGTCTGAGACCCAGCAGCAGCAGCAGCAGCAGAGGCCGGGAAGGCTTGTGGCTCAGTGACTGGCCTGGCACCACTACTTGGCCAGGCATTGCAGGCTGCCAGGCATCGGTGGAACAGCAGCAGACATTGGATTGCCCAGTAGCAGAACCCATGGCACAGCAGAGGCAGCAGCAGCAGACAGACATCTTGATGAAAAGCAACTACTCCACCACAGGGCCGGTCCCAGGCATGTGCCACATGTGCGGCCGCACATGGCCCCTTGCAGCCAGCTGGGGCCCCGCACTTGCCTGGCTGGGCAGCAGGCTGTAGCCAGCTTCTCCTCCAGAAAGTGATTCTTCCTCCCCTCCCTGGCTCCAGACCCCATCCCTCACCTGCCTGTGCCTTCTAGTAGTGCTGAAGCGGCAGCAGCAACAGCATCGGGGACACTGGATCGGGCTGGGAGATAAGGCTGTTTACAAACAGCTCATCCCCACTGCTGATCAGAAGGTTGCTACCTTGTAAAGAAGGTTCTTCGAGATGGCTCCCAACATTCTCACAATTGGGTTGTGCGCGCTCACCCTGTTCAAATAATAGACCACATGATGGTCTTGAGCTCCTCTGGTATAAAAAGAACCCTCCCCCTCTGAATGACAGTTCCTTTCAACCCTTTCTAGAAATATAAGAAAAGAATTCCATGTGGGGCTGGAAGGGTGGGTGTTGTGAGAATGTTTGGAGCCATCTCAAAGAACCTTGTTTGCAAGGTAGCAACCTTCTGTTCTTCTTCGAGTGGCTCCTCACATGATATTTTTACATGGCTCCGCCGGGTGGGGAGTCCGTGGGCGCGCCAGTGCATGGATGGGGCATGCACACAGCTGCACACACATCCCCACTCACCCACCACTCATCCACACCCACATAGTAACCACCATTTCCCCCGGTTGCTCCGTGCGTGGGGATGAGTGGGGGGGTGAGTGGGGATGCGTGTTAGGCGAGCGCGCACGCACCCCCACTCACCATGGGCGCGTGCACCACGTCATTCACATGGGGTTCCCCCACCCATGAACACACAGAAATCTGCGTGTTTACGGCTGGGAGGAGAGACCCGTGTAAAAAGGGCCACATTCTCACAACTGTCTTACTTATACTATCTTAGGTAGGAATTTAGGATGTAAAGCAATATCTATTCTGTCTTGGAAAATAAATCTGCAAATATGGTTCTGAGATTATTATGGCTGCTATTTCACTAACTCTTCTTAATGAAGTTATTGCTAACAGGAATACTGTCTTTAAACCCGCACCCCATAACCAGTTCATTTGCACCCCCATATAATCAATTCACGCTGCCCCGTGGGCACAAATTAAATGGTTATGGGTGGGGGCAGCGTGAATAGATTATATGGGGGCGGGGGCAGAAATGAACTGGTTATGGGGTGGGGGCAGCATGAACTGATTATGGGGGCACAACTGAACTGGTTATATGTCTCTTTTCATGGCATAATGCGCTTAATAAGCTAGCTGCATTTTGGGTGTCTTGTGTGTGTGATAGCAGCACCTCTGGACTGGTCACACCGCATGCGTGCACAAGGCACAGGCGGCACTGGCAGCAAGAAGCAACAGGCCCTGGAGGCCAGACTGGCTAAACTCACCCCCTGGCCCCTCCTCCAGTAAGGCAGTGGACGCAGTCAGTCTCTCTGTGCCTGTGTCACTGCCCGCTTGGCTGCCCCTGCAGTGGAACCACTCCTGGGGAGTGGTGGTAGACACTCGGCTGGGGAGGGGGGGAAGCATTAGGAGGCCATGCTTCTCCATGGTTGCTCAGAGAGGTGGAGAATGGGAATCCTTCCTGTCCAGAGGGAGTAAGTTTTATGTAAATGTATACATTTGCATAATTAGGTGGTGTCTAATTATGCAAATTAGGCCCCACACCAAGACTTCGCACATGGCCTCACAAACCCTGGGGCTGGCCCTGCTCCACCAACTTGGCCCCCAGTCTCAGGAGGTGTGGTGAGCAAATGTCCCCCACTATAGAGAACACCCACTCGCAGGGGACGCTCGTCGGTGGGCAGGACAACAGACCCTTGGCCACTTTGGACAGGGCCGGCCACACGTTCCTCTGAGAGCTGTGTCACCACCATGTTCTGCCCCTCCCATCAACACTATCAGTAGTGCAGCAGCAGCAGAAATCGAGAAGGGAAGCAGGAGAGTCCAGTCTGCTACCTGTAAGGTGGGCAATGGGGCACGTGACAGAGGTGGCAGGGGCCATGCCAGCGAAGTGGCAGGCATCAGCAGCAACCCAAGCCCATCACCATGCCCCAAACTGCACAGGCCTAATTTTGGGAGACAGGCTTCAGAGGCTCACAGCAGTGGTACTAGGGGTGTGGTTTGGCATTGCCTCCTGCCAACATCCTCCACTGCCACGCAGGGCACTGGAAGGCCTGCATTCCAGGAGGCTGTAGCTGTCTCTGCTGTGGCTTCAGGAGCAGGTGCAGGTGCTTCTGGGTCAGATGCTCATCATGGGCCACCAATGTCCCCCATTATTGATGTGATCCCCAGCAATGGATCCCCCCCAACTGCTACAGGCAAGCAGGGTTTGATCACCGGGCAATGGCAGCAGGGAGAGGAGCAGCAGGAGCAGCAGCAGCTATAGGAGGCACAGGGAGAGTGGCAGCAGCATGGTGGGCAGTTGATCATCCTCAGGGTCCCAGTACTCCCCTTCACGGGACATCACTCATATTGGGGACAGCGAGGCAGATACTAGTCCTGCAGAGGAGATGTCTGGTGCTGAGGCGATGACTGTCCCTCTTAGAGCTGTGTCGCCACCATGTTCTGCCCCTCAGTGCTGTCAGTGGTGCAGCAGCAGCAGCCAGTTGAGGCCCAGAAGCATCAGTGCACCATGGAGGAGCTGGGGTGGGGGCAGCTGCCAAGTCCATCGGCACAGAAGCACTGGGGAGGAAGCTGTCTTTCAACTGAAAACCATGCGCATGTTGGGAGAAAGGATTTTGCTCAATGGGCAGCCCTTCTCAGCAGTCGGGGACATGGGGTTTAGGCACCTGATTGGTGTCCTGGCCCCCCAGTTTAAGCTGCCCTCGCACACCACCCTGAGTCAGGCTGCCACCGATGCCTGGTAGCCTGAAACACTCGGCCAAGCAGGGGTGGCAGCCACCAAGTCCTGACCAGGCCTCTGTCACTTCTCCGTTGATGCCTGGAAGCCTGCAGTGCCTGGCCCTGATGGTGACTAGAACCGGAGAACCCGGCACAGCATAGAGCGAGCAGAACTGGAGGCCTGCCAGCACCACCCTAAGTCGGCAGGTTGTGTCAGCCCTGTACCGGGCTTTAAAGGAGCAGGTGAGGGAGCAGATGGCAGGGGATGGGGGCACCACCATCCACATTACCACCGACCTGTGGTCGAATAGGAACGCACAGCACACCTACATGGCAGTGACTGGCAGAGGCTCCCAGCAGTGGCGCTAGCCAGGGCTTGGCGTCGCCTGCTGCCAGTGTCCTCCACTGCCACGCAGGGCACTGGAAGGCCTGCAGTACAGGGGTACAGGAGGCTGTGGCTGCAGGAGCAGGTGCAGGTGCTTCACGGGCAGGGTCTGATGTTCACCATGACCCACCATCGTCCCCCATTAATGAGTCGATCCCCAGCAGTCCAGGGCTGGTGGATCCCACCCCGGCTGCTAGAGGCAGGTCCCAATTCCCGGGTAATGGTAGCAGGGAGAGGAGCAGCAGTAGCAGCAGCAGCAGCAGCTATAGGGGGCATAAGGAGAGTGGCAGCAGCATGGTGGGCAGTATATCAGCCTCAGGGTCTGTGTAATTTTCTTCTTGGGACATCACTGTGATTAGCACAGATCCCATGGCACAGACAGCACAGACAGCATTGGCAACAGAAGCTGAAACTTAGGTCCCAGAGCCCTGAGGTTGGATCCTGGGAATGGAGTGGCTGGCAGCTTCTGGATGAAGTGGAATGACAGCCCTCCCTGCCTGGAACGTAGGCCCCAGAACCCTGATGGAGAGTCCCAGGGCTGGAGTGGCTGTTTCTTGATGCTGTTGAATGATGGCTCTCTGTGAGTGGAATGATGGGCCCCAAAACCCTGACAGTAGGTCCTGGGGCTAGAGTGGCAGCTTCTGGATGAAGTGGAATGTTGGCCTCAGAACCCTGAGGGTGGGTCCTGGGGCACAGAAAACATAGGCCGCATTGGCAGCAGCGGCAGACATTGGATTGACCAGGCACAGAACCCATGGCTCAGACAGCATAGGTGACATTGGCAGCAGCAGCAGGCATTGGACTGACTGGGCACAGAACCCGTGGCACAGACAGTATAGGCCGTATTGGCAGCAGTGGCAGACATTGGAATGACCGGGCACAGAACCCGTGGCACAGACAGTATAGGCAGCATTGGTAACAGCGGCAGACATTGGCTTGACCAGGCACAGAACCTGTGGCACAGACAGCCCCATTGCCTGCCTTACAGGCACTAAACACTATCTCTATCTCTATAACTAAGCTAACTCCTACAACTATCTACTATCTAATCTAATATCTAGATATAGATATAGATATAGAGATTGATCCATCCCATATATAGGCGGCATTGGGATGTGGGGGGACACAAACAACACAGGGAGGGGTACAAAACTGAAATGAAACCTAAATCAATCTAATCCTACTCTAAATAAATAAAAAAACAGGGGAAGGGAATCAGGGATAGAATATATAGAGGGAGAGGGAAAGGATTCAATGGAGGGGGGAGGGAGGAAGAACACATGGAGGGGTAAAAAATAAAAATAACTCCTAAATCTGTCTAATCTAAGGTAAATGAATGAAGCTAGGGAGGTAAACGTGTGGGAATGTGTGAAATAGGAGGAGGATGGGAATGGATTTTTAGGAAAGCAACTGCTGGGAGAGGGACACTTCTGGAGACACTGCTGACAGGATCAGTGGCTAGCTCAGAAGAATTCAGAAGGGGGGAGGGCAATGATTTTTATTACTTGCTACGCCCGCCTTTCCACAAGCTCCATTGGCTCCGTGCAGTCTAGCCCCATGCCAATCGCAGACTGCAAAGCCAGTGGTCTGAGGAAAAGAGGGATGGTGATTGGGCAGGCAGGCTGCTATTCCAAGCCTCTCCACCCCTGACACCAGGAAGTCTGCTCCTCAGATGCCCCTCCTCCTCCTTGGGCTTGTTTACCCCATTTTTCCTGCCTGAACGCGGCTGAACGATACCAAACTCAGCCGAACTGTTCGGAGGTTCGGACGTTCGGTTCGGCCATTCGGTTCGGTTGACCGAACTGGCCGAGTTCAGGCCAAACACCGAACGGCCGAACCACATTCGCACATCCCTAGGAACATGGCTCTGAACATTTGAGCTTCTGCTCATGCCCTGGACTACCATGATTAGCACCTCTCTCCAGCAGGAATCCCAGAGGGAACAGAACCATGTTGGAGGAGGTGGGGCAAAGAAGCTGTCACTCCCCTTTCCGTCATAACTTCATCCCTGGCAGAATGTCTTAATGTCATGACACTCTACATGGAACAGGGCAGGGACAGGGCAGACTATATAGGGCAACATCAGGAAGGAGGCAGGGACAAGAGACTGTTTGGTTCCCTTCCGATGTAACCCTGCCCCTTATGAAGTGTCATGACTAAAGCAGAAACAGGTAACAGAATAATTGTTTGTGGATTTTCCCCCACAATTTCCAGCATGGTATAGTCGACCCAAACAACATTCATCTCAACGGTCAAGCAACCGGTATTTTGAAATTTTGGTTATTCTGATTGTTTTTTATCCTTTTGTTTGTTTTGTTTCCTTTTTTCCCCCTTTGTTTTCCAAAGAAACAATGTAAGTGCAGGGAGTAAAAAGTGGAACTTAGCACAAATGGCCGGAATAAATGAAAGCAAACAAAATGAATAAAATGCACAAATGACATGAAATGACAAAAACCAGTAATTGATCTAGGATCAGATTGATAGCATTCATTAATTGGTTCATTTATTTTGGGTCAAATAGTTCCGACTGATTCAACCGATTTATGCAGTGGGTTCTTATTTGTTCTCTAGTCATGACTTCATGACTAGGGCTGAAACAGGTACTTGATATGGTACCCATGACCAATACCCCAAATTTCCGTGCCATTTCAGGGATCTGAATTGGCACTTAAATGCTTTTTTGAGTAGCCAAAAAAAAGTATTTCTGGTTTCAGGTTTTTGAGTACCCAAAATTACCCTAAACCTTGGGGGGGGGGGGGAATACCCCATAAATTCCCAGAAATCTGAGACTGGAAGCTGGAAACCCAGGACAGAATTGGTATTTTGATCATTCAGGTACCCGATTGAATACTATTTCGGGTACCAAGTACCTCAAATTCAATGGGTATACTCAATGTTATGGGTACTCACTTCAGCTCTAACATGACACTCTTTAGGGAGTGGCACCATATCAAGACAGGGTTTGGCAAAAGAGCTGTGTGGCAGGGAGCAACCTGTTGGAGCTGCTGCCCCTTGAAGAGTTCCAGGGTGCCAGCCATGACTTGATTGGCTGGGTGCAGCAAACTGGGACAGTAGAGGAAGGGTTTGGCAAGGCCAGCCCTGAAGCAAGGGAAAAACTGAACAGGGAGTGTGGCAGCATACTGGCCCTTTAAGGCTGGAGAGTAGAAACCTGGCCATGCCCACTGTCCCAGTATAAGAGGAAGGCGGCTTCTTCAGGAGAGTCAGTCTGTACCTGGAGGCCAAGGTGGAAGGAACTCTAGCAGGATCGCTGCCAGGTGCTGAACTCTGCTGGCGGCTGAGAGCTGACTGAAGGAGGCTGATACCTAAGGTACTGAAGAGTCAAGTCTGGGCATAGCCAGCCTGGAGACTGTATCTGGCTAAGCTGGCGTATACCTAGGGCTTGGGGGCCGTAGGAGTTGTATGTTGGTACTAGACAGGACCTGGAGAGACTCTGATGTGTGTACATAGGTGAATAAAGACTGTATGAACTGATCCCCATTAAAGACTGCATTATTGGGGCCCTAATTCTGTGTGGATTTACCCCGGGGGAACCGCACCCTGTTACAAGCTATTAAACTCTTTGTGTAATGTAAACCTGACTCTCCAATAGGTTGCAGCATCATGGTGCTCCATAGGTGTGGGGCCACATCCTAAAGAGGGTGACAAAGTCCCTGTGGCCCATTCCTTTTCTGATGTGGGTTCTTTATGCCACCCCTGGAGACACCAGTTCTTTGGGTTAGCTATGGCTGACCTGGGGAACCTTTGTAACTGATCTGGAGAAATCAGAGCTTTCCTGAAGACTCTAGCTCAAAACCTGGAGTCTCCAGTTGAAAACCTGGAAAGGTCGCAACTTTAACTACTGCATGCAGCTGACCCCAGCTTGTGCATATAAGCAGCTGGATAGAATGGGCTAGACACTGGAACACACCTCTTCTGCATGTGGAAGAGAAGCTGGTATTCCTCCTTGGGATCCGATCCGTAAGGAACAGAGACCTTGAGCTGATGGCACTTTGATTTCAGTGTGATGTCCAGCTCTACAGAGACCCATCTGTGCCTGGATTTAGGCCCTGAATCCTACTTGAGGATCCTCTTTAGAATAAAAATTTGCCTGCTGATTGACTGCCTCTGGTACATAGGTCCATCCATCAGAACAGGAAGCTTTGTGGAAGAAAGTTTCCTGTTCCAGCTTTCCTGATCTCCGCTAGTTCTGTTCCTGTGAGCCTGAGCCTGTACCCAAGCCTGAACCCATTCCTAGACCAAGCCACAAGAGTAACAGATTACAGAGCTTCTGAAACATCTGGAAAGAGAACCCCAACCTATATATATCTCAGCTTCTACAGCTGTAGGATTAGAATACTATCGCACCTACTACACTGGGAATTGTGCACCTTAGCTAATGTTCATGAGGTGGTGTGAGATCTTTGTTGGAAAGCCCAGGTACTGGAAAAGAGACAACAGCATGAAATAATCTCCTCTTGTTATCCATGGACAGAGGGTGGAAACTAGGGAAGTGCATCAGGGCCCCATATCGTTTTTCATTATTCATTATCATTTTTGTTATTAAAATGTGGTGTTTTCATTTTCGTTAACGAAATGTCAGTTTTCATTATTATTATTGTTATTGGAATCAGTACCGATTTCAAACAAAGATTTATTTTTGGTATCATTATTGGTATCAGTATCGATTTCATGCACCAATGAAGAATTATTGTCAGAAGTTTGAACTCCTTCCCCTTCTCATTGTGATACAGAAAGAACTGCACAGAATAATATATACTATCACAATATGTAGTTTTGTTTATATAATACATACAGAATCTAAGCTAAACCTAACCTATGTATAATACAGAATATTCCTATCCTATAATCCTAATATATATAAGAAAACTCTCTATATATGCAACCAGTATCTATATAATACATGGACAGGGGGAGACAGACAGGGGAAGAGAAAAGGAAAACTCAGAGGTATCTCTACTATCTCTAATCTATCTATCCATCCATCCTACCTCTATCTATCTCTATATATGTGTGTAACCTAAGGAATAAGGATTGGGTGGTAGGGAAGGGAATAAGGGATATATATATATATATATATATATGGGAGGATTTCTAGTGCAAGCACCAGCAGCTTCTGCAAACGCACCCTGACAAGCAAGAGAGCTAACACAGAGTGAAGCAGCCCTACAATATAAAGGGTTGCAGTGCCCTCCCCCAGAGCCCTCCTGATTGGTTCTGGGAGGTAGAGGTATTGAGGTATCACAGGGTGCCATCCAACTGCTGGAACCTGCTTGCACTGCTCATTGGCCAGAAAAACATCCATCAGGTCTTTCCCCTCCCAATTCAAGAGTTAAACACTGTTTGTGGCTCCAAGATGTCTGCTCCCTCCTCTCCTCTCTGTATTTCCCTCCCCAAAACACCTGCCAGGCTGCCAGGCAATAACAAAATCAATAACGACTTTCATTATCATTATTGATTTCATTATTATTTTTGTCATTTTTGTTATTGCAATAACAAAAACAAAAATGACAATTTTTGTCATTGATATAATGAAAACAACATACACACCCCTAGTGAAAACAGACATGCACCTTAACTCCACTTTAACACCACCTGAACACTGCTTTAACTTTCCTTATGCATGTCACAGGGCTGCCTATGGGCACCAATACAGCCCTGCAATATGCATGGAAAACGCTATGTTAACATGGAGTTATGTGCATGTCTGTTTTCACCCAGACCCTGACATCTAGCTATTATCATGTCTGCCTATTGGAGGAATGTCATGTTATCAACATGTCAACAACCTTCATCCTGTATTCAGGGATGTTGTTGGATTTGGGGAAGGGGATTGGTTTTGTTTTTTGTTTTGTTTTTCTGTTTTCTTCAATTCCTGTAGGCACACTCTTCAGGGCGACTGACTAAGGTTGGATAACATTCATTTTCCTGTTTATATTGCCTGAGCAAAAAACCCTTCTCTTAGCAGCGTTCCTTGCAACATAGACTTCCTTGACCTTTTATTTGATTACAGAAGAGGGAACTAGACCATGCTTTAAAGTGATAGAAGAGGAGTCCAGCGACATAACAAATTGTAATAAGTCTCCTTGCTCCGGAAATGTGAATTCATCAAACTCTAGTAAGTCCAAAAGGACCCCAATCCCTGCAGCGATTTCAGTAAAACCCAGCATGTCTCACATATGTCCCCAAGTCCTTATCAGCACTGAGTTCCATCTGCATTGCTGATAGGTCTGCATTGAACAGACAATGAGTTGGTGAATACTCCCCATCTTTCCTTTTAATGATCTCCCTGCGATTCCATAACTCCCAGGGAGGTCATCCAGCACTTTAAAGGGAGAGTCCTCACTCTCAAAGCTATTTACAATCTAACCCTCTTACCCTTGTGTTAAGGTTCCTATGACCTCTTACTAGTTCTTCTTGTTACATGCCTGAGGAAGGGCTGTTTGTGACTTGAAAGCTTCACTTACCAAAGTTGGTTCAATAAAAGAGATTCATCTGAAGAGATCATCTCTACCACTGGATGGGGTGCTGGCACGGATGCGGGTTGGAAAAACTTATGAATCTTGTCTTTGAGATTTAGGGTGCTTTCAGACATTACTATTGGATGTTGCATGGACAAGGGTTCTGAATTCAGATTCAGGTAAAACACAAATAAACACAAAAGAAACCCTGTTTCATCTTCCATATTTGAAACACAAAAAATGTCCTGTAATTTTCAGGTATGTTGGGGTGTGGGGTTGTTGTGCTTCTCAGTTTCCACTTCTAATTTGATGTTTATTGGCCTAGTAGATTCAGCATCTTTCAAGCTTCATGGAACGTTGTAGTGGTCAGGAGAGAGTTTAACCCTAATAATGGTTGTCTATAGGAGTGGATTGTGCTTGGATTTAGGTTAACTTTTGAACTTTGAGTGCTTTGTGGTTCGGGAGTTTGTCCTCCTCTTACAGGCAGCTGGAGGCAGAACTGCACTCAGTGAACTGGATGCGATCGGACGAAAGCATGTTATTCCCCTGCTTGATGTTCTGGAATTCACAGATACCAGGGTCCTTTTCTGTTTATTGTAGGGTCACCACCTCTGCATGTGTGTCTGCACTGCGCACACACACATGCGAGTGCACACACAAACACAGGGCTACATCCCCTTACACACAGAGAGGTTATACAAAGAGGCCAAATTCCCTGTTTTCTTGCTTTCCAACCAACTGTAGCAGGTCAAAAAGTTTGACACACAAAAAATCAGAAAAAATTGGCACTGAAACCACAAATACAAAATGTTCTCCCCCACTGCATATCCCTAATTATGGGTGTAGCTAGGTAGAAATGGGCCCTGGTGAGAAGAGAGAATGGTCCCTTGCTGGGGCACTCCACTCCAGTGTACATATGCATTCTATGTGCATGGGAGCCACTCAGACACGTGTGCCCTGATGCAGCTACATTTGCTGCACCTATTAGAGGGTGTTTTTATGAGATGCGACCCTACATGGCCACCCATTAACCTAACCACCACACATCCAACTGTTCATTTGAAGGTGGTGCGTGGCGATGGGACGTGGGGATGTGTGCTCCCGTGAGCCATGCAGCACCCATTGATGGGTCACTGCTGAAAAGTCTGGAGTGCGCCATGCAGGGCAAGCCAAAGAAGTGCATAGGGACAGGTGCCTACACATCGTATGAACCGGGACACCCACCCACACCAGCAGACAGGTCTGCGGCCAGCTGCCTCCTCAGTCCTGCCTACAGCCCTGCCAGGAGCTCTCAAAGGACATACACATGAATCATAATACCCTGGTGACTCAAAGCACAACAACCCACCCACCCTGTAGAAGTCCTGTGAGGCTGCTGTCCCTTTAAGAAGGGTTTAAGAAGACATGGGCCAGCCAGAGGGTTGAGCACACATAGGGGTGTGGCAGAGCCATCCCCATAGCTTGGGGCCAGCCTGTGAAGGGAACAGGCTGGGAGACCCTGAGTCAGAGTGGGCAGGACACTGGCCCTTTAAGACTGAAGAAGAAGCCTGGTCATGCCCACTCTGCTGGATATAAGAGGAGGCAAGGCAGCGAGGAAGACAGTCTCTGCCTGGGAGCTGAAGGGACCACATCTCCCTGATAAGGTCTTCCCACTTGATTCTTTCCAGGGTGCTGAAGAGGAGAACCCAGTATTGGGAGAGGCTGTGCCCAGGAGGAAGCCTCATTCCAGGGGAAGGCTTGGTCAGAGCCTGGGACTTTGAGGCCTGGCTAGATGGACAAGGGGGGGTTGATGTTTTGTTGCTCCTAAGGTTGTTAGAGATGGACCTGGAGCTGCAGGGTGAAGGCGGATGAGCTGACCGCTCAGGGATTGTGTACACTGGGTCAAATAAAGGACTGTGGAATAATACCCTCTGGACTGCCTGTGCTGGGTCCTAAAAGAGGGTACTCCCTTCCTTAGAGGGGGATTCAGCCAAGGCTCAGGCTGAATAGGCATGGCAGCGGGGTAGGGCTAATTCCCTAGAGACCCCCCAGCACCCCTGTGTGGCCCTGGGAAGACCCCCTGCTACCCTCCCCCCACCACCACCACCACCTCCTTGCGATGCACGAGAGAAGAGCCAACACCATAGAGGACAGAAGCTTAGACAGGAGCTTCCGGCATGTCCCCTCTAGTATATGCCTCTGTTATTGCCCAGGACTGCCAGAAGCTACACAGGCTCCTGGGCAGGAAGGGGTTATTGGCTACTGCGGCTTTCTGTTTCCATGATGTCTGCAGCTGTGTATCATGACACACACAAAAATCAGAAAAAATTGGCACTGAAACCAGAAATACAAACTCTCTCTCCTTCCCTTCCTTTGAGGCTCACTCTGTGCATCTCTACTCCCCCCTCCATCTCCGCATCACTGTCATCTCTCTCTGGCTCTCTCTCTCTGAATTTGAGTCCTGGCTCACTCTCTTCCTCTCCGACGATACCCCCACTCTCATCCTGGGTGACTTCAACGTTCACGTTGATGTTCCTTCCCAGCCCTCCATCTCTCGCTTCCTCTCACTAGCCTGCTCCTTCAACCTCCACCTTTGGACCAACTCCCCCACCCACGCTAACGGCCATTCTCTTGACCTTGTCTTCTCTAGGAACTGCTTGGTCTCGGATCTCTCCTTCGATCCTCATCCCATCTCTGACCTCTTCCTTGCCTCCTTCAACGTCTCCCACTGTCCCCCCGCCTCTTTCCCATCTTCCTGCCCCTTCCATGACCTGCAGCTCATTAACCCTCTGGACTTTGCCTCCTCTCTCTCCCCCCCAGTCTTCTCCTCCTCCCCTGACTCTGCTGTCTCGGCTTTCAATGCCCCTCTCTCCTCCCACCCTGCCTGCCTCTGGCACAAATCCCACTTTCATGCTGACCTCCTTCACTTCAAGTTCTCCCTCCTTCCTTACTTCTGCTATCTCCTTCACTAGACAGCATTTCTATGCTTCCTGAATTGAGTCCTGTTCTCGGGATCCTCGCCACCTGTTCTCCACCTTTGACTCCCTCCTCAAGCCTCCCTGTCCTTCTCCTACCTCTGCCCTTTCTGCTCAGGATCTTGTTTCCTTCTTCACCTCCAAGATAGACAAGCTCCGCCTCGACATCGCTTCCCAGTCCGCTCCTCTTCCTACTCCCTCCCCTCTGCCTCTTCCCCCTACTTCTCTTCTGTCTTCCTTCCCTCCCACCTCCCTTGAGGAAATCGCCTCCCTGCTCTCTTCCTCCAATCCTTCTACTTGCCCCATTGACCCCCTCCCCTCCCACCTCCTGACCTCCATTGTTTCCACAGTCACCCCTTTCCTCCTGCACATCATAAACCTCTCCCTCTCCACTGACTCCCTTTCCGCCACCTTCAAGCATGCTACTGTCTCTCCTATCCTCAAAAAGTCCATTCTTAATCCCTCTGAACCATCTAGCTACCATCGTGTCTCTCTTTTGCTTCCAAGCTTCTTGAACGTGTTGTCTAGGGCTGTGCAAATGCGGTTCTGAAGTTTGGGGTTTGGCCCAAACTCGGGGTATTCGGCCCATTTGCAAACACCCTGAATCCAAACCGCCCCCCACCCAAACCAGCTGAAAAAAGTTCAGGTTCCAAATCCATTCAGGCAGGGGCAGGAAGGAACCTGGTATCCCCCCTCCAGGCTGCGCGGGTGGAAGGGGCACCG
The DNA here is from genome assembly GCA_003113815.1 of Sphenodon punctatus. Taxonomy (NCBI): domain Eukaryota; kingdom Metazoa; phylum Chordata; class Lepidosauria; order Sphenodontia; family Sphenodontidae; genus Sphenodon; species Sphenodon punctatus. The sequence continues at coordinate 1,863,503 of QEPC01012160.1, read as the reverse complement.
GGGAGCACCTTCCCCCCCCCCACCGTGCCCAGCCTTGTAAAAAAAAAAAATTTTTAACCCCACCCACCCTAGGGATTTCCCTGCCTGGTGGTGCCAGAGCTCTGGCCCCAGGTCCGGCAGCGGGTCCGGCGGCGACGGGTCTGGCGGCAACGGCGCTCCGGAGCACCACCACCAGACCTGCCACCAGACTCGCCGCCACTGCCACCACTGCTGCCAAACCCAGATCCCAATGTACCTGGTGGTGCTGGGGCTCCGGAACTGGATCTGGCAGCAACAGCGGGTCCAGCGGCAGCACTCCAGAGCACTTCAGGCCACTACTAGGCCTTCCTGTTTAACCCTTTTCTCTCCCTCTGTTCCCCTTCCTTTGTCTCTCCCCCTCCCCCTATCTCTCAGATTGTAAGCCCTAGGTGTCACGGCTCCGAGGTCAGAGCCTGGGGAGGGAGGGAAGGAAGGTAGGAGGGCAAGGACAAAGGGAACAGAGGGCACAACAATTTACACTAAGGTCCCTCAGTATGGACAGGCTCCAGCATCCGGAGCCTAAGGAACAAGGAAGCCAAGGAAGTGGCAAGAGGGGAGGGAACGAGGGACTGTCATGGCTCAGAGGTCAGAGCCTGTGGAGGGGGGGAATGAAGGAAGGAGAGATAGGCGGGAAAAGGGATAGGAGAGGAGGCAAAGGGGTAACACGGGGACCTCTCAGCCAATCTCCGATACCAAGGAGACGAAGTGTTCAGCATACGAGCCAGATGCGCTGGCCTAAGAAAGCATACGGCTCATCATTGTGGTCAAGGGATAGGAAGCTAGGGAGGGGGAAACCAGAGCCAGGGAACAAGAAGCCAAAGGCAGGGAACTGGGAACCAGAGCAGGGGGATCACCAGGAAACTCTAGGTAGGGGGTAGAGAACAACAGGGGGTTCAAGGCAAGGAATTAGGGAAAGATAGGAGACCCAGAACAGGGGCCCAGGGCAAGAAATGGGGAACCCAAGGCAAGGGGGGGGGCAAGAAAACCTGAAGTAGGGAATCCAGAGGCAAGGGAACAAGAAAGCCTGAGGCGAGGCAACAGGAAGCCAGAGGCAGGGGGGAAGCCAAGGCAGGGAGCAAAGCTCCTAGGACCCAAAGCACAGAGACAAGGAAGCAGGCAGGGCTCTTGTGGATTCAAGGGTCAAGGAAAGCTAAGAAGAGAGACAGGAGAACCCTAACAGCCCTAAGACAGGCTGAACAAGACTAAAGACAAAAAGGAACAGGACCCACTAGAGGGGGATGTAGAAAATGAGAGACAGGCTAGCATAGAGACAGGACAAGGGGCAAAGAGGTAACAAACCACACGCTCAGTGCAGACAGATGGAGAGGGAGGGAAACTGGGCAGGAAAAGCCCCCAACAATCAAAGCTACAAAAGGGACAAGTGTTCATACATGGGGAAGGGTTCACATGCTAATGACACAAAGGGGAAACACATTAAGACTTACCCACACCAAGACACAAAACATACACAGAGACACAAGCAGACGTAACAGGGAAGCAGGCCAAGCAACAGCCAGAGAGAAATGACTCAAAGCTCCACACCCACCACAGCTCTCAGCAGCCCTAAATACCACAAAGGGCCAATCAAGCTGTGGCAGGTGGGTCCACGCCCACTCCCAGGTGCAGGTGGGACACAGAGCGGGAGGGAAGGGGGTGAATACAAGGGGAAAAGCCACTCCCTACAGCCTGGCACCAGGGGAAAAACACCCTTAAACAACTTCTTAGGCCATGGGTTCAAGGTTCAGCCCTGACACTAGGGCAGGGATGCTGTCTATTCAATTACTTTATAAAGCACCAGGTACATTGCTTGTGCTATATAAATGCTTGCTAATAATAATGACAGTGGGTGGGGCTTGGGATGACAGGTTTTGCTGGGCAGGGGGAAAGACTGCCCATATGAGTTGTTTGCAGGACTGATCCGTGGTGGCAGGAGTGCCTGGAGGCTGCCTGCGTGGCCATGGTGGCCACTCGGGGAGTTGCGCGTTAGAATCCCTCCCCACTCACTCGATGTGGGTGGGTGCTCTGCAGCTGTGCCACTCAGTGACTACGGGCCACTCCTTTAACATTTCTCATTTAAAAATGCTCTTTGGCCCTTTTCACACAGACACTCGAACACTGATAAAATGGGTGTTCCATGTTGTTATACATGTTGCAGGGCTACAGGTGTGCTCTCTGTGTGCCCTGCAACATGTATAATAAAATGTAATACCCCTTTTATCAGTGTTAGTGTCTGTGTGAAAAGGGCCATAGCTACACCCCTATCTCTAAGAACATAAATAGTGCCATACTGAGTCAGACCAACGGTCCATCAAACCCAGCATCCTGTCCTCAACAGTGGCCAATTTGTAAAGTGCCAGGTACATTGCTGGAGCTATATAAATGCTTGCTAATAATAATAATATTAATTAATTAATTAATAAGAAGAACCAACAGTCACAATGGGCAATCCATTCCCCATTGTTCACTCCCAGATCCCGACAGTAAGAAGTTAATCCTGGAAGCTACTTAGTTAATAGCCATTAATGAACCTACTCTCCAAGAACTTATCCAGGCCTTTTTTAAACCCAGCTATATTACTGGCCTAATATGGAAAGCAAAGGTATGGTCACCACCAAGTTCGGCATGATGTGTTAACTCTTACCCTACAGGGATGATATATTGTGCAAGTGTTGACATATCAAAATAATTCCATATTGGACTACAACAAGGTGTTTTCTGTGGCTATGATAGCCTCTTTTTTGTGATGGCTGAAAAAATGCCCTTAGCCATTCTCTCCTACTCCTTCATGATGAACTGGTAGAGAAGATATTAGACTTGGGAAACCAGGTTTCAAATCCTGTCTTAATCATGAACTTATTGGGTAGCCCTGGTCAAGTCACTTTGATCTCTCTGTTTTAATTCCCCAACTGTAAAATGGGAATAATAGTTCATAACCTGCCCCACAGGGTTGTGGTGGGGCTGAACTAGGTAAGCATTGTAAAGCACTTTGAACAGTGAAAGTGCTTTAGGAATTATACTTAATAATACCTAGCGATGGGCGAACGTGGTTTGGAAGTTCGGAGTTCGGCCCAAACTCGGCCTGTTCGGATGACTGAACCCAAACCCGAATCCGAATCTGAACCCAAACTGACCGAACCGAACTCAATTCCGAACGCCGAAATGATCGAACAGTTCAGGCAGTTCGGATCCCATTCGGGTGAGTTCGGGTGGCTAAAACAATGAAAACGTGGTGTCACTGGAAGGTCAAACGTGACAGGGAGGAGGAGTCAGCTGAGGAGCAGACTTCCAGGCACCAGGGGTGGAGACGCTCGGAGTAGCAGCCAGTCTGCCCAATCACCATCCCTGGCTTCACATTCTGCGATTGGCCACGGGCTAGGCTGCACGGAGCCAATGGGGCTTGCGGTGAGGCGGGCGCAGCAAGAAACAAAACTATCTGCCTCCCCCCTTCCCAACACCTTCTGAGCTAGTCACTGTTCCTGAACAGCAGGCGTTTCAGAAGGCTCCCTCTCTCCCAGCAGTTTTTGTTCCTTCCTATTCCCAATCCATTGCCATCCTCCTCCTATTTCACCCATCCAACCCAT
>QEPC01012160.1:1842974-1854047 GCA_003113815.1 Sphenodon punctatus | reverse complement strand
GCTAGTCTTTCCCCTTACTCTTACTGTCGGCCCTCCTCTGCTGACTGCTGCTACCAACTTCTTTGTAACCAAGCCAAGCACACACACCTGAGACTTCGCATCCACCTGAATGTTTGTTTCTTCTCCCCTGTCTCTCCCACTGTCCCCAATCCCTGTCTTCTCCCCCCCCCTTTGTCTTTGTCTTTTAGATTGTAAGCCACAGGCAGGGACCGCGTCTAATTCTATGTTCTGTACAGCACCAGGTCATACGACTGGCACTATATAAATGTCTAATAATAATAATAATAATTAATAATAATAAATGCATGATATTACTTAGGTGTTTATGTGTTCCTGTTTCAGAGAGGCTGAGGATTCGGAGGACTCAGTTGTCAGCATTGGTGCCATGCGCAGGACAGCGAGGCGGAGGTTACCAGTGCCACTGCCAGACAGGGGGCGCAGAAGGGCCGATGTTTGGCGGTGGTATGAGAAGCATAAGGAATTCACCATCTGCACAGTAAGGCATGGGGGCTGGAACAACAGGGAATGGATTGCCCTATGACCTGTTAGGAATGCATTGGAATTTCCCTGCCTAGAGAGATTGGCCACCACACCCACCCACTTGTGGAGACAGAATGCAGGCAGGGCTTGATAGACCATTGGTCTGACACAGTATGGCACTTCTTATCTTCCTATCTTTTTATGTTCTCTAGATCTGCCGGAAAAGATTTAACAGGACCAGACAGGGGACCACATCTAGGCTCATCGCCCATGTAGAGAAAATCCACGGCAAGACAATGAGGCAGCAGGACTCTGGCATGGCTGTGGTGGAGCATCAGTGCTAGAAGGGGGGGGGAAGGCAACCATCAAAGTCCTTCCCCCTCCTCCAATTCCGCTGAGGAGTCCTCCACCCAGGAGGAGTCTGAAGCAGCAAGGGTCTTTAGGGCCGAAGTGGAGAAGCCCACCCAGGACTTCCTGGATGGGGTATGGCTGCATGCTGTAAATAGGGAGAACTGGCTGGTGGTGACGTTCCAGGAGGTCGAGGTGGAGAGACAGAAAGTGGAGGCGTACTCGCAGTACGTCTCTGCCCAGATCGCTGACCTGGAGCTTTACTTCCAGTCGCTCTCCAAGTGGCAGGCAGTCATGTCAGGGGCCATGGACTTTGCCCTCCTGAATGGGTACGAGATGCCGGAGCACAGGGTGTCCGACCCTAGGTCCCGTGCTCCCCTTTTGCCTTTCCCCCAAGTTCCAGGGGACCGGCCCAAAGACTGAGTACTAGTACACCACTTAAGTTTTCTTTCCAGTTTCTAATGTTTGATTTTGGTTTTATAATGTTGTTGTTTTTGTTTAAAAAGTGTTTTTATGAGCTTTGTTTTTACTGTCCAATCTTTTATCCCTCTGTGCTGAAGTTCTGACAGGTGACAGACTCTCATACAGCTTGTCGATCCCTATGAGCAGCACCTAGCACCACATGTAGTGTAGGTAAGGTATTAACCCAAAGATGTGCCATGCAGCAGCAGGGTCTCAGCTTGCAGACAGCCCCCTAGGAGGGACAGGGCTTGTGTCTGTGTGGGTGTGCCAGAGAGAAAGAGAGACAGGCTCCTTGGCAATGGGCAGCAGGCGGCGGATGCTGGTGGTTAGATGGGCTTTTTTTTCAGCAGCTTCAGCAGGCATCCGCAGGTGGGTGAGGAGGAGTAGGCTGGGGGTGTGTGGCAGGCTGGCGTGCAGGCACCGGGCTTCTGGATGCAGTGGAATGGAATGCAGCCCCAAGTGACTGGAATGATGGTCCCAGAATCTCATTGATGGTTCCTGGGATGGGCAGGCATGACTGATTCAGGTACAATGGAATGACAGCCTATGGGAGTTTAATTATGTCCCTAGAATTAGTTCATGGTTGGGCACACTTCATTCAATCATGCGCTAGGTAGTAGCAGCAGGAACAGGAACGCACGCAGGCAGGCAGGCACATATAATACGTTGTGTTATATTCCATCTCATTCTTGGTTTGCTGCTGGATGTGGACATCGGGTGCACGAGCACAGATGGGAGTTCTTCCTGGTTCTGGCAGGTAGCAGCTTGAGCTGAATACACCTACCTCTCCCCCTCCACCCCCATCTCTCTCGTTCTAGAGGAGAGCCTCTCTCTCTGGCCATATAGTGCATGTGACAGCATGGGGGGATTGTGTCTCTCTCCTAGCAGTGGGGAAACTTTCTCTCTCTCTCTCTTATTTCTCTTTCTCTCTCGGCAGCAACCTGGGTGGGCAGACAGGCAGCATGGCATGAGAGGTGGGCAGGCAGTCTGGGGCAGGCTTAGAGCTTGGCGGCAACCTGGGCGGCGCAGACAGGCACCTTGGCATGAGAGGCAGTATGGAAGGCAGACTGGAACCTTGTCAGGGCACTCTGATAGACTGGCGAAGGCTGTGTGTGCAGACAGTGAGCGAGAGAGAGAGAGAGAGAGCACCAGTCAGATAGGTGGGCTGAGATCACCTAGTTAGAGGTCGGCCGGTTGGCAGGCTTACAGTTTCCCAATGCCACCCGGCATCATGAGGTCAGTCAGATAAGGCAGCTGAGGCCATCTAGTATGAGGGAGAGAGAGGGAGGGGCAGGGCGGGTGCCGGGCATTGGGAGGGAGGGACAACACCTCAGCAGCACAGCAGCAGTAGCCCTAACCCAGATTGAGGAGGAGGAGTCCTGTCCCAAGACTGCCCCTGGCATGGGATGGCTTCTGCCACTGCACCATTAATCCTTGTCCAGGGGCAGATTGGGGAATCCCAGCAGCGGAAGGTTCACTTTTAGGAAGAGCAACTGCTCCACCAACTTGGCCCCCAGTCTCAGGTGGTGAGAGGAGCAAATGTCCTCTCCCATGGAGAACACCCACTTGCTGGGGACACTGGTTGGTGGGCAGGACAGGATACCCTTGGCCACTTTCGACAGGGCCAGCCACACGTTGGCCTTGGCAGCCCAGTAGGCCAAGGGATCGCTGCTGGGAACAATGCATGGCTCCTCCTCCAGGTAGGTCTCCACGGCTCCTGAAGTGCCATCGTACTCCCTCTCATAGCTCTGTCTGGGCACCACCTGCACCACTGCCCTCAGCCACGCTGCTTGCCCTATTGTGGACGGTACCATGCTCCCCAGAGTGGCCTGCACATAGGCCAAGCTGCTTCTGCTGGCAATAGGGGTGCTGCTGCTGCTGGCGCTGCTACCGCTAGAGCTGGGGGCAGGGATAGACCCAACTGGATGAAAGGGGTGGCTGGCACTGCTCCCACTCCCACCATCCCCAGGGGTGTCCTGCTGCTGCTGCTGCCACCACGCACTCTCCAGAGCCTGCTCTGCCTCCCGGACTAGCCACCAGCACACCCTTCCAGTGGCCGTAGAGCACTATCTCATGTGCCATGCTGCCCTTGACTCTGGGGTCCAGCATGGTTGCCACAATGTATTTCTCGCACTTCAACAGGTCATCAAAATGTGCCTTCAGCCCTGCCTTTAGCTGCCACGCCAGGTCAGGCACCTCATTGTCCAGCTTCCTGCCCTCAGGGCCACAATCCCACCCCCCAAGAATCTCGTCCCGCAAGCTTCCTCCCCCGCTCGATCAGGGATCTAAGGGTGCCTGGCCCAATCTCCTTATTCCCCCAAGCCCAGAGCATCCCTGACCACCAGGTGAAGGGTGTGTGCAGTGCAAGGGATGCTGGTGAAGCCCTCCTCATGGACTACCTTCAGTATACTGTCCGCGTTGTCCATCACCACACACCCCTTGGTGAAGGCCATGCCTGGCGTGACCCACTCCCTCCCCATGGTGGTCAGGGCTGCCTCGATGTTCTTGGTGGTTTAGGGGTGGTTCATTATTTGTGCCTGAAGCAGGGCTCACCTATACCCTGCTTCAGGACCCCTCCTGCCACTCCCCAAAGCTGCCTCCAGGTCCTGGCACCAGTGCGCTGTTACCGCCAGGTAGGCATGCTGGGTGTTCCTGCTGGGCCACAGGTCCGTGGTGAAGTGAACTGTGGCCCCCCTGCCAGCTGCTCCCTCATCTGCTCCTTCAAGGCCCTGTACAGCTCTGGCACCACAGTCCAACTGAGGGTAGAGTGGGATGACAGCTTAAACTGGGGGGCCAGGGACCCTACCAGCCGCTTGAAGCCCATGTCATCTACAATGGAGAAGGGCTGCCCATCCAGTGCAATCATTTCTCCTATCAGGCACCTGGTTTTCTCTTGAAAGCCACGCCGCCCTCCAGCTGCCAATGGCCTTGGCATCTGCCCCCACCCCAGCTCCTCCATGGTGGACTGACACTGCTGGCAATTTTTTAAAACATAATTCTAACTATAGTATTAACTATTCTAAAATCTATGTTCGTAAATATTATATCTAAAGGCCTAGTCCTACAAACACACTCTAAAATATCAAAACTGAATAATTAACTATACACTACTATCTTTATCTAATCTAACATAACTCTTTACGAACATAGATTTTAGAATAGTTAATACTATAGTAGAGTTATGTTTGAAAAAAATAGAACAAATTGAATATATTCAATTTTTTCAAACATAACTCCAACTATAGTATTAACTATTCTAAAATCTATGTTCGTAAATATTATATCTAAAGGCCTAGTCCTACAAACACACTCTAAAATATCAAAACTGAATAATTAACTATACACTACTATCTTTATCTAATCTAACATAACTCTTTACGAACATAGATTTTAGAATAGTTAATACTATAGTAGAGTTATGTTTGAAAAAAATAGAACAAATTGAATATATTCAATTTTTTCAAACATAACTCCAACTATAGTATTAACTATTCTAAAATCTATGTTCGTAAATATTATATCTAAAGGCCTAGTCCTACAAACACACTCTAAAATATCAAAACTGAATAACTAACTACACACTACTATCTTTATCTAATCTAACATAACTCTCCTACAACTATGTATCTATCTATAGTAACTAACTAATTATATCTAATATCTATCTATCTATATATACAATATTACACAGGGATGGGGGGGAACACAAAGAACACAGGGAGGGGTACAAAACTGAAATGAAACCTAAATCAATCTAATAATCCTACTCTTAAATAAATCCAACAACAGGGGAAGGGATGGAGGAATATATAGAGGGAGAGGGAAAGGATTCAATGGATGGGGGAGGAAGAAGACAGGGAGGGGTAAAAAAATTAAAATAACACCTAAATCTATATAATATAATCTAAATAAATTATAATATGGAGGTAAATGGGTTGGATGGATGAAATAGGAGGAGGATGGCAATGGATTCGGGAGCTGGGAGGTACACAAACTGCTGGGAGAGGGAGCCTTCTGAAAACGTCTGCTGTCAGGAACAGTGACTAGCTCAGAACGTGTTTGAAGGGGGGAGGGCAATGAGGTTTGTTAATTGCTGTGCCCGCCTCACCGCAAGCCCCATTGGCTCCATGCAGCCTAGCTCGTGGCCAATCGCAGCCTGCGAAGCCAGTGGTCTGAGGTGAAAAGGGATGGTGATTTGGCAGGCTGGCTGCTACTCTAAGCCTCTCCACCCCTGGTGCCTGGAAGTCTGCTCCTCAGCTGACTCCCCCTCCCTGTCACGTTGTACCTTCCAGTGACACATTTTTGTCACCTGAACTCATCCGAACTCGATCCGAACTGAGTGAACTGTTCGGTCGATTCAGAGTTCGGTATCAGGTTCGGTTCAGTCGGTTTGGGTTCAGATTCGGTCATCCGAACTGGCTGAGTTCAGGCCGAACTCCGAACTTCTGAACCGCATTCGCACTTCCCTAATAATGGGCTAAAAACCAGAGACCTGAGATTAAACGTGTGTTTGTGGTAATACTAACTGTGTGATTGTGAATTCCTCAGGCAAGGTGGAGGAACGGAGGCATAGGCTAGCTGGAGATGTCAGGTAGGGCATCTCCATGCTTAAATTGTGAGCTTTGTGGGACAGAGACCAACTTACAACTATGCCTCTACAGTCCCTAGGACAATGGGGAGTTCTGAGCATGACCACAATAAATAAACCAATAACATCAGAGGTCTCCCCCCTCCCCCCCCCCTTGCATTTCCAATGAGGACAAACTTACCTAGCTACTTATACGGAGTTCACCCACACAGTCTTTTCTGGCCCACAGAAATAGGTGAGACATAGAGCATCCAGAGTTCATGTACCCAGAAATGGTCACCCCTCAGGCAAACTGTGAGCAGATTAAGGTACCAGGGACAAACTGAGCCACCAAGGCATGAGCGAGACGGCACTTAAGGCAAAAGTAATGGGAGCAGTTTGCAAGAAGCCAAATGGGGAATGACCTTGAATGATCCACAGCAGGACTTGGGATGCTTAATCATGAGGAACAAAAGGCAAACAAGAGATGTTCTTCTACCTTGGGAACATCAGGGAATAAAATAAAAAGGTAAAAAAAATAAAAACATTTTAAAAAAATCCTTGACAACCTTAAGTAGGATTGCCACTAGAGCTGAATCAGGTAATCTTTGGGTGTTGTGTCAGGCACCTGACTGGCTCCCCGATGATCGATCAGGTACCTGAATATCCGAAAAATCTGTAATATTTGTTACTGATTGATTTTCCAGTTAGCAATCAGTAAATCGGGATGGGAAATTGAAGCATTGGGATGCAAACTCAAACAATCATGACCAGAAGTCTATATTCTGGGACCAGAAGTCAACATTCCAGGGATGGGAAGTCAGCATTCTGAGACTTCAGATACACAACTCAGACACTAGGGCTAAGATTTCCCATTCTGAAGGGAAATCATACTGACTTTTTGGGCGTGCTTGCAAGTCTCTGTCAGTACCTTGTCAGTTTCTGGTGATTCTGTGCTTCCACCATTCTTTTTTCCCCATCACTTTTGGCACTTTCTGGGATTTTTTTTGTCACTTTCTGGGAATTTTATGACAGTTCTGTGGCAGATTTATAGCAATTTCCAGCACTTCCCCGGTGCTTAGCTGGCAAGTTTTCATATCCACAGCCCCAAGGGCACATGCAGGGCAAACATGGGCCTTGGAACTGACCCATGGCAGCCCTGTTCAGTGCAAAAAATATCAGGAAATGGTGAAAACAGCGGGAAAGCTGGTAAGTTTCCATGTTGCATGAATCTTTGTGAATGCTCTACTTCCAACGGAGGTAACAATCACTGAGATTTTTCGTTTCAGGTCTGTCAGGCACTAACAGAGTAGTGATTAGTACCCACATGTTGCAGGTTGATTTGGGTACCAGAAAGTCATCAACTATACCTGTTTCTGTGGGTACTCGTTTCAGCTTTAGTTGCCCCCTTTTGCTGAAACCATTCCTGGACACCTGCATTGGAAGAGTAAGTAAGTGAACCATGAGAGGAGGCTTTCTATCTGTCTGGGTACCACTGCACCATGCTGAGCAGAGGTTTGTGGCTGATGCAAGAGGTATTGATGCAGGCACTCAGATCCTACTGGAAGAGTTGTGTTTCTGGGCTCCCCTGGGGTGTATTCAACCTCTGCAAACCATACCACGCTGTCAAGCACCAAGATCTTGCTGAAGGCTTGGTTGGCCAGTAGTATGCCCAAAGTGAATTAGAGACTGCAATGAGAAAAGTGAAGGAAACTGGTCACAATTTCACGAATTTCCAATACACTGAGCATCTGTGTCAGCTGTACAACTGGAGTATGGACAAACACCACCAATTCAAGGGTGCAGCTTAGATCTGAGATGGGTACCCACAAAAATGGGTATACTCATCAAAACTGTGGTTTAGTAGTCACCCTGGCCCAGTAATTAGGGCTGTACCGAATTGTACTAGGTACTCGGGATGAATTTCAAGTGCCAAGTACTCAGTCTGAGTACTCAGTACTGTAGGGGTGGGACATCAGACAAAATACCGGTTACCAGTTTTACCGGTTACCGGTTTACAAAAAACTGGATTACCGGATTAAAACCGGATTACCGGTGCCGGATTTATTGCATTGATTTAAATGGGGAACTGTCCCCATTGAAATAAATGGGGGGAAAAAATACCTCCCCCTCCCAGGCTGTGTGGGTGGAAGGGGGGCACCCCCCACCCAACCTGCCCAGCCTGGATTTTTTTTAAAAAATTTTTTTTTACCCTAAGTCCCTACTAGTGCGAGCTCCAGGCCACCACCGGTGACCCGGAGCCGGCACCAGCAGGTACTAGGGTGATCCCTGGGGTGGGGGTGGTTTAACACACCCCCATCCCAGGGATCACCCTAACTCCCCACCCAGGGATCGCCTACCTTTGGTGCTCCGGGCGGCGGAGGCGGTGGCGGCAGCAGCTGCAGTCCAGTGGCTTCAGCGCTGGCTGTGGCTTCCGGCTTCAGCGCTTTCTAGGCCTTCCAGGGAACTTCTGGGTTTCCCCAGAAGACCTAGAAAGCACTGAAGCCGGAAGCCACAGCCAGCGCTGAAGCCGCCAGACTGCTGCTGCCGCCCGGAGCGCCAAAGGTAGGCAATCCCTGGGTGGGCAGGTAGGGTGATCCCTGGGGTGGGGTGTGTGTTAAACCACCCCCACCCCAGGGATCACCCTAGTACCACAGTACCTACCTAATGGTGTGGGCTCTGCGTCGCTGGGACTGGAGTGGCTGTTTCTTGATGCTTTGGAAAATTGGCTCTCTGTGCAAGGAATGATGGCCCTGCACCCATGACGCTGGGTCCTGAGGCTAGAGTGGCAGCTTCTGGATATTGGCCACAGCCCTTCCTGCCTGTAACTTGGCCTCACAACCCTGGTGGCGGGTTCTGGGGCTGGAGTGGCTGTTTCTTGATGCTTTGGAAAATTGGTTCTCTGTGCGAGGAATGATGGCCCTGGACCCATGACGCTGATGGTGATTCCTGGGGCTGGAGTGGCTGTTTCTTGGTGCGGTGGAATAACACACCTCTGTGCGAGGAATGACCCATGACAGTAGGTCCTGGGGATAGAAGAGTGGCAGCTTCTAGATATATATTGACCACAGCCCTCCCTGCCTGTAGCTTGGCCCCAGAATCCTGATGGTGGGTCCTGGGTCTGGAGTGGCTTTTTCTTGGCATGGTGGAATGGCACGCCTCTGTGCAAGGATTGATGGCCCCGAACCCATGACGCTGGGTCCTGGGACTAGAGTGGGAGATTCTGGATATTGACTACATCCCTCCCTGCCTGTAACTTGGCCCCATAACCCTGGCAGTGGGTCCTGGGGCTGGAGTGCCTGTTTCTTCATGCTTTGGAAAAGTGACTCTCTGTACGAGGAATGATGGCCCCGGACCCATGACGCTGGATCCTGAGGCTAGAGTGGCAGCTTCTGGATATTGGCCACAGCCCTCCCTGCCTGTAACTTGGCCCCAGAACCCTGATGGCAGATACTGGGGCTGGAGTGGCTGTTTCTTGGTGCGGTGGAATGACACGCCTCTGTGCAAGGAATGATGGCCCCAGACCCATGATGGTGGGTCCTGGGGCTAGAGTGGCAGCTTCTAGATACATATTGGCCACAGCCCTCCCTGCCTGTAACTTGGCCCCAGAACCCTGGAAGTGGGTCCTGGGGCTGGAGTGGCTGTTTCTTGGTGTGGTCAATTAAGTGTCTTGGTGTGAGGAATGATGGCCCAAGACTTATGACGGTGGGCCCTGGGGCTTAAGTGGCAGTTTATAGATATTGGCCACATCCCCCCATGCATGTAACTTTGCCCCAGAACCCTGGCAATGTGTCCCGGGACTGGAGTGACTGTTTCTTGATGCAGTGGAATGACATCGCCTCTGTGTGAGGAATGATGGTCCCAGACCCATGACAGTGGGTCCTGGGGCTAGAGTGGCAGCTTCTGGGTATTGGCCACAGCCCTCCCTGCCTGTAACTTGGCCCCAGAACCCTGGTGGCGGGTCCTGGGGATACAGTGGCTGTTTCTTGGTGCTGTTGAGCGAAGTCTGTTGGTGCGAGGAATGATGGCTCCAGACCCATGACGATGGGTCTGGGGCTAAGGTGGCAGCTTCTGGGTATTGGCCACAGCCCTCCCTGCCTGTAACTTGACCCCAGAACCCTGGTGGCAGATTCTGGGGCTGTAGTGGCTGTTTCTTGATATGGTGGAATGACATCGCCTCTGTGCGTGGAATGATGGGCCCCAGAACCCGTGGCATGGACAGCATGGGCGGCATTGGCACTAGCACCAGCAGACACTGGTTGCCAGGGTACAGACCCCTTGGCACAGATGGCATATAGGCCTGGCCTGGGTGCCACTGGCACCAGCAGACATTGGTTGCCAAGGTACAGAACCCTTGGCACAGCCAGCATATAGGCCTGGCCTGGGGGCCATTGGCACCAGCAGACAGTGGGTTGATGGGGTACATAAACCTTTTCACAGACAGAATATAGGCCTGGGGGTCATTGGCACTAGCAGCAGCTGACATTGGTTGCTGTGCAGGCAGTCAAGTGGCTTGGCATGAGCGGCAGTCAGGCAGAATGAGGCAGGGTTCGAGCTTTGCAACCTGGGTGGGCGGGCAGGCAGCATGGCATGAGAGGCAGTAGGGCAGGCGGGCTTGGGCAGGGTTTGAGCTAGGCAACCTGGGTGGTCAGACAGGCACCTTAGCATGGGAGGCACGAAGGCGGACTGAGGCATGCTTTGAGCTTGGCGGAAAGCTGGGCAGGCAGACAGGCAGCGTGGTATGGGAGGCAGTAGGGCAGGCAGGCTGGGACATTAGCAGCAGGACACTCAGATAGGCTAGCAAAGACTGTGCAGCGTGAGAGTGCGAGAGCCAGTCAGTGTCACATAGGCGGGCCGAGATCTTGTAGCCATAGGCCAGCTGGCAAGCTTACAGTTTGTTTTCCAATGCACCCTGCATCATGAGGTCAGTCAGATAAGGCGGCCGAGGCCATCTAGTATGAGACAGAGAGGGGGGGGAAGAGCGGGTGCCAGGCATTGGGAGGGAGGGACAGCACCTCAGCAGCATAGGAGCAGTAGCCCTAGCCCAGATTGAGGAGGAGGAGCCCCATCCCGACTGCTCCTGGCATGGGATGGCATGTGCCACTGCACCATCACTCCTTGTCCAGGGGCAGCTCAGGGAATCCCAGCAGTGGAAGGTTCACCTTTAGGAACAACAACTGCTCCACCAACTTGGCCCCCAGTCTCAGGTGGTGCGG
>QEPC01012160.1:1825610-1839622 GCA_003113815.1 Sphenodon punctatus | reverse complement strand
ACACTCTAAAACTGAATCACTGATCTCTATAAACTATAACTAAGCTAACTTAACTAACTAATAACTAACTCCTACCTAACTACTATAATCTCTATCTCTCTATAAATATATCGTATTACACAGGGATGGGGGGAACACAGACAGCTCACAACAACACAGGGAGGGGTACAAAAACTGAAATAAAACCTAAATCAATCTAATCCTACTCTAATAAATCAAAAAAACAGGGGAAGGGAATGAGGGATGGAATATGGAGGGAGAGGGAAAGGGAAAGGAATGGATTCAATGGAGGGTAGGGAGAGAGAGAACACAGGATGGGTAAAAAATAAAAATAACAGCTAAATCTATCTAATATAATCTAAATAAATGAAAATATGAAGGTAAATGGGTTGGATGGGTTAAATAGGAGGAGAATGGCAATGGATTGAGGAGAACAAAACTGCTGGGAGAGAGGGAGCCTTCTGAAACACCTGCTGTTCAGGAACAGTGACTAGCTCAGAAGGTGTTGGAAAGGGGGGAGGCAATCAGTTTTGTTTCTTGCTGCGCCCGCCTCACCGCAAGCCCCATTGCCTCCGTGCAGCCTAGCCCATGGCCAATCGCAGACTGTGAAGCCCGTGGTCTGAGGCGGAAAGGGATGGTAATTCAGCAGGCTGGCTGCTTCTCCAAGCCTCTCCACCCCTGGTGCCTAGAAGTCTGCTCCTCAGCTGACTCCCCCTGCCTTTCACGTTTGACCTTCCAGTGACACTTTTTTTGTCACACGAACTCACCCGAACGCGATCCGAACTGACCGAACTGTTCGGTCATTTCGATGTTCGGATCTAGTTCGGTTCGGTCAGTTCGTGTTCAGATTTGGGTTCGGGTTCGGTCATCCGAACAGACCAAGTTCAATCCGAATTCTGAACTTCCAAACCACGTCCACCCATCCCTAGGGGTGAGCCAAGGACGGGGGTTGTGGGAGCAGGCAGGACAGGAGGAGAGGGGGGCAAGGGAGTCAAGGGTGGTGGAGATAACATTGAAAGCAGAAATGGCAGAATCAGGGGAGGAGGAGGAGAAGACTGAGGAGAGAAGGGGGGAGAGAGAGGAGGCATACTTTTGACCATGACCAGGAGAGGTTGGTGACTCATCTGCGGAACCAAGCTCGGGTGGACAGGACCGTTGTAGAATGGTTCAGCTCCTTCCTGGCTGGGCGAACTCAATGTGTGGTCCTAGGTGATGGTTCATCTTCTCCACAGGGCCTCATGTGTGGAGTCCCGCAGGGGTCTATTTTGTCCCCTCACCTGGTCAATTTATATATGCAGCCACTGGGCGAGGTCATCAGAGGGTTTTGTGTGTAGTGTCAGTATGAAACCCAACTTTACCTCTCCTTTTCTACTGACCCAGACCTTGGTGCTTACTTGATGTCTGGCAGCTGTGGGGGACTGAATGAGGGTGAACCATCTGAAGCTGAGGGCTGAGGGAGTGGTGGTACCCATCATTGATGGGGTCTGCCCTCCTTTGGTTCCTCAAGTCTGTAATCTGGGGGTGCTCCTCGACCCACAACTCCGCCTGGATGTCCAGTTGGCAGCCATGGCGAAGAGGGCATTTTGCCAATTACATGTGGTGCATCGGCTTCGGCTGTATGTCTCGGATGCAAATCTGGCCACTATCATCCATGCTTTCATAACCTCAAGACTGAACTATTGCAACATGCTCTACGTGGGACTGCCTTTGGTGATGGTCCGGAGACTGCAGCTAGTGCAGAATGCTGTGACCCATCCTCCATATGGGGACAGGTCGCCATGCGCACATTACAGTGGTGCTGCATTCTCTGCACTGGCTGCCTATAGTCTTCCAGACCCAATTCAAAGCCTGGGCCCCACTTACCTGCAGGTACACCTCACACACACACACACACACATACACACACACCGGATCCTGGATCGACCCCCTACAGTCAGCAGGGGACACGTCCCTCGGAGTCCCCCGGTTATCTCAGGTGGCGACGATAAGGGGGGCATTCTCGGTTGCTGCACCGTGGCTGTGGAACTCCCTCCTGACAGAGGTCTGCCTGGCCCCAGACCTCCCCTCTTTCCAAATACAATGTAAGACCTGGCTGGGCTTTCAGCAGGCAGACAGGTGTTGGGTGTGGGGTTGGTTGGAGTAGGGGATCTTTTGGCTCCCCATTGGGGTGTTTTTAATTGCTATTATTGTTTTAAGTTGGCTTACTGTTTATATTATGATTTGAGATACTGTATTTTATGTGGTTTTAAAGTATGTTGTGAGCCGCTCTGAGGTGTTGTGGCAGGAGGGGTCGGTCTAGAAATTGAACTAACTAAATAAATAAATCTTAAATCAACTCCACATCCCCCAATTATGTTTAAATCCTACCAGTACAGTAGCATATGGATTAGAGCCAGGGACTTTCCGTTTGTAACTGAATGACTCCCAAGTTGGTGTGAGCATGGGTGATTTAACAAGAGATGACCCTGAACCAAGGCTCAGATTCAGATCTGAAATGTCCTGATGCAGAGTCTAGCACAGGTGCTTTAAAATGGTTCACCTCAAATATACGTGCCAGTCTTTCAGGAGAAACTGAATGCCAATAATGTTCTGGACACAATTCAAGGTGCTGGTTTTGACATAAAGCCATTAACAGCTTGGGCCCTTCATATCTAAGAGACCATCTTCCCCCCTATGTTCTATCATGCTCCCTTAGCTCAACCGGGGGGAGGGACCCCTCTTGTTGAATACCACCACTGTGTCAGGTCCAGACAACGTGGACATGCAGTGGTGTTCTTGGGGGCTACCCCACTGATTTGGAACATCTTTTCCCTGGAGGTTCACTATAACCTAAGTCTGAGTATTTTCAGAAGTCAATGTAAGACCTTTTTGTTTGGATGGGGAAGAGCCGTAACTAGCCTACGGTCAACATGGTGGTGGCCACGGGTGCATTTACATGAGGGGTGTAAACCAACCATGCCCCAGGGCATCTGAATCATCAGTTATGTGTCTGTTATGTCACCAGCACCTGCCCCAGACTCCCTTCACGACTGCTTCTGCCAGCCAGCACTATGCAGGAAAGCTTAGCCAGTACTAATGGGGGGGACTCTGCCCCCTGCGGGAAGGCGAGTCTGGGGCAGGCAGCTGTAGAGCAACAGACACACAGCTGATGATTCAGCTGTTCTGGGGCATAGCTGGTTAGCGTCCCCCATGTAAATACACCCGTGGACACTGCCACATTGGCCATAGACTAGTTACAGCTCTTGGGCCGAGCTACAGTTTGGGAATGGGCATGGTTTCAGGAGTAGGAATGGTTTTAATGGGAATTTTATTTGATTTGAACTGGTTTTTATATTTTACACAGAAGGTCTATTAAATATCTGCCTGGATCATAACCCCATCTACTGACATAACTTCACTTAAGGCCCCCAACTCACAATTTGGAAACCTCTGGTCTAGTATTTGCAATTTGTCCACTAGTTCTTTTGAATTTAGTATTATGTTGTGAAGCTGCATAAATGCCAGATCTGATCCATGAGTATTTCTGTTCCTTGATGTCTAAAAGACTGCACTAGAGAGAGACCAGATTATGTACTGGTTTGGTTACAGTAAATGGTTCTCCAAGACCTGTCAAAATGGAGTGGGGGAAAACAAATATTAATTCTCCCATGTCTGTCTTTACCCCATATACATGCATGTACAAAGAGATCAGGCACTACGAAGTGGTGAAGTTGATGAACATACACAGTAAAACCGAATCAGTCAATGGATTGGTTCTGTCATTGCAGTGTGAGCCTGATTCTCTTCTGAGTTAGGAAATATTCCTCTCCCTGCTTTGTCTAATACATCAGTAAATTCCCTTCCCCACTCCCCCTGCTCCAAATCCATAGTGAGATCTGAGCTGTTATGAACTTGAGAAATATCCTCTGTCAGCCCAAGGAGTCTAAATTAACCCCACTGAGCATCTTTGCACCAATTCCTGCAGCGATCCTACAGTTATCAAGAGAGCTCATTTTTCCCATTTCCTCAACACTTTGCTATGCGTCTAGGGTATTGTTCTACTTTCTCGGTCACCAATGACTAATTTAAATTGTCACAATTTTCCAACTCTTTCTCCCTCCCTCACCCATCAATTCCCCAATGAATCTGACTTAGACCTCCTCCCCACCCTCCGTGCTGGGGTAATTTATCATTTCAACAGCATAAAAATAATGATGAAGAAAACTCATGGCCTATTGTGAAAATATATACCATCAAATCTGGAGTGGGGAAAAAGAGTGTTTCTTTTAATCTCCAACCTGTGACATACCTGCTTAAAATAGCTTTTAATTAAGCATGTCCTTGCATTAATGAAGGTTACATAAATGGGGTTCTAAAGTATATATTATAATTCTTAAAGATGTCAGGTAAATTTCTCGGAACAGTAAATCAGAAGGTGCCCACCCATGCAACATCTACTTGGCACTTTCTCTTTGAACAGTCTGGACTGTTTTACACCTCTGGCATAATTCAGTCTGAAATTAGGAGAGGTGTCAATTCCAACGGAATGTATGTGAGAAAGAATGTGTCAATGCTTTTTTTTGCTTAGGGTTCTAAGCTGAAATGAGCAATTCATCAACTTTGACCTATTCACAGTCACTTGTGTGAAGTGAACTGGGAGGTCGGATTCAGCAATACTCATTTCTGAAGTTCATTTTGGTTTTTTGCTTCAGTTTTTCATTGCTTCCATGTTTGGTACTCCGTTTGCTTTGTTCGCTTAATCTACTTCATTACTGCATCTGAAACAGGTACCCATTAAAATGGGTAAACCCATCAAATTTACACTACCTGAACTATTTTGGGCAGTTCGGGTGTTGAAAAGTACCTATTCATTTAGGCACCGTATTGCAGTATTTTCCACTCAGCTATTTTACTGTCTGTTTCTTTAATAATTTTGACATCTGGCTATTCCCATCTGGGTATTTCACCTTATTATTTATTTTCACTGTAATTCAGGTTTGAATCTCACTTCCATTTGTTACCTTGCTACCCAGCTCTGCAATGGATGGAAACCCAGGAGTAAACCAGAAATGATGAAATAACAAAAGCACAGAAAACCAGTAATATGGAAAGTCGTAACGAACAGAAAAAGCAGAAAGACAGCTATCTGGCAATGGTACCACCGGGAATATAGGGTAGTTGGGTACCTGTCCCAGTTCATGGTTAATGATCCTGTAACTGACCGGCTACTCAGAAATGCAGTTACTCCCATATGCAAGCTGGTGTGGTGTAATGGCTAAGTGCACAGTACTTGGACCAGGAGGTAATGGGGGACTCTGGTTCAAGTCTCACCTTAGCCAGAAAGGCACTGGGTGACCTTGGGCCAGTCACGTTCTCTTAGCCTAACCTACCTCACAGGATTGTTGTGAGAATTAAAAGTTGTGCTATATGTAAAGCACTCCAAATGCCATGGCAGGGGGGTGCTATATAAAGATTATTATTACTGAAAATTGACTCCCCATTTCATCTCTGTTCACTCATTGGTACTTTGTTCAACCCAAAAAAAAACCTGTTCCCAGTGACAGTCCAGCCATTATTCCTTAATCTAGTCAGCACTGATGATTAGAGCTGAAATGTGTGCCTGATCAGCCAGAATGTGGGCACTCAAGACATGTGGGGTAAAGGCGTGACCCAGGCCAATGCGACCCACCCACACCCCCATGGCCCAGGGGATGGAGCAGGCACAGCTCCTGTTCCATCCACTGGGCCAGGGAGTGTGTGGGCTTGGGGGATCACATTAATTTATTATTATTATTATTATGAGCATTTATATAGCACCAGCGATGTACGTGGCGCTTTACAAAGAATAAGATAGACACAGTCCCTGCCCGAGAGCTTACAATCTGAAGACAGGGGGAGGGGACACAGGGAAGGGGGAACAGAGGGAGAGACAAGGGATGTGACATTCATGAGGATGCAGGAACTCAGGTACACGTTCTTGGCTTGGTTGCAGTAAGTTGGGAGTTTACAGATAACAGGTGGAGGATAATCCTGGGTAGGGATGGTTAGCAGGAGTTGGAAGAGCGGAGTGGAAGAGGTGGGCTTTGAGGAGGGACTTGAAGGTGTGGAGGTTGAGGGCAAGGTGGACAAGGGCTGGGAGGGAGTTCCAGGCATGCCGGGCAGCGAGGGAGAAGGGACACAGGCAGTTGGGGGATCAGGGGAGGCGTGGGAGGGTGGGGGAGGGGATGGAGCAGGAGCAGAGTGCTCGAGCAGGGGTTCGGAGGGAGATCAGGGCAGAGAGGTAGGGGGGAGCGAGGTTGTGAAGGGTTTTGTAGGTGAAGACGAGGAGCTTGTACAGAATACGCTCAGGAAGAGGGAGCCAGTGGGGAGAGGAGAGGAGAGGAGAGGCTGCACATGGTCAAAGCGACAGGCTAGGTGGATGATCCCAGCAGCAGAGTTTTGAACAGAGATAAGGGAAGAAAGTTGAGAGCGGGGAAGGCCAGCGAGAAGGAGGTTACAATAGTCGAGGTGTGAGATGACTAGGGCGTGGGTGAGAGTTTTGGCAGAGGAGACGGATAGAAAAGGGCAGATCTTAGCAATGTTGTGAAGGGAGAAGCGGCAGGATTTGGCAACGGAGTCAATGTAGGGTTTGAAGGTAAGGTGTGAGTCAACTGTGAAGCCCAAACTGTGGGCTTGGAGGACAGGGAAGATGGAGACCCCGTCAATGGTAATTGACAGGGAAGAGGGAGAGGAAGGATTGGGAGGGAGGATACGGAGTTCAGTTTTCACCATATTCAGTTTGAGTTGACGTTGAGACATCCAGGCGGAGAAATCGGAGAGACAGTTGGTGAGACAAGCTTGAACAGAGGGGGAGAGGGAAGGAGTGGAGAGAGAGAGTTGAGTGTCGTCAGCTAATAGGTGGTATTGGAAACCGTGGGAGGCAATGAGTTTGCCTAGGGACTGGGTGTAAATAGAGAAGAGGAGAGGGCCAAGGACAGAGCCTTGGGGAACCCCGACCAAGAGGAGTAGAGAGGAGGAGGGGGAGGAGTTAGGAAGAGATACATTGAAGAAGCAGTCAGAAAGGTAGGAGGAGAACCAGTCGAGGACAGAGTACTGGAATCCAAGGAAGTGGAGCAATTCAAGCAGGGCGAGTGGTCAACAGTGTTGAAGGCACCAGAGAGATCAAGGAGGACAAGAATAGAGTAAAGGTGGTTGGATTTAGCCACAAGAAGATAGTTGGTGATCCTAGCAAGAACAGTTTCAGTGGAGTGAAGGGGGCGGAAGCCAGATTGGAGGAGGTCAAGGTAGGAGTTGGCGGAGAGAAGGTCGAGACAACAGGAGTAGACAATCCATTCAAGGAGTTTGGAAGCAAAAGAGTGGAGCGAGACAGGATGGTAATTAGAGGGTTCAGAGGGATCCAGAGTGGACTTTTTGAGGATGGGGGAGACAGTGGCGTGTTTAAAGGCAGAGGGGAAGGAGCCGGTAGAGAGGGTGAGGTTGATGATGTGCAGGAGGGGAGAGGCGACGGTGGAGGGAATGGAGGAGGAGAGCAGGGAGGAGGCAGGAAGGATCCAGGGGCAAGTGGAGGGGTTGGAGGAGGAGAGCAGGGAGGTTTCCTCAAGGGAGGTGGGAAGGAAGGAGGACAGGAGAGAGGGGGGGAGGAGGGGGGCAGTGGTAGGGGAAGAGGACTTGGAAGCGATTTCCAGGTGGATCTTGTCAATCTTAGAGGTGAAAAAGAGAGCAAGATCCTGAGCGGAGAAAGAAGAGGGAGGAGGAGGACAGGGGGGGTTGAGAAGGGAGTCAAAGGTGGAAAAGAGGCGGCAAGGGTCCTGGGAGCAGGACTCAATGCGTGAGGCATAGTACCACTGTCTAGCGAGGGAGATAGCAGAGTTGAGTGATGAGAGGCAGAATTTGAAGTGGAGGAAGTCAGCGTAGTAGTGGGATTTGCGCGAGAGGTGTTCAGCAGCCCAGGTGCAGGAGCAGAGGTGTTGAATGGTCGGGGTGAGCCAAGGGCAAGGGTTACGGGAGTGAACTGGGTGGGAGGACAGGGGGGCAATGGAGTCAAGGGTGGAGGCTAGAGAGGAGTTGTAGGTGGAGATGGCAGAATCGGGGGAGGAGGAGGAGAAGACCGAGGGGAGAAGAGGAGAGAGGGAGGAGGCAAGGTCCTGGGGCACAATGGTCTGCAGATCGTGGAAGGGATGGGAAGATGGGAAAGAGGAGGGGGAGCAGTGGGAGAGGTTGAAGGAGGTAAGGAAATGGTCAGAGATGGGATGGGATTCGAAGGAGACTTTAGAGACAGAACAGTTCCTAGAGAACACGAGATCAAGAGAGTGACCACCCTGGTTGCAACCTTGGCTCAAAACTGGAACGCTATGAATGTTCAGGTCTATAATACAGGTAGGTTTCATGCTTTAACATATCAAGAGTCCTGTTTATACAACTAAGGCAAAATAAGCTTTCAGATTAAAATGATACCAAAGTTCATGAAACTCAGGAACCATATTAGTTCCATGTTTAGCTGTGTGCGACCCAGGTTGCACCTTTGCTGTACACGGCTTGCTGTGCATGTGGCACGCGTGCACGCCTGAGCACAGGTGTCCTGCCTGTGCACCTTGTGTAGGCGCAGTGTACGCGGGAATAGGATTGTACCCTGAATGTACAAATAAATCATAAATCAAAGATGGCCCTTTGTCTGGTGTTACTTTGGAGCAATGTAATGCACCAAAGTAGTGGGGCCTGCACGCATGCTCAGGGTCTAACTGATAGCCATATTTGGGGTCAGGATGGAA
Organism: Sphenodon punctatus; assembly: GCA_003113815.1. Classification (NCBI taxonomy): domain Eukaryota; kingdom Metazoa; phylum Chordata; class Lepidosauria; order Sphenodontia; family Sphenodontidae; genus Sphenodon; species Sphenodon punctatus. Next base: position 1,830,875 of record QEPC01012160.1, on the reverse strand, counting down.
TTTTTCCTCTGGGCAGATTGGCAGTTGACGCTGAGGTTACCCCCCTTCCCCTGCTGCATGGATGTGGCTCACCTGTTTGAGACATCTGGATCTTCCTTTTCTAAAATTATTTCATGTTATTTCAGGCATTGGTGTGCTCAGGATTTATCCCAGTCTCTACTTGAAGCTATTGGTGGGATTTCTCTGTGTAGATGGTTGGGGAGTGTCAGGTCCTGCATTGGGGTGGGGTGGGCCGGCTGGATTAGATGATGCTTGAGGTTCCTTCCAGTCTTGTGACTCTATGACTCTATCTTGGTCTCTTGTATGGGGTGAAAGAGGGAGTGGGTTTATTACTCATTGGTATTACTTGCATTTTGGGGAGCCCTTTGAGTATCCAAATAATCTGGGCGTGACTAAGACAGGTACTCACACATTTAGTTTTTTGGGTATTCCATTTCAGCTTTTTCATGTTTCCATTTTTTCACTTCAATTATTTTGGCTTCTCAGTTGAGCTGAAATGGGTAGCTCATTTGCTACCTGTGGGTAATACCCGCAATTTTCAAGTACCGTCTCATGTACTTGATGGGTTGCCCGGTAACCGACTGGGTACCCATATGCCTAATAAATTAAATTGGTAATTTCTGGTACCCATTTTTCAAGTTACCAATCAGTAAATCAGGATAATTGTGGGTATTTGTTTCAGCTCTACTTCTCCGTCATTTCTGTACCTCAGTTGCATCATTTTTTACAATTGTGCTTGTGCAAATATTGCCAAAATGACTTGACTGAATACCAAAATGACCAAAATACTGAAATAACAAAATTGAAAAAAAATGAGAAACTTAAAATAGCCCAAAACAGGATAACCGAAATGGATACCCAATTGAGCATAAATGGATATCTGTTATTACCTGAACTGCCTATTCTGGTTGAGGTCGTATAAACTGGAGGACTTATCTGATTTAGGGGAGAATCATTTCAGCTCTTAGTGTTTTTTCTCTGTCTCATATTTCGGAATAACTCAGTCACAACACTGAAGGCCCTATTAATTTTGTGGTTTCAAAGTCAGGCTGTTTTCAGAGGCCACACACAATTCCCCTGCATTGCTGTGGCTCTGGCACCATCCGTAGGACTGTGAAGCAATTGTGAGGCATTCATTCAATTACTCAGAGACTGATCTGTTTCGCCAACTCCCGTGGTGGCTGTTTCATCATTTCCTATTAAGTTTGTATGCTGTGGCTGCATGGAGCTTGCTTGACGAATGTTAGCAAGGATTTTATATCAATAGCTTAAAACCTTTGGATTACATACCCCCAATAACTATTGACAGCGAGGCAAAATGAAGACTAGATTATGTTGTGCTACAAATTTATATCAAAACTTGGGAAAAGAGAAGGCACGGGGATTTGAACCCATATTTTGTATATGGGTGAAAATACATGCTGACCCTAACAACCCCGGCCAGCTCAGGAGATGGAACCAAATGCTCCCCCAGCCTAGGGAGGGGTGCATCGTGCAGCTGGTTGATTCCACCCCCGCACGGCGGTTGGCGGGATGTCCCCTTGCCATGGCAAGCAGCTGTGGTTGCCGGTAAAAGGCAGCCATGGCTGGTTGCCATGGCAACCCCTCAAGCTGGGCCAGGCAGGTGCAAAAACAGATGTGCCCACCTGGTTTTCTCTGCTCTGGCCCGTCTGGGTGACTCGCGGAGCCGGACCATGAGCTTGGTTCATTCCAGGTCCACATTTTCTGGTCTGGCCACCAACCACCCGGGGTTTGAACCATATTCACGTCTGGTGGGCCTGAAACAGATGCATGGGTTTCATCACTGACCCAGGAGGGCCAGAACTGACGAACCAGGCCAGCGTCACATATTTTAACACTCAATGTATAAATAAGTTTAGAGACAAAAGTTGTGAAGTAACAGTTGACCATTCACTCCATGGGGACGGTATCTATAATTAGTGCAGAACTGCGGCTTCTTTGGTATTTATCCACTTCTTGGAAAAACTTGTTTCTGCCTTTTAATTTTTATTTAAAACGAACAAGCCAGCAAAATATTAGTAACAATTAAGGCTGGTCAAGAAAATCCTGTGTGACAGGGTCACAGGTGATTGCCAGGATCAGGACCCAGAGGGGGATGTGTGTGTTCACAGACATCACACTCACCCACTTTTTCCCTCTTTAGCCTGACTGGGCCAGTGTGATGCCTGAATATTTGTTCTGGGCCCGCCAGATATGGGCCCAGAAAAAACCTTGGTCTGGGGTGGGGGCTGGGCCATAAATGTGGGTCTGGAACATAGTCCACACCCAGCTGCGGCCCAGATGGGCAAGAGCAGGCAAACCGGATGGGTGTGTTCCCAGCCCCAGCTTGTCCCGGCTTGGAGGGGTTGCTATGGCAGTTAGACATAGCTGCCCATCATGGTGCGGAGCGGGGCAACACCAGGGCACAGCCGAGTGGTGCACCCCTCCAGCTGGGTCAGGCCAGGGGGAGTTTCCGCAGCCAGAGTGCACCCTGCTGGGGGAAGCCCTCCCCACCCCCCGGTAGGATGACACCGCCTGCGTCACATTTGTAAGTACCCTGTGTCTGGTGGGGATTTGGGCAGCTGGCCCTTTAACAATCCTGTACTCCAGGAAAGTAGGCTATCTGGGCTGCTAGCCAAAAGCCTGAAGTACAGAGCTGTCTGTGGCAGGATGGGGAGGTTATAAATGTTTTAAATAAATAAATAAATACAATGTGAGGCAGGGGTGTGAGGGGACGTAGTTAGGGGGACCCACAGACCCAGCAACCTCCACGTGTGACACGCTCACCTGGCAAGAACTCCCGGGGCAAGGGGGTGCGCACACAGTTCCTGCGTGGAAAAGATACCCCTCAGGTTGTAGGGTGGCCTATATGCCCTAACAAGGGCGGGGCCGTATCATCACAGGGGTAAGGCGTTCAGGAAGCGGTGTGCACAGCCTCTCTTGCACTCCCCGAGGGGTGTAACACCCTGCTAGCCTTGCTATGCTCTCGATCACACAGTGCAGGGGATAGTACACCACGTGTCTAGGGTTACGTGAATCAGGGAAGGGGGAAGCACCCAGGGATGGGGGCAGGAACGGGGGGAAGGAAGGGCCCACACCCCCGACTAGGAAGGAGGGGGAAGGGAGGGGGAGAACCCCGAAGTAGCAGGACGGTGTACTCACTCTCACGCTAGCTCGTTCCTTGCCCACACTCCCACGCTCTCTCTCGCTCTCTCTCTCTCTCTCACCCTCGCAAGCACTCACCTTTCACTCTTCGTCCACTCTGTACCACACTCTCACAACAGTATCAAGTATTGCCAAACAGCACTCCACTCCACCGCGGCCAGCCTCACAGGTTCACTGATCACCGGCATCGGGAGCTCTGTGCCTCTGGCTTAAATTCTCTAGGCCCCGCCCCCTTTGCGTGCCTGTCCGCGCGCCGAGCGACGCAGCGCTGGTTGTAGCTCCTCCCCCTTCCTACACGGGTTTTGGTCTGAGGGCGTCTCCGTTGCCACTGGTGGCTTCATCCCCGGCACGGGGGCCTGCCATCCTCTAGCCCCGAGGGTCTCTGCTGCCTGCCCTACCTGTCTGCTCGGGGCAGTCACTGCGGGGTCGGGGCTACAAGGGGCTTGGAGTTGGGATCCCTGTCCCCCTCGTACTTGGCGATTGCGCCTCCAGGCACCCTTCCCTCGTCCCTGTGCCCAATCCCTGACAAGGGGTGTGGTAGAGGAGAGAGGGCTGAATGGAAGCCCTGCTTATGGTTTGGAGGATCCAGTTCTAGCAACTCCCCCTGAGACAGAGCCTGGATCTCAAGTGGAACCAAACCAAGATACAAGACCAGGGAGTGGGTTTGGCTGGTCTCCATGTATTTGGGGACCCAGTGTTGTGGGAGAAGCCCCAACTCGGAGGACTGGCCTAGCTATAGGGAAGGTTGTGTGGCTTTCTCCATGGTGCTGGAACCAAGAAGAGGGGGCTTAAGAACATAAGATCATAAGAAGGGCCAGACTGGGTCAGACCAATGGTCCATCAAGTCCAGCATCCTGTCTTCAACAGTGGCCAACCATGGTGGCTTGGGAGACTCACCCAACAGGTCACAATGGGGGATCCATTCCCTGTTGGTTTCCCCCAGTTCCCGTCATGTTCCCTGATCCTGTCTGGCTAATAACTGCTTACTCCCCAGAACCCCACACTTGCTACTTGTTTGATTTATGAAAATCCATGTTCTACCCCCAACCCAACCCTGGTTGCATCCATGCAAGGAAGCCCACTTGAAGGGTGTTTATAAATGTGACGCTGGCTCAGTAGGGCCTGCTTTGGTCTGGCTGGGCCAGTCTCAAAGCATCACATTTGTTCTGGGTCTTCCAGATGTGGGCCCAGTACAAACCCTGCCTGGGATGGCAGCTGGGCCAGAAATGTGGGTCTGGATCAAAGTGGGCCCACAGTCTGCACCCAGCTGCCACACAAGCAGGTCAAAGTGGGCAAGCCAGGTGGGAATGTTTGTTCCCGGCCCCAGCTCCTCCCAGCTTGAGAGGTTGCCATGGTGCCGAGCCATGGTTGCCTGTAATAGGCAGCCATGAATGTCCGTCATGGCAGGGGGATGGCAGCAGTGCAGGGGTGTGGCTGGGTGACTGCACATCACTCCCTGATTCCCCTTCTGGGGCAGGCTGCAGGGATGTGTGTTCCTGCAGCCAGCGCACACCCAGCCGGGGGGAGCCCTCCCTCCACAGGTAGTGTTATCTGATGGCTTGTCCCGTCAGTTAACACCCAAAGTCCAGTCCACAGCATCAAAGTGGCATATATCATTGTGAACAAAACAGGAGAAGCTTTCCCCACTCCCAGAAGGTTTATCCTGGTTGTGACATTCACTACGGGAAGCACAGCTAAGACACCAAGTGACTTGTTTACCTCCATTCAGTCACCCATCAGTTGCAGCTTCTAAAGCTGTAGTAGTCTGTCTGCAGGTGGGGCCTGTATGGATGCAGGAGGCCAGGACCTAGCCTCTCCCCATTTGCCCAACCATTTCTAACCCAGATGAGTTGAGGCACACACAATTCTGGACATTTTGGATGTACTCCAAGACTGTTCTCAAAGTCCAGAGACTTTGGGTGTTTTCAGATGTTACGAGATCATGCTCAACCACAGTGAACCACGTTCAATCCTGCGGCGGGGCCAAAGAGCCCTGAACATCTGTTAGGCGGCCGCCAGGTGTTCACCACGCTCAATACCCACATGGGGTCAATTTCAACCACGCTTCCCGGGCTAGCCAGCGCAAAATCTCGGGAAGCG
>QEPC01012160.1:1785867-1817953 GCA_003113815.1 Sphenodon punctatus | reverse complement strand
AGGAATGAAGAAGCCTTACTGTAGGATGCATAGCAAGGGACAGAGTGATTTTTTTGGTTGGGGGCCACTGAGCACTGAAACGGAGTGATTTGGGGAGCCAGAGCACTGAAATGAGGGCCAGTACCCACCCAGCGGCAGTCTCCCCCCTGCCATCCCCCCATAACCTCCCGCTCACCCCTGCCAGGCTGCTGAGGATCTGAGTCTGGGGACTCAGCTCCGATAGGCTCCAAATCTGGTACACTCTGCCCACCCCAAGCCACGCCCCCAAGCCACGCCCCCTTAGCTCATTTCCGGCGCGCCGGCGGCTTTGCCGCCGGCACAGGGCCACTAACACTATATTTTTCCGGGCCACTTTTATTTCCCAATCCGCCCCTGCCAGCACCCTCCCCTGTCACGCAGGGCACTGGAAGGCCTGCAGTACAGGAGACTGCAGCTGTCTCGGCTGCGGCTGCAGGAGCAGGTGCTTTGGGGTTGGATGTTCCTCAAGGGCCACCAATGTCCCCCAATGTTGAGGTGCTCCCCAGAAGTCCAGGGCTGGTGAATCCCACCCCAGCTGCTAGAGGCAGGGCCCGATCCCCGGGCAATGGCAGCAGGGAGAGGAGCAGCAACAGCAACAGCTATAGGGGGTACAGGGAGAGTGGCAGCATCATGGGCAGTCGATCAGCCTCAGGATCCCAGTTCTCCCCTTCATGGGACATATCTCAGATTGGAGACAGCGAGGCAGATCCTAGTCCTGCGGAGGAGATGTCTGGTGCTGAGGCTATGACTGTCCCTCCGAGAGCTGTGTCGCCACCATGTTCTCCCCTCCCAGCAGCACTGTTAGCGGTGCTTCACCTAGTGCGGGCCAGAAGAGCTTGTTGGGATCCGGCAAGTAGGATGCAAGCCTGCAATGTCCAGCCAAGTAGGGGTGCCAGCCACCAAGCCCTGCCCCCCCCCCTCTCTCTGGCAGACCCATAAATAAGACACATGAAAATCCTGCCCGTCCGCTGCCACCAGCTGATGCCCAGTTTGTGCCTGACTGACTACACCCACCCACCTGCACACCAGTGAGCTCTCGCTAAAGGATAGTATTCTTCTTGTCCTCAAAGTTATATGGAACAATAAACAAAAATAAATTTTACAAACCTGGCAGCAGTGGCACCTCCTCGTCCCTCTTCCTCCTCTGGCGAGGAGCTGACCTCCATCACCTCAACAGATGGTCGAGGCTGGTCTTCCTCCTCCTCCACCTTGACCTTCCTCAGCTTCATTTTTTTCCACCTTCCATCATTCACCACAGACTACACACACACAAAAACAGCCACAACACACACAAGATCACAACCAATTTTTCACACGTCAGACAGACACGACAATCCACAAGCCAGACAGAACACACACATTCGAAATACCGATCACAAGACCGAACGATATCGACGATACCAAAAATAAAATCTTTGAAATCGGTATCCGTAACGACAATAATGAAACCGACATTGCACAGTCTTTGCCAGTCTATCTGAGTGCCCTGCCAAGGTCCCAGCCTGCCTTCCCTACTGCCTCTCATGCCATGCTGCCTGTCTTCCCGCCAAGGTTGCAAAGCTCAAAGTCTGCCTCAGTCTGCCTGCCTTCTACTCATGCCACGCTGCCTGTCTGCCTGCCCTGTGGGCAAAGCTCTAACCCTGCCCCAGCCTGCCTGCCTCTCATGCCAAGGTGACTGTCTGCCTGCCCTGGCAACTGTGGATGATGTGCCCCACTGACCTGATAATCCCGCTGCTGCTGTCTGCTGGTCCATGGGTGCTCTACCCTGGCAAATCCAAATGTGCCCACGCAATCCTGCTGATGCCATCTGCTACTGTATGGAAGCTCTTCCCTGGAAAATCCTACCATCCTGGCTCCATGGGTGCTGCACACAGGCAAATCCTGCTGCTGCTATCTGATGTGCCACGGGTACTGTGCCCTGGCAATCCAATGTATGCCACTGCTGCCAATGCCACCTCTGCTATGTCACAGGTTCTGCTACTGGGAAATCCAATGTCTGCTGCTGCTGCCAATGTCACCTCTGCTGTGCCACGGGTTCTGAGACCGGGCAATCCAATGTCTGATACTGGGTGTCCATGTGATTCACCGTCAAGGTTCTGGGGCTATCATTCCGCTCACAGGCAGCTGTCATTCCACCGCATCAAGAAACAGCCAGCTACTCCAGTCCCAGGACCCACCGTCAGGGTTCTGGGGTCTACGATACAGGCAGGGAAGAGGCCCAGCCAGGGCTTGGTGGCTGGCACAGCACCCATACGGGGCTGGGCATTGCAGGCTGGCATCCTACTCTCCAAATCATCCAACTCTTCTGCAAATTGGTCAACTAGTCTTGCCCGGTGGTGATTCAAGTGGCCAGCCAGCCACCACCTGCCTTGATGGCGACTAGAAATGGAGAACCCAGCCAGCATAGAGTGAGCAGGACTGGAGGTTCTGCTGCTGCTGGGTCTCTGATGGCCTGCCATGCCACCACAGGCACCCCAGGGGCCAAGCGCCGAGCCTGCCTGCCCAGGAAACCCAGGGTGCCAAGCACCAAGCCTTCCTGGTCTCTGCTGCTGCTGCTGCTGCTGCTGCTGGGTCTGTGACAGCCTGCCATGCCACCATGGTTACCCCTGGGGGTCCCTGGAGCACCCCAAGCCTCTCGGCGGGTCCAAACTCCACCGAACATTCGACCCAACTGAACCGAACATCCGAACTCGAACTCGGTTTCCGAACCGAATGACCAAACCCGAACTCGGTTTTCAAACCGAACGACCAAACATCTGAATCTCGTTCTGTTCGCACATCCCTAAAAATCACTGAGAGCTGAACCATTAACATTCATAGATGGAAGATTTCACACTGTATGCTTGCATGGCCACTCCTCTGAGTGAACATGGAATAAGGGGTTATTATTAACCCATGTGTGAGAGAGGCCATGCAAATAATTAGTAAATTAATTCAAGGCTAAAGTTGGTTTGTGTGACTGTGTCTTAAGAAAGCTTCTGTGCACACATGTTGAGCAGAGTATTAAATAACCCATTAAGCCAGACAGCCTTATTTTCTTGAAATATTACAAAATTCCTCTGGGAAGCTGTCATCAAAGCCAGATGCCTTTCCATTTGATTAAATCTTTCATGTCCTCCTGTTGCCTTTTTCCAATGAAATTTCCTTTTCTAGCATAACAGACTCCTAATATGAAATATCCCGGAACTTTATGTGTCCCTTTCTAAATATTTTTTAATTTTTCAGAAAGAATCACTGATCTTTATTAAAGAAAGAGGTGGGAGGCCTAGTTATCTGAGCTGTCTGTCTCTGACTGATTCAGCAAATAACCCATGTGGGTTGATCACATTTTTCATGATAACTATCTTCCAAATATCCTGTTCTAATGTTTCTGGTGATACAACAAGTGAATGGATTTTTTGCCTGAACCATTCCCCCTTGGCTTGCAACCTCATCTGTTTCCACATCTTACACAGGGCTGATACGGACTTATAACCCCAAAAGGAAAATCCTGGGTTGCTGGGGGAAGTTGTGTTGGTGTATGGAAGACCGGGTCTCTCCATGTTCTTGGGGAATAGGAGTGGTCCAACTAAGATGGTGGCAACCAGCTAACACAGAGGTGTGGCAAGATGTTATGAGTAAGTTGTTGCAGGAACATGCCACTAAAGGCAGGAGGAAGCTCACCTGGCCCCAAGCCGTTTAACATTCCGGCGGGCTTGTAAAACCTGGCTGTTCGCCCAGAGCTTCGGGGGGGAGGGGGACAAGGTTTTTAGCTCTTCCCTGCCCTTATTTTATTTTATTTTTTATTTACCCTCCTCCTCTTGTGATGTTTTAAATTGTGTGATGTTTTTAAAAATTGTTTTTATGAATTTAGCTGTACGTCGCCCCGGGATGCCGTAGGCATATGGGGCAACTCATAAATGCTTAAAATAAATATATAAATATAAATACAATGTCCTTTGTGTTGGAGTTCATATAATTCTCTTTTTTTTTATCAGAAGCGTGTAAATGTTGTATAGTAACTATAAATAGTTTTGATGTTGCATTGTTATTGGTTTGGGTGTTGAATGCAGCTGCTTCTACCTGCCGCTGTTGAGTTTACAGACAGGAGGCTGCTTCTGATTGGCAGTTAGTGAGTGGCACTTAGAGAATGACAGTAGAGTGTGCCAGTTTATTCTGATGGGAGTGGTAACCCTATTTCCTGAGGGAGAGGAGCTGAAAGTGATAGCTCTGAGGAGAGGAGGCCTTGTAAGAAGGAGAGATCACTTTCAGATGACAAAATAAAATATTTGAATAAATGAATATGCAATTAATTGTTCTGGCTTGCAGATATTATTTGGATATTTACAAAGCTATTCAAAAATGCAAATAATCACAAATAGTAAATAGACTCTTCAATTATTTCCTACAGACACCATGTGAGAGTGCTTGATGGGGTGGTTACCACAGGGTGAATTAGTTGGAGTTGCTAACCTTTCAAGTGGGATTTAAGAAAGCTTCCTTTCTTTCTGGAATGTGTAGCGTCAATGGATGCTGCCACTCTGCGGCCCCGTGGTGGGCAAGAGCTGCTGCCACATTACGGGGCCAACGCAGGGACCCGGGCACACACACGCCCCACCGCTTCCGGGGAAGTCAGACAGCCAGGCTGATGTTGGAGCTCCCACCGAGGCAACGGCCACATGAGCAGGCACCCTGCCCCGCCTCCCTCCCCTGGCCTGACCAAAATCCCATCCCTGGCCTTGACGCGCAGAACATGACAGACAACAGCACCCACCGCCCAAAACCCCACCGTAGAGCCTGCTGTGTGGTGGGGCAGAAGGGACCCCAGCACACGGGCTCCCACACCTTGGGCAGCCTTACCCCCCACTTGGGGTAATGTTGCTACGTGACACATTCTCAGACTTTTCCTGAGGATGCAGCACATAGCAGTTAGCTGCTTGCCCCACCATGTGGCAGGGGGAACATCTGGTGGCGAGCCAGGCACACGACAGACTGCATCGCATGGTCCGGCTGCCCAAACTGGGTTAAGGCTGCCCAAGGCCGTCCCGGGGCATCTCGTGTGCCTGCACACAAAGTCACCCTCTGTTTCTCTTTCATGCAATACATATTACATGCTCTACATCACGGGTGGGCAACCTCAGGTCCAGGGGCCAAATGCAGCCAGCGGCAAGTTTTTATCTGGACTTTTCCCACTTCCTGGATCTGGCCCTTGATCCAGTTCTTACCTCCAATCACGGAAAAAACTGAGCTCAAGGGAAGGGAGCAGCGATGATGTCATGCAAACAAGGACAGGGGAGAGTTCCATGGCACAGATTCATGATTTGGGACCGCCTTTCCTGGTTTACATCCCTTAAGCACCCCTGACCCAACTTCTGTGAGGCCCTCAGAGCATGTACAAGCTTTGAAAGTGGCCCCCAGGTGGGAAAAGTTTCCCTGCCCCTGCTCTACATGTAGCCTGTATTCTGTGTCCAATGCAAGAATGTCTACACACTTATATACTTGAGAAGACCTGGTAAATTTGTACCATGTAATTGTCTGTCTTCTCATCTTCATGCTTAAGATCAGACGCCTCTGAAAGCAGAGAGGGGAGGAGGAGGACCTCATCTAGAACTGAAATTTGGATGTTGTCCAAAAGGTTCAAATGACTTTGTCCGTGATGTCCCATTTTCACCCTTTTGCTTTTTAAGGTTAATGAAACGCACCGATTTCTGTTTGGCCTAGTGCCTCTTCTATTTACCGGAGTTACAGAGAAGCTGCTTGAAGAAGTCTGAACTGGCTATCCATCAAAGCATCACCCCTCTTGTTTTATGAGAGCTTGATACCACCAAGTAATTAGTCATAAAAATATTGTGTGTTCCATTAGGGTTGAAATAATTTGGCCTCTAGCTGAGTGATCTTGCCACTATTGCAAGATTAACTAAGGGAATAAAAACTGTACAGATTATGGCAATAAATATTTTATGTGGCACTTCTCAACCCAAAAATCACCTTCTTTGACTTTCCCTTGTTAGAATATTTACCAGGGAAGTGACAAGCTAGTGTGGTCGGTGTGGGCTGGGGGAGAGGGAAGTTGCTCTAGGGCATCACTTCAAACCCTAGCCCAGATGTTCTCACCTGGGGCTTGTGAGATGCTATGTGGGGAAGTGACATCATCAGTCCCATTTCTACTACGGACATATCCACATCCCCCACACAGTGCCAACATTATCGGCACTGTGAGGAACAGTTTGAGTAGGGAGGGTAAGGAATGGGTTGTTGTTCCTTTATGCTCCTTCCAGCTCGATGGTGCATCTACCTGATATTTCATAAGTTACATTTTAACCTCTGAGGCAAGGTGTGTGTGTGTATGTTAGCAGGCCTTTGTTGTGGCGGGAACTAGTTCCCTCCAGGTGTTCATCCTAGTTCCGCCCTCCTCGCCTTCAAAAAGTGCCTGAAGACTTCTTTATTCTCCAGATGCTTTTAGAGGATCTGCTGCTGGTTTCCCTTAAGGTATTTTGGTCGTCCCTCCTTCCCTTCCCTTTTAACATTAATTTTAAATGGATTTTGCATTGGATTTTATTGTATGGTTTTGTAAAGCACTCCAAGCACCATTGGGGGAGGGGGGACTATAGGTTTAGTAGTAGTAGTCGTAGTCGTAGTCGTAGTCGTATTGAAAAAACAAGTGAAACTTGCATTCTCAGTAAGTGAAATTGGTTAGCAGCAACGGCAGCATCATAAAAAATATTTGTATAGCACCATTCTGCCAAATGGTGCTCGGGGAGCTTTGCTAAATGAATTCAGTCATGTTTAACAATACAATAAAATACAGGGAAAATAACCTGAAATCCATTTTAAACTGAAGGGTTTAAAAAAAAAAAAAAAAAAAGGAAGGAAACACAGATTAAGGGGAACCAGAAGTAGGTCTCACTTAAAAGCACTGGAGAATAAAAAATTCTTCGAGTGCATTTTCAAGATAAGGAGGGGTGAACTGAGAAAGATATGTAGAGAGGGTGAGTTCCACACAGAGGGGTACATCACAGCAAAAGGCCGACCACCCTCTGACTTCAGGCACGATGGTGGGATCACCTAGTTGGAGGTGGTTTCCCAGCGCAGATAGCCATCAGGGTGAGGTTCCAGGAGCAGATCTCAAATATAGCTGGCACCTAAACCAGTCAGTCCCTTCAAAACCAACAGTGCAAGCTTAAATTCAATCTGCTGCTTCAGAGGCAGCCAATACAGAGAGCACAGGATGGACATAATATGACCATGTTTGCCTAAGCCAGTAAGTGACTGTGCTGTTGCATTCCAAACAAACTGAAAGTAATGAAGCAACATTTCTGGAACCCGTGCAAGATGGAGATGCAGAAATCAAGCCACATGGTCACTAGGGCATGGGCTGCTGCAGCAAGATCAGCCTGGAAGAAGGCATGGAGGTAACTTACACAAATTGCATGATATGCTCAAGAGGTTGTATATAGCGGTGTGCATGTTGCTTTTGTTATTACAATAATGATAACAAAAGTTGTCATTTTCATTCTTGCAATAACAAAAACAACAAATAATAACAAAAAAACAAACCAAAATGACATTTTGTTTTTGAAATAATGGGAACACACTGAAAAACGTATTTCTGGCTATAACCTTTCTGTTTCTTATTCAATTCTGATGAAACATGGGGAGATTGTACCCCCAATGGAGGGCACTATGTGTACCACCTTTATCCAATCCTTCTGAAAATTGGTACACTTAATGCCTTCCATTTGGGGTACAATTCCCCCAAGTTTCATCTAAATAGAATGGAAAACAAAAAAGGTACAGCCAAGAATGTGTTTTCCATTGAAACCAATGGAAATCGAAAATGACATTTTGATATTTATGAAAACAAAAACGACAGATTTCAATAATGAAAACGAATCCCCCCTCTGCGTTAGCCGCGGCGGGGGTTTGGCGCTGCCGCCCCCCCACTCCCCTGAGCGGGGAAAAGACGGGGACGCGGGGTGGGGATTTTGGCCGCTCAGGCCGGCAGGGAGGCGGGGCCCCCGTTGTGATGCAACGGGGGCAGAATCAAGCACGCCCGGGAGTCTCGCGAGACCAGCGAGATCCCGGGCGCCATTTTGGATCCCCCGCTCTGGCGCCGCATTCGAGCGGCTAGAGCGGGGGGGTTAAGACGTTCACCCACCCACCCTCCCTCGTTAAAGGCACCACTCCGAGCTTTCAGCTGGTTGCCAGTTAGAGCCGGAAAGGAATTTTCCCTGAGCCCAAATTGGCTGGAAAAGGCAAAGGGGTTTTTCGCCTTTCCCGGAGTGAATTGCTGATTCGGTAAAAGGGAGTGGAACAATTGAAGGGTGGTAGGTAAAAAATGTCGCACTCTTTGGTGGGCGAGGGGCAGAGGGAAGCCCAAAAGTTTGGAAGTTACAAGGTTTGAATTTCTAAGTTAGAAGAGCATGGGTAGCAGCATCTCCTTAAGAGATGGGAAGGTCCATGGCATAGTCGCCACAGTGCGGCCCACTGTATGGCCAACCCGAAGGGAGAGACGGACGGCCGCACCTGCTGGGAGGAGCATCTGCCAAGCAGCGGGTAACGGTGTTCTCAACCTTTGCTGAAACTAACCCCAGACATGGGGCAGGCACGAACAACCCGCCCGGCCTGGGGAAACCCGGGGGACGAGGCAGGGCGTAAATTTATAGGAAAGAAGGAACAGGAGGTTACCCTCTCAATTAATGGGAAATGGGAAAGAGGTACGCACAGAGTGCGGGGACTGAGAGGAGAGGGGACCTCCTAGAAGGGGGTGGTTAATTAGCAGTTAGCAAGGTTTATTAGAGATAAGGACCCCAGTTCCGGAAGGGGGGGAGGCGGGAGGTGTGCCCCCATCCCCCCCTTCCGTTTGTTAATATTAAATAAAGAGTGCGGCCGTTTTAATCCCACTAAGCGTGTCCTCGTCTTTATTTGGGGGTGCGCCGACAATCCCCCCTCCGCGTTAGCCGCGGCGGGGGTTTGGCGCTGCCGCCCCCCCACTCCCCTGAGCGGGGAAAAGACGGGGACGCGGGGTGGGGATTTCGGCCGCACAGGCCGGCAGGGAGGCGGGGCCCCCGTTGTGATGCAACGGGGGCAGAATCAAGCACGCCCGGGAGTCTCGCGAGACCAGCGAGATCCCGGGCGCCATTTTAGATCCCCCGCTCTGGCGCCGCATTCGAGCGGCTAGAGCGGGGGGGTTAAGACGTTCACTCACCCACCCTCCCTCGTTAAAGGCACCACTCCGAGCTTTCAGCTGGTTGCCAGTTAGAGCCGGAAAGGAATTTTCCCTGAGCCCAAATTGGCTGGAAAAGGCAAAGGGGTTTTTCGCCTTTCCCGGAGTGAATTGCTGATTCGGTAAAAGGGAGTGGAACAATTGAAGGGTGGTAGGTAAAAAATGTCGCACTCTTTGGTGGGCGAGGGGCAGAGGGAAGCCCAAAAGTTTGGAAGTTACAAGGTTTGAATTTCTAAGTTAGAAGAGCATGGGTAGCAGCATCTCCTTAAGAGATGGGAAGGTCCATGGCATAGTCGCCACAGTGCGGCCCACTGTATGGCCAACCCGAAGGGAGAGACGGACGGCCGCACCTGCTGGGAGGAGCATCTGCCAAGCAGCGGGTAACGGTGTTCTCAACCTTTGCTGAAACTAACCCCAGACATGGGGCAGGCACGAACAACCCGCCCGGCCTGGGGAAACCCGGGGGACGAGGCAGGGCGTAAATTTATAGGAAAGAAGGAACAGGAGGTTACCCTCTCAATTAATGGGAAATGGGAAAGAGGTACGCACAGAGTGCGGGGACTGAGAGGAGAGGGGACCTCCTAGAAGGGGGTGGTTAATTAGCAGTTAGCAAGGTTTATTAGAGATAAGGACCCCAGTTCCGGAAGGGGGGGAGGCGGGAGGTGTGCCCCCATCCCCCCCTTCCGTTTGTTAATATTAAATAAAGAGTGCGGCCGTTTTAATCCCACTAAGCGTGTCCTCGTCTTTATTTGGGGGTGCGCCGACAATCCCCCCTCCGCGTTAGCCGCGGCGGGGGTTTGGCGCTGCCGCCCCCCCACTCCCCTGAGCGGGGAAAAGACGGGGACGCGGGGTGGGGATTTCGGCCGCACAGGCCGGCAGGGAGGCGGGGCCCCCGTTGTGATGCAACGGGGGCAGAATCAAGCACGCCCGGGAGTCTCGCGAGACCAGCGAGATCCCGGGCGCCATTTTGGATCCCCCGCTCTGGCGCCGCATTCGAGCGGCTAGAGCGGGGGGGTAAGACGTTCGCTCACCCACCCTCCCTCGTTAAAGGCACCACTCCGAGCTTTCAGCTGGTTGCCAGTTAGAGCCGGAAAGGAATTTTCCCTGAGCCCAAATTGGCTGGAAAAGGCAAAGGGGTTTTTCGCCTTTCCCGGAGTGAATTGCTGATTCGGTAAAAGGGAGTGGAACAATTGAAGGGTGGTAGGTAAAAAATGTCGCACTCTTGGGTGGGCGAGGGGCAGAGGGAAGCCCAAAAGTTTGGAAGTTACAAGGTTTGAATTTCTAAGTTAGAAGAGCATGGGTAGCAGCATCTCCTTAAGAGATGGGAAGGTCCATGGCATAGTCGCCACAGTGCGGCCCACTGTATGGCCAACCCGAAGGGAGAGACGGACGGCCGCACCTGCTGGGAGGAGCATCTGCCAAGCAGCGGGTAACGGTGTTCTCAACCTTTGCTGAAACTAACCCCAGACATGGGGCAGGCACGAACAACCCGCCCGGCCTGGGGAAACCCGGGGGACGAGGCAGGGCGTAAATTTATAGGAAAGAAGGAACAGGAGGTTACCCTCTCAATTAATGGGAAATGGGAAAGAGGTACGCACAGAGTGCGGGGACTGAGAGGAGAGGGGACCTCCTAGAAGGGGGTGGTTAATTAGCAGTTAGCAAGGTTTATTAGAGATAAGGACCCCAGTTCCGGAAGGGGGGGAGGCGGGAGGTGTGCCCCCATCCCCCCCTTCCGTTTGTTAATATTAAATAAAGAGTGCGGCCGTTTTAATCCCACTAAGCGTGTCCTCGTCTTTATTTGGGGGTGCGCCGACAATCCCCCCTCCGCGTTAGCCGCGGCGGGGGTTTGGCGCTGCCGCCCCCCCACTCCCCTGAGCGGGGAAAAGACGGGGACGCGGGGTGGGGATTTCGGCCGCACAGGCCGGCAGGGAGGCGGGGCCCCCGTTGTGATGCAACGGGGGCAGAATCAAGCACGCCCGGGAGTCTCGCGAGACCAGCGAGATCCCGGGCGCCATTTTAGATCCCCCGCTCTGGCGCCGCATTCGAGCGGCTAGAGCGGGGGGGTTAAGACGTTCACCCACCCACCCTCCCTCGTTAAAGGCACCACTCCGAGCTTTCAGCTGGTTGCCAGTTAGAGCCGGAAAGGAATTTTCCCTGAGCCCAAATTGGCTGGAAAAGGCAAAGGGGTTTTTCGCCTTTCCCGGAGTGAATTGCTGATTCGGTAAAAGGGAGTGGAACAATTGAAGGGTGGTAGGTAAAAAATGTCGCACTCTTTGGTGGGCGAGGGGCAGAGGGAAGCCCAAAAGTTTGGAAGTTACAAGGTTTGAATTTCTAAGTTAGAAGAGCATGGGTAGCAGCATCTCCTTAAGAGATGGGAAGGTCCATGGCATAGTCGCCACAGTGCGGCCCACTGTATGGCCAACCCGAAGGGAGAGACGGACGGCCGCACCTGCTGGGAGGAGCATCTGCCAAGCAGCGGGTAACGGTGTTCTCAACCTTTGCTGAAACTAACCCCAGACATGGGGCAGGCACGAACAACCCGCCCGGCCTGGGGAAACCCGGGGGACGAGGCAGGGCGTAAATTTATAGGAAAGAAGGAACAGGAGGTTACCCTCTCAATTAATGGGAAATGGGAAAGAGGTACGCACAGAGTGCGGGGACTGAGAGGAGAGGGGACCTCCTAGAAGGGGGTGGTTAATTAGCAGTTAGCAAGGTTTATTAGAGATAAGGACCCCAGTTCCGGAAGGGGGGGAGGCGGGAGGTGTGCCCCCATCCCCCCCTTCCGTTTGTTAATATTAAATAAAGAGTGCGGCCGTTTTAATCCCACTAAGCGTGTCCTCGTCTTTATTTGGGGGTGCGCCGACAAAAAGGAAAAGGAAAAATGACATGGGTACCTGTCCTCTAATAAACGCTGGACAACATGAGAGAGAGAATTGAACTTTGGGAGATGCCATATTTCAAGTCTCTTAGGGATGACACATGCATCGCCACCGATTTACTTCATTCTTGCAGGTAGGACTCAAACCACCAATTGACAGCTCCCATCAGACCAGCAGCATTCATCAGCTGCCAAAGTAGCAGTTCATGATCAATCATATTGAATGCTGCTATAAGATCCAGTATGAGCAAAATGGCCAGCTTTCATTGATCTAAAACCATCAGGAGATCAT
This sequence comes from Sphenodon punctatus, assembly GCA_003113815.1. Classification (NCBI taxonomy): domain Eukaryota; kingdom Metazoa; phylum Chordata; class Lepidosauria; order Sphenodontia; family Sphenodontidae; genus Sphenodon; species Sphenodon punctatus. The sequence goes on along the minus strand of QEPC01012160.1, from coordinate 1,805,560 downwards.
TCATCATACTGGCAAGTATGAAATGGGGGAATACCTGGCTTTGCAGCAGCACATGTAAAAAGAATGTAGGGATTGTGGTTGATCACAAATGGAATATGATATGGCCGCAAAAAAGGCTAATGCATTTTTTTCCAGGTCATCGGAAATAAGTTATTAAGTGCTGGTCAGACTTCCCCTGGAGTATTGTGTCCAGTTTGGGGTAAGATATTCATAAATTGGAGCAGATTCAGAGAAGGGCAGCAAAGATAAGGGGTCTGGAAAGCAAGTCTTACGATGAAAAATTAAAGGGTCTGAGTATGTTTAGCCTAACAAAGTGAGGATTAAGGGGAGGCATGATATCAGTCTTCAGATATCTAAAAGGCTGCCACAAAGGAAACGACATGGAAGTGTTCTTCATTTCTAAAGAGGACAGGACTAGAAACAATGGGTTCGACAATGTAACAAAATTACAGGACAGTAGATTTCACTCAAATATCAAGAAAAACATCGTAACAGTAAGAGCTGGGCAAAAAATGGAATACGTTGCTTTGGGAGATTGTATGCTCTCCATTATTGGAGGTTTTCCAAAAGAGGCTGTACAGTCGTTTGTTGGGGATGTTTTAGTTGTAGTCATCCTGCATCCAAGCAGGGGGATGCAGGTCCTTCCAACTCTTTGGCCATTTTTGCACGGATGTCCCTCCCCCCACCCCGCTTGGTGTGCAGCTGAGTGTGCAGTGGGTGGGGGTGTCTGTGCCTATGCCACGGCTGTGAGTGGGTGGGGGAAACACCATGAGGGGAGGTGGGTGTACGCTCCTGGTGCACACCCATCACCCACCCACAGGGCTATCTGACAAAACAGAGGAGGTTCCATGGGTGGGGATGGGTGGATGTGGGTGGAGATGGGTGAATGTGGGTGTGCACCAGTGGGAAAGAGAGCACACCCATCCCCCCCACCGAGCGACGCTGTGTAAAAATGGCCTTAGTTGGTCTTTATCTTTCTTATTATTTAAAAGAAGAACCTGTGTCAACTCTCTGGGCAATCAGAAATTCTCCCAAAATTGTGTCTAGCCTATTCAAATCCTAACTTGCTACGTGTTCTCCCGTTGTGCCCTTCAAAAGTACCATTAGCTACGTTCCTGGATTCTTGTTTGCTCCAAAGAATTCATTATCTAATGACAAGTTAAGCCTAATCAGCCAGCCTTTCTTCTCTCAAAGGCCCAAGGCTGTTTTTAAGTAACATCCCTTGTCACTCTCTAGAAAGTCCAACCAACTGGAAAAACAAAAATAACCTTTATTACATCGAAGATAAGCAAAGCCTGCTCTAATGTTGCACTAATTGAGTTCAGAGCCTCATGCAAACCTTGGAATGAGCACTCACTTGATGAGTAAATGCAACTCTAGGGACAATTAAGTATCCAGCCTACTCTGGCCCCTTTTCACATGAGATGCCTCACCCCGCACCCTGCAAGCCCACGTGGGTGAATTGGTGGGCAAGAGGGAGCATCCGTGCAACCAGCATAGGTGGGTGGGGGTGCGTGCGTGCTCCCATGCTCCACCCATCTCCATCCATCAGGCGTTGGACAAACCGGAGATGCCTGAAGATGGATGGAGATGGGTGTGCGTCCATGTGAACGGGTGCCCATACACCGCATACCCGCCTCGGCACACACCCATCCCCCTCGCCATGCAGCTCCTGCTGGGCCAGTGTGAAACTCTACCCAACTTTCTTACTGATGAGTAAATCATAGAATCCATAGAAGTGATGGAAAGGACCTCCGCAGTCGTTTTACCCTATCCTTTTTACTGAGGTCGACTCATCATACCTACGCCGGCCCTAGACTAAATGGCACCCCAGGCGAGGACCATCTTTGGCACCCTGCCCCTTCATTTGTAGGTGCATCTAGTCTGTAACAGGTGCCCCCGGAGTCCAGCGGCGCACACACACACCAATTCAAAGCCCCAGGCAGTCACCTGGGTCGCCTGCCCCTAAATCCAGCCCTGCCTACATCGTATCTGAGACCGATGAATGCTCGGACAGTCTTTTCTTAAAACCCTCCAAAAATGGATAAACCATTGCTTCCCTATGCAACTTGTTCCACTTCCCAGCTACACTTTTAGTTAGGAAAATGTTCTTATTAGTAAACCAAATTCTACCTTATTGCAGCTGAAACCAATTGCTCATTTTGTCCTACCTTTAGTAACAATTGAGAAGGGGTGTATGTAGATTGGAATGGACCCTGCTGCAGAAGATGGAATGCCCCCTTTTACTCTCTCCCCAGGGCAAGTTCCAGGGAAAGGCACCTAGGCACTAGCCTAGAGCAGGAGTTTGGCAGTAGGGGGGTGGCAAATTCCCTATCTGAAGTCAGCAAGAGCCATTTAGCCTCAATAGCTTCAGGCTGCAGCAGTTAATGACCCATTCACACACACACACACCCATTTGATCAGGGCAGGATTAAGCCTCTACCATGTAGAGAGGAATGGCATTTGTAAGACGTTGCTAGGGGTCTGCATGTCGTTTTTGTTAGATTGATAAAAATGAAATTTTAATTTGTCATTTTCATTTTCATTATTGCAATAACGAAGATGACAGAAAATAATAACAAAATCAATAACGATAACGAAAATCATTATTCACTTTGTTATTGCCTGGAGTTGTTTTTTTGGATAGGGGAGGAGGGAGAAGACATCTCAGAGCCAAAAACAGTGTTGGACTCTTGAACTGGTCCCCCCATGTGGCCCGGGGGGTCACTATGGAGAGGGCGTTCTCAGTGGCCGCGCCTAGAATGTGGAACTTACTCCCAGTGGCCCCAGATCTCCCTTCCTTCCGTCATATGTGTAAACCCTGACTATTCCGCCTGGCATTTGGCGCGGGAGATGGGGTGTAGGGTGGGGCGGGGAGTTGGGAGGGGGAGGGGTTTTATTTTCTGTTTTTTGCCTTCTCTTTTAATTTATTATTTTGGTTTTATGCATTTTCTGTGTTTTTAATGGTGTAAGCCACCCCAGGCTGCTTGGCAGGAGGGGTGGGGTAGAAATTTGTTTTATAAATAAATAAATAAAATTAAATAAACTACGAGGGGAAGGACCTGATGGATATATCTCTGGATAATGAGCAGCACAAGCAGATCTCAGCAGTTGAATGGCACCTTGTGATTCCTCAATGCGTCTGCCTCCCAGAACCAATCGGAAGGGCTCTGGGTAAGAGCACTGCAACCCTTTATTTTGCAGGGCTGGGCTGCTTCACTCTGCTTCTGTGTTAGCTCTCTTGCTTTGTCAGGGTGTGTTTCAGAAGCTGGTGCTTGTATTAATCCTCCCATATACATACATATCCCTTCCCTACCACCCAATCCTTATTCCTTATCCTTACATTTTACCTTTTTCCTTCCCCTGCCTGTTTCCCCCGGCAGGTACGATAGATAGATAGATAGATAGATAGATAGATAGCATAATAAAAAAACCTCCAGTTTACAAGAAGAGTTAAGTCTCTTGCAAATTCAATCATGGACTAAAAAGCATGGAAATTGCAAGTTAAGGCTCCTGCCTTAACTTCTGTGCCACGTTAGCAGTAAAGACATTGCACAGTCTAACATATTGTACTCACAACTTCGGCACCATGCACCCACACTTTGCCTTCGTCTTTCAGTCCCAATCCTCTTCCCCTCTGCAGGTTGCGGACAACACTGAAGCTGGGGGCAGGAGAATGTGAACTGGCCCCTCATCCCCTTCTTTCCCTCTATCCTTTCATTTCAACTGGGGAGAATGGGACAGCTGAGTAATGGCTCATAACTGTCCCTCTTACCAGCTAGTCTCCACTGCCATCCTAGAGCACAGTGAAACTGGGTAGAGTCGTATACAAATGTTTAATTAAAGCTAAGTTGGGTATGCATTGAAATTAATTAAATGGAATGGCCATTGGAAGGAATGGAGGCAACAGCAATGCCAATTTCAAAATAAATACTAATGTCATTCGAACATCCAATTAAGTGATTGTGAAATTATACAGCACTGTTGCATAGGGGTGTGCATGTCATTTTTGTTATATCAATACCAAAAATGACAAAAAATAACAAAATCAATAATGATAACAAAAGGCATTATTGATTTTATTATTGCCTGGCAGGCATTTGGGGGAGGGAAATGTGGAGTGGGGAGGAGGGAACAGACATCTCAGAGCCAGAAACAGTGTTGAACTCTTGAACTGGGGGGAAAAGACCTGATGGATGTATCTCTGGCCAATGAGCAGCACAAGCAGATCCCAGCAGTTGAATGGCACCCTGTGATTCCTCAATGCCTCTGCCTCCCAGAAACAATCAGGAGGGCTCTGGGGGAGGGCACTGCTACCCTTAATATTACAGGGTTGGGCTGCTTCACTCTGTGTTAGCTCTCTTGCTTGTCAGGGTGCATTTGCAGAAGTTGCTGGTGCTTGCACTAGAAACCCTTATATATATATATATTGGGATATATATATCTCCCTTATTCCCTTCCCTACCACCCAATCCTTATTCCTTAGGTACACATATAGAGAGAGGTAGAGAGATAGAGAACAGAGACAGATTAGAGATAGTAGATATACCTCTGAGTTTTCCTTTTCCCTTCTCCTGTCTGTCTCCCTCTGTCCATATATTATATAGCTATAGATATTAGTTGCATATATAGAGATTAGATATTTAGATACTAGGCTGTTTTATTATATATATTATGATTATAGGATAGGAACATTTTATATTATACAGAGGTTAGGTTAAGTTTAGATTCTGTATATACTATATAAATAAAACTACATATTGTGTACAGTATATATTATTGTGTGCAGTTCTTTCTGTATCACAATGAGAAGGGAAAGAAGTTCAACTTCTGAGAATAATTCTTCATTGGCACACAAAATTGATACCGATACCAATAACAAAAATAAAAGTTTTCATTTGAAATTGGTACCGATACTGAGGACAACAATAACAAAAAATGACATTTCGTTATTAATTAAAATGGCACATTTTAATAACAAAAATGATAACAAAAAATGAAAAACAACAGGGGGTCCTGACGTACACCCCTACAGTTCCATTGGAGGAACGTATGGCAGGCACTGACCAGGGTGACACAGGAACTGGTGTCCTGCCCACCAACCAGCATGCCAAGCAAACAGGTCTTCTCTCAGGTGGGGGACATCATGAGTCCTCACCATATGAGAGTGGGCACTGGGATGGTGGAGCAGGTGCTGTTCCCTGAGCTGACCATGGATTTGAAGCGACGGGCAGTGGCACACTTGAGATTCCCCTGGGTCTCTCTCTTGATGCCTCCTGCTCTCACCCCTCTTGTCCAAATGCTGGATGGGGAAGTCTCTATCTCTCTCTTTATTATTCCCCCCCCCCCCGGGAAACCGACAATCTCTGCAAGTTGACATCCTGTAAAGTGCCAACAGCCAGTGCCCACCTGCCATTCTATCTACCTCACATGGTGCCATTAGGTGCCTCAGGCACTGAGAGGCACTGTGGGAGAGAAGCAACCTTTGAAACTTACAAAACTCTGCAGCTGTCCTGACTGGGACCTGTCACGTTCAACTTCTGCAAATGCACCCTGACAAGCAAGAGAGCTAGCACAGAGTGAAGCAGCCCAGCCCTGCAATATTAAGGGTAGCAGTGCCCTCCCCCAGACTCTTCTGTCCCAATCCCCCACTCAACAGGAGAAGTGGCCTTTGAAATTTACAAGCCTCTGCAGCAGTCCTGGTTGGGGCCTGTCATGTTCAAAGGCCATCTGGCTCTTCGACCCCATTCCCCCCAACAGCAGAAGTGGCCTTTGAAACTTACAAGCCTCTTCAGCAGTCCCAGCTGGGACTTGTCAATTTTGTCATGTTCAAAGGCTGGTTGGCTCTTCCATCCCACCCCCCCCCCCCCCACACACACACACACCCCTACAGGAGAAGCAACCATTGAAAATTACAAGCCTCTGCAGCTTTCACAGCTGGGGTCTGCACGTTCAAAGGCCAGCTGGCTCTTCTGCACCACCACCACCCCACCTGACAGGAGAAGCAGCCTTTGAAACTTACATGCCTCTGCTGCAGTCCCAGCTGGGGTCTTTCATGTTCAAAGGCAGCTAACACTGTGGAGAGAGGGAAGCAGCCTTTGAAACTTAGAAACCCTGGGTCCCAGCTAGGACCTGTCAATTTCAAAGGACAACCAGTGCATTCAAGCAGCCCATCAGGTTCCATTCGGGCAGCGATGGCGCCCAAATGGAGCTGGGTCAATTCAGGCACCTCAGTTTCATTGGGAGTGCCCAAATCTTCAGGTGTCTGGTGTCAGATCTAGTCTTCACCTATTATGCCATTGAATCTGAGACCTGCACACCTTGACTTCTTCCTTCATATCTTGTTGAATTATTATTTTCAAGTCAGACACTTATCTGACTTGAATTAGTGCACGAATGGCATTGCTAAGGAGAGTACCTCATCAGCAGCAGGCGCAGGGTGCGGGTCGATGATATCGCCATTCAGGCTAAAGCATACAAGCTCGGACTTTATAAGGGCTCCAGCCCAGAGCAAGAAATTGGCTGCGTTGTAGGGAAGAGGCCTACAACAAGTTCAGGTCCCAAGCGGGTTGCATCTCGTAATTCAGGGCCCGCAGCCACCACCGTTGGACACAGGACTAAGGCCCTTTTTAAATGACACACACACATGCATACCCATGCGCATACACTGTGTGGGGTGTGTTTGTTTGTACAGTGGTGTCAGGTGGGTGAGTGTGTGTGCCAAATCCTGCATAACACGCATCCCCATCCACCTCCACCCATCACCCTGGCACAGAGTAACTGGTGAAAACGCCGGTTGCTCCATGCAGGGGCATGGGGAGGATGCAGGGGGTAGGGGTGTGTGTCCATGTGCACCCACACCGCTCCCACCACAGACCCATCCCACCCCCAGTCATGGCCTGTGTAAAAAAGGCCTATGACGCCAGCTCCATGGAAGTAGGAGCAGGGACACCAGCATGAGGTAAACTGTGAAAAATAAATTAAGTCCTCTTGAGTAGAGATTGGAGAAAGGGAGAGTTATAAAGACCCCATTCAACTCTATCTGTGACAACCCCTTGCCAGAGGCAAAGGGGCAAGCTTGAACTGGGCAACATCCCTCATTTTCTTCAGAGCATACACCAGCAATGTAATTAAATCCTGCACATGCTTACACAGGGCCATGGACTCTGCTAATGGCCCTTTGGGAAACTAGAGAGAGAGCATTTCTTTGAGAAGGAGACATTTTTGTAGCAGATGTGACAAATCCCACACATTTCCTACTGCACCACACGCAGAGTTTCTACAGACAAGACAGCCTCTGGTAACCACGGCAAAACTGTGACCTTGAATTCAGGAGCCAAAGACTTGCTTTAATCACTGCAATAAAAAAAGCACACTTGGCAGCAAGAGTTTGTCTCAGTTGCCTCTTTGCAAAATAAACAGTGTATCAATTCCACCTACGGTATTATACGGAGAGGCTATTATTAGTGTCATTAGAGAAGCACCTCCCACATTTCAATCTAGTGCATCTCAGAAGGAACGTTCTTGATGCTGGTGTTTAAATGTTTAAACATTAGCTACAAGCCTCAAAGGACATCGCTAGACTGCTTTGGGCTACAAGTTAACCTCCTGTTTGGTAACACATAAAAATTAAGTATCGCAGATAAGCATTTAATTTCAGCTTAATGGAGGAAGTCATTGTGGGCTGATGCATCTGCCTGTTAAAAGGAAGCTTACCGAGATCTAAGAGGGGATCAATTCCACTCTCATAGTTAAGAAAAGTGAATAATCATATGCTGATAATTAAACATGGGAGCCATGTGTAGCCATCTTAACTTGACATTTAACCAGAAAAAACTCAGCAAAGGTGATCAGCAATTTATTGTTTCAAAGATTTATTGGCACATATATACATTAGCTGCCATCTGGCCAATTTCGGGGTGGCCATCTAATGATATGAAAATGAGAGCCTGTAGTCGCAATGAAAATGCATGCTTTAGTGCAAGTGCGTTTTTAGACGTGACACCCTGCTTGCAGATTTAAATAATCCGCTTTTAGAAACGTTGTGAGGGTGGGGTTTAGATGCGCCACCGCCATTGCAAACTGCGGCTCATGCATTCTTTTGAAACAGAGTTGGTAAAACCTCGATATCGGGGTTTTACCAATGCGGTTTCAAAACAATGCGTGAGCCGTGGTTTGCAATGGTAGTAGTGCGCCTAAACATCACCTGTGCGACTTTTCTAAAAGCAAATTATTTGAATTCGTGAGCAGTGTCACATCTAAAAGCGCCCTAAGTCTTTAACTGAACTCAGTATCCTCTTTCTATAGCCATTCAGTTCCCCTTGCTAGAATGGCAAAACCTAGTCATTGATCATAAGAGCACAAGAACTGGGTCAGATCAATGACCCATTGAGCCCAACATCCTTTCTCCAACCATGGCTACCCTTGGTTGCTTTGAAGAAATACCCAACAGGTATTTCTCTACTGTTCACTTCTACTTTCCAACAGGCAGAGGTTGCATCCCCTGACCTACTGGACTAATAGCCATTTATGGACCTATCCTCCAAGAACTAATCCTATCCTTGTTTAAGCCCCCTAGCTATGCTTCTGGTCCAGCGATCCTCCATCAACAAATTGCACCACATTAGTCCTCTGATGTGCCAAACTTCATCAGCTCTCTTTGCATTCAGTGGTAATTGGCAGTATTCTGCACCTATAATCAGACCTCTATATATGGTTCTGTACAATGATGGCAGAGTCTTTCCTTCCATTTTGAAGTGTTGTGCTGTTTGAGAGAGATTTCATATTTGTAAATGGAGATTGATGTTCGAATTAGAATGTTATTACTTCAGACAGAAGTAACTTCCTGCATCCTCACTGCGGGAGGAAAGTAATCCCTCTGCCCATGTTGGATAAATTATTCAATACAGTCCAACCTCCCACGTCCACACATTTTGTGAGTGTCCAGATGAGAGAGCTGAGTGCATATGGGAGGGGTAAAAAATCTTCAAATTAGTGACTGCTTCAGTTTAGATGCTTCGAGTCTCATTTTCTGAGATGATTTCACCCAGTTTTCTCCTGTTGCCAAAAGATGAAATGCACCAAAATGTCAGCTAACTTTTTTTCTGTAAGGTAGCAAGTTAGCTTTGAGTGTCAATGTAACCCCATGCTATTGTCACTGGGTTCCTATGCTTGGAACATCCTAGCTCTGAGACGATGGCTTTGTCTGGAAGCCCTGATCACCTCAGTTTTAGGCCTATGGGTACCAAGTCCTGACAGCAGTATTCGGAAACAAGATGACAGATATGTCTTCTCTGGCCAGCAGAAGCTGGGGCAGCTATTATCTGCCCCTTCCTTCTTTCCCTTAACTCTCTTCTGTTTCCAGCTAGTCTGAAGCTTAAGAGAACCTCTAAACATGCTCACTTGGGCATTTCTAGGGAAGAGGGTTTAATTGTCCTTCTAGCACATAAGGGAAGACTTTGCACTTTTCTAGCCAGTTCAGCCAGGCCCAGCAGGAGGGCAGCTAGCTTCACCAGAGATGAGGTGAAGGCTGGCGCTCCCAGACCTCCTTTGATTGATTGCAGGACGACCCAACTGACTAAGAAAGGAAGATTTTGTTCTCCTTCATCTCCAACAAGAACTATAAAAAGAAGGGGGAACAGACACTCGAGGAACTATGCTTATTGTTATTCATCTGAGAACATGTCTGGCAATGATAATGCCTGAGGAATGGTATATGAGTGCATGCCTAAATTTTCCATTTTAGCTTGTGCATTTAGGTACTGAAGAAAGCCGTATATTTGAATTGTTGTTGTTTGTTTAAAATGTGCTCTATTTCTGCAGCGATCAAAATGCATTTAAATTCCTGTGGAATATTATTATTACCTTTTAAGAACTGTCAGAGGGAGAAAGATCAATGGTCCACATAGCCCAGCATCCTGTCTCCAGCTGGCTTCAGAGAAATAAACAGCAGGTCGTAGTGGAGTGACCCATCCTCTGCTATTCACTCCCAACTCCTGATAGTCAGAGGTTACAGACCTAACCCAACTTGACTAATAGCCATTGATGGATCCTCTAAGGTCCTTTTTTAAAACCTAGTTGTGTTAATGATGACCTTAACAACATCCTCTGGCAACAGGTTCCACAAGTCAATTGTATGTTGAGCGAAAAGGTGCTTCACTTTGTTAGTTTCAAATCTGCTGCCAGTAATTTTTATTTCTAAGGTGTTTTTAGGAAAGAGCCTCCACACCTATTACCCGCCCATCACTCACTCATCATGCATGTTTCAGGGCCACATTGGCACCCTATGCAGCCCTGAAACATGCATGATGGATGGGTAACAGGTCGGAAGGCATTTGTCTAAAACACCCATAGAGTGTCCCCTAGAGAGGGGGTAACTAAGAGCTCTCTCTTTACTTGTTCCACACTTCTATCAGTTTCGTTACACAGCTAAAGATTTTGTTTTTAAGTTTAATCATCTTGAATACAGTGCCTGTTGTCTTTCTTTGTTAGTGGAGTAAATCAGGGTACAGATAGCCAGGGCTCAAATTATAAGGAAAAAGGTGGGGTGGGGACTCAATGAAATCATGCCCCCTCCGTAGTTTTCTAAAACCAGTAGCTAAGGGATCTGTCAAAAAATGTAGGGGGTCTGTTAAAAAGGGTAGGGGGGCCAGAGAACCCCTGCCCTCCCCTGCCCTCCCCCGCCCCCGTAATTCAGGCAGTGCAGTTAGCTTTGTACTTCAAATGTTCACATTCGGTTTTGTGTGCGTTCAACCAAGATCCACTGTTAAAAAAAGACTGAAGTCATTCACTGCTCCCACAGAAAACTAGAACCAAAGTTGAGTACTTGTGTGATCAAGTTTTGTGGGTTACATGAACACACAAGTCCACACTCTGGGCTTAAAGTTCTTTAACAGTCTTTATTTCAAGACCAAAGCAAAATAAACAGATTAGAAAGGAAGAACTACAGAAGATGCAAAAACAACTCAGTAGCTGCCTATGTGTGGATGTGACTGTCAGGAGAGCTGACCCTTCCATCAGGCCCCTTTTCAGTTCTATAGAGTAGAGCACGAGAAAGTGGCGCTATGTGCAAGACCTAGATATTTGTGACAGGTGAAATACAAACCATGGAATTCGCCTTTTGGTCTAACAGCTCCTGAGTGGACCCTATATTTGAGACGACCAGTGTCCTCTCCAGTACAGGACCTTGCCAGGACAACAGATCAAGGTATATCATGATTCATAGTAGAACTGGAGAGAGAGATTAATATGGTCGGACGTGAAGAAAGACTATTCTGAGCCACACCAGTTTCTGTGGTCTACAGTGCACATGGGAGTGATGTCGCCAGTACCACACCCAACTACTTTTGACTTCTCCAGTCCAATAAACGAGACACCCATTCACAGGTGTGTTGACTAGAAGCATCCATCCAGAGTAAGACAGAGCAGGACTTGAACCCACAACCCTTAGGGCAATGCTTCAGTGCTATAGTGGCCCCCGCGTACCTACATAAGAAGTGCTATGCATGGTCACATCAATGGTTTGTCGAGTCTAGCATCCTAACATTGGGCCTAGCCAGTTTTGGTCACTTCAGAGAAGTATCCAACAGGTCATAATGGAAATTATACCATTCTGCCATATACCATTCTACCATACTTATTTGGAACATGTGTGGAGAGGAAGAGAAAGAGAAAGAGAGAGTTTGTAGGTTAACTTTTCCCTACCAGCCCCTCAAGAGTGTGTGTTACATCTTTACATCCCTATCTTGTTACACCATCTACTGCAGACTACGCTTGATACAGGGGCACGGAGTTGAGATCCAGGATACTGTGGGTTGTGCGCTTGCCACTCCAACTGACTGCTGTTCGCATTACGGTGCATTTCACCAGTCACATTACTGTGAGCAGTGCCTCACAGTCCTACCATAGAAAGTTAAGAGTTGCCATTTTCCATTTAAAAGTGAGGTGGGAGGGGTACACCAAGTTCATTCCAAGAGAAACTGGGAATAAAACTCAGAATCTATGGAATTAGCTGCCCTAGGACTGCCTTAACTACCAGCCCGCATTGTTTCCACAGTGCCAGGAATCCTGAGGAGGAAAACCAATGAAAGGTTTAGAACAGAAGCTATGTGCGGAAAGTCTGGAGGAGCTGGATATGTCTGGCTGAAAGAGGGGGAACAGATGAATAGGGGACATGGTAAGTTTTCAAATAGTAAAAAGGCTGTCATTAAAACAAAATGAAAATCAACTGTCCTCGATTGGCACTGCAGACAGGACTGTAAGGAAGTGAGGCTTGAACTTGTTGAGCCCTGGGAATGGTGGCCAGGCCAGGTCAGGCCAGGCCCTCAGTGCCACCACTACCCTCTGGCCAAGGCCCTGGGGCTTTGCTGAAGGCTCTCCCAGGACCAACCAGGCCACACCCCTCCTTCAGTCTTGCTCCATGCCCCCAGCTTCCTGGTTGGCTGCTGGTCTGTATATAAGGGCAGCCAAAAGCCACAGGAAGTAGGGTGAGTAATTGTTGGTTTCCCTCTCTGGCCCCTTTGTTCCTGGCAGCTGGATTGGTGTTCTCCTCCCCGAGTCCTGTCATTTGGGCCTGGACCAGCTCTGCCCTGACTGATTCCATATGGGCCAGTCTGCCTGTTTGCTTTCTGTTTGGACCAGTCTGCCTGCATTGGTTTTAGTATCTGCCTGTTTTGAAATTGGTCCTTTTGGCTCCAACCTGAAGCTGGTCCTCTGCCCATCTACCTGATTCTCTGTTCCAGAATCCCAAGCTTCCTGTGTTCATCCGTAGCCTGCTCTGAATTTTCTGGACCCTTGGGTCCTGGTCCTGAACCAACTCTCCTGAATCTGATCCTGCATGAACTCGCTTGATCTTGCATGACTCCTGACAACCCTGATCACAAGCACCTGTGTCTCTCCAGTCCTGACTGCAGAATGATCCGTCCTGAACCTTTTCTCCTGAAAATTAAGTCGTTCAATGGCCCATAAAGGGACTGTACTTTTTTCCCCACACACTCCGCCTTATTCCTACCACTGAACGCTACCTGAAGCAGAGCTGCTGGAAGCTCTTTATTTGGAACTCAAAGGTTTTGGTGGATATGGGCATTCGTATCCCCACACACACACACACACACACACACACACACACACACTCCTTTCCTCTCCTCTCCCTATAATTTATTTCCTCCGTGGTTGCCATATGCAAAGACCAGAAGAGAACCTATGGACAACTTTTTCTCTGGGATGACTGCATAGGTTCCATGTAAATAAGGGACAGGAGAATTTGCTCTTGTGGTGGTGAATGCTTTTGTTGGCTCTGCCAATAAAAATGACAAATGGCTCGTATTTTAGCACTGCCTCTTTGCTATTTTATATAGGGGGCCCTCTGCAGCCCAAGACAGTGTACAGAAAGGTTTTCTGTGGCTCACGGTTTCACGTCCCTTTGATCACATCCTGTCTGAGAGAGAAAAGCTGCCATCTGCTGTGGAAAAAAATCTGGAAGAAGCACGTTTCTGAAGTTTTGTTTTTTTGGTTTTTTATTCCTCCCACCCCCACCCCTTTTAGGAATGAGGAGGAGCCCCAGCACGAGTTTGGATCCTCTGCTGTTCTGTAAATCTGCGCTTTGATGTCAATAACTAGCAAACGCATTTCTAATCAAACGTATCTCTCCCCTCCCTGCAAGGCTGCCAAGCTTTAAAACACAGATGAGTGAGATTAGAAAGAACTGATTTAATTAGCCCGACTTAAAGTTTCGCAGCCTTCTGGTTTGGGGGTGGGGGGAAAAGGAAAGGGATCAAAAGAAAAAAGGGTTAGTCATTGGGAAAAGAAGGTGGGAGGAAGGAGAAATTTAAAAGCAGGTGTGTCTGCTACCAAGAGAAGGGAGGTACTCTGTCCAGGACAAAGGCAAAGTTTAGTTTGTTCTGATATTCGGCCCAAAGGGGTTTAAGTGATGCATAGGCCTTGTACCGCGCCTCAGTGAGGACCACGTTTCTCAATAGATGGAATAGCACATTGCAAAGTGGCATAGAAGACATTAACAAACACCCAGGTACATCTGGCAATAGCCACCTGGAATGTCTAATGACTGACAAGTGGAGATGGCCTCTGCCACTCAGCAAGTGAGGAGGAAGAAATGGGGTGAGGATAAAGCCACATGCTCTTACCTTCATGTAATGCCATAAAATTGTAATGAACACTAATGCCCCTTCCTGTATTCCGAGTCATCTACTCATACTCCTTTAGTTTCCAGGCTCCTTGTTTTCCTTTACTTCTAAATCCTTCTTCTCTCCTTGTCTTAGGTTCCTTGAGTCCTTGTTCCCTTCATGTTCTTTCCTGGACCTCGGTGATAGCCCATATGCTCTCTGATGCTGCTTTTAAACGAGGGCGCTCTGAAGCGCCTCCCAAACGCCGCATTAAAGGAAAGCCGCCGGAAGTGGTGTTCTCCCCGTTGCCGCTGCCGCTGGCGGCGGCTGGAGACACGGGACTTTGGAGCGGCACGTTCTTAAGCCAGATAATTGAACTCTTAAGAATACGCCGCTGCAAAGCCCCAATCTCCAGCCGCCGCCGCCGCCGGCAACGAGGAGAACGTCACTTCCGGCGACTTTCCTTTAATGTGGCATTTGGAAGGCACTTTAGCGCGCCCTCGTTTAAAAGCAGTGTAAGGCTGGTTTGCTGTGATGAGCTTAATTCTCCCTCAGACCAAAGGATGGCTGAGAGGTCTCTCCCCTTACCTTGGTGCTAGCTCTCTCTAGGTCCCAGGTTTCTCCTCTCCCAGCTTTACCCCTTCCCTGTGTCCTGACCTCACCCCCGTGACAGCTGGCACTTTTGAGTCTCCAGAGTTAAGCCCCCAGAGGTGCATGTGGAGTGCACACTGGGTTGGTACTGGCCCCATACTCGTTCAACTCGTGAAAAATAATGACCAATGGTGAAACCAGCAGGAAAGCCAGTAAGTGTCCACGTTGTGTGAACAAAGTCAAATGACCTGTTTCTGATGGAAACAGCTTTCACCACAATTTGTCATTTCAAGCCTATTTCACATTTGGATGTCCCAAGTATGGAATGCTATGGCCTAGGGCAGTGGTTCTCAAATTGTGGTCCATGAGAGGTCATGGTAAATGGTCCACAGAACCAGCTACAGCAGTAACAAAATGGGCATCAGTCTATGCAGCCATCTCCAGTGAGAGGAGACCATACCTATGGCAAACGCATGTCCATTATGGTCCGTCCACCTCAGCCAGTGATGGTCATGGAGACACTGGTGAAATAAATTCTTCATTCAGTAATCATGGTTAATGACTTATAGTTTGGATAGTCAAAGTTAACTGGTCAGTAATCAAATACCAGGATGGCTGACCAACTTTCCAAAATACCAGTTAACAAATACCATTATCAGTTAACTGACTTTTGGAAATACTGAATAATGCCAATAACCAGGTACCCAATGAGAAGGAAACCAAGTTAAACTTGAAACCAGGCATGTGGGGGAGGGGAAATAATCAGGAAAGGAATAATGGGCAAATGGAAGAAGCTGATAACTACAACATGAAGCGAAAAATGACAAAATGAAAACACAGTAAACACCAAAAACTGGTAATAACAGTAAATTGGTAAAACCAACAGTTACCACTCAGTAACTAATCATTACCAGATTGGTTCTGTTACTGCGAATCAGACGATTACTGATATTCACACGGATAACTATTTATGCTCTATGTGCAAGTCCTGAAGATAATAATTGTGTATGGCAGCCCATGAAAAATATTGCAACTTGATAGTCATCTATGGGTTCAAAAAGTATGGGAACCACTGGTCTAGAGGGTAGGCCACCAAACGGAGTCAGAAAGCCAGAGTTCCCTTCCAAATTTATTTATTATTATTATTATTATCAAAATTTGTAACCCACTCCCTTCTGCCTACTGGCAGCGAACAAAATATATTAAACTAATATTTAAAATACATTCATAATAAACAAACATCAATTAAAACCATCAATAAATAAACATCAAATAGAACAACTGAAGCCCGATAAGAAACAAATACCCCTCCTCCCTCCAAAGAAAACCCCTCAACCCACTACTCATCCCCCCTCACCAAATACCTGGTGAAACAGCCAGGTCTTGCACTGTCTACGGAAGGAGGGGAGATCCAGAGAGAGGTGAATCTCCACCAGGAGGGAGTTCCACAGTCGCAGCACAGTCACCGAGAACACCCTCTTGAAGGTAGCCACCCAGAATATCCGGGGGACCTCCAAGAGGTTGACCCTGGTTGACTGTAGGGCCCCATCGAGGACACGGGGAGTGAGGCGGTAACGCAGGTAAGCAGGGCCCAGGCCATATAGGGCTTTGAAGGTAATACCTTGAATCAGGCTTTGAAGGTAACACCTTGAATCAGGCCTGGAAGACTATAGGCAGCCAGTGCAGAGAATAGAGCACCAGTGTAGTGTACTCCTTGCGGCCTGTCCCCGTCAGGAGGTGTGCTGCCATATTTTGTACCAGCTGCAGTTTCCAGGTCATCACCGAGGGTAGCCCTACATAGAGTCTGTAGTGGGGGGAGGGGAGCACTGGGGTGTGTCTTAGGGGAATTAGCTCACCCCCTGCTACGCGGTGTCCGCCTCAAGCCAAGGCAGAACCCTCTCCTTCCAGGTAGGGGTTACCCTCTTTGGACACAACACTCACAGTCCAGAGGGTCTTTCAAGTCTCAGCATCTTTATTGGACACTTCCCTGTATCCTGTGTACCTGGGCTGCTGGCTCATCTGCCTGCACCCTACAGCACCAGGTTGGTCTCTTCAGACCTCAGGAGCAAGGCACCAACAACCCCCCAAAGTCCATACAGCCAGGCCTTCGATCCCCAGGCCCTGGCCAAGCCTTCCCCCGGCTAGAGGCTCCCTCCTGGGCACAGCCTCCTGCAATACCTGGGTCCTGCTCTGGTTCCCTAGCAGTAGCACCCTGGACAGCATAGACCATGAAGGCTTACAGGGAGATGTTGCCTCTTTGACTCCCTGCCACAGACTGCGTTCCCCATGCAGCCTTCCTTTCTTATATAGGTAGAGTGGGCGTGGCCAGGAGTAAACTCACAGCCTTAAAGGGCCACTACCCTGCCCACTCTGTCCTAGGGGTTTCTCAGCCTGTTAACCCCACAGGCTCTACCCCAGCTATGGGGTTGGCCCTGCCACACCCCTCTCAATCCCCCCTGGACTTCTCCCTGCTACAGAGTCCATTGCAGCAATCTAATCTTGAGGTGATGAATGCATGGATGGTGGTGGCAAGATTGGATTCAGAGATATAAGGCTGAAGACAACGGACCAGATGTAATTTACTAAATGCACTCCTCGCCACAGCCACACCTGGGCATCCAGGCAGAGCTGCAAGTCAAGGAGGACTTCCAGACTCCAAACCTGAGGGACCAGGGGCCTCCACTCCCTCAACCACACCCATCAGCATCACCTCTGTCTTGTCAGGATTCAGCTTCAGACGGCTCATCCTCATCCAATATCCCACCGCAGCCAGGCTGTGGGTAAACACCGATACTGCAGGGCCTGGGTCAGATAGAAATGAGAGGTAGAGCTGCGTGTCATCAGCATATTGATGGCACCGCACCTCGAACCCCCTCAAGATCTCGCTCAAAGGTTGCATGTACACGTTGAACAGGAGAGGGGACAGAATGGATCCCTGCGGAACTCCACGCATAATATCCCAGGGAGAACATGTAAAATCCCCCAGGACTAGACGCTGAGTCCCTGGTGTGACATTTCCCTGGTGTGACACCTTAGCTATTGCTAAGTTATTTCTCCTCTTTGTCTTCCCTCCACAATGACTCCATCCTGCAGTTTGTCCTAGGGAGCTGTCATCAGGCATAGGATGGAGGTGCTGGCACCTGCAAGGACTAGCCCTGAGCTCCGTTCTGAGCTTGAACACTGTGCTTCAGGGATCTGAGAGCAGGTAGAGAACAGAACTTGCTCACAGCTGCACTAAATAGCCAGGGACTAGCTGGGATCCAGCCCTGGATGTTGGAGTTCATTCAGCAGTAGCTCCTCCACTGGGCCAATGGATAAGTTCAGGGATGATATCCTACCCCATTGGGCAGATCTGGTTGTTAAATTAAATCTAGCAGAATACACCTACACGGTGGCGGGGTGGGGAGTGTGGTGTTCAGCTCTTACTGAACTACTTATTGATTAATTTGAATATCACCCCTGGATGAACCACCACTGCTGCCTCCAGAGGACACAAAGGTCAGCCATCTTGATGTTCCTCTACCCTGCCTCCCAGTTCTGTACTTTATATGCTGTGTCTCCTGAATTAAACCTGCTGTGTGGACAGAAGGTGCTGGTTATAACCTATGAAATCCTAAACAGCCTGGGCCCCAAGTATCTGAAAGACTGCCTCTTCCCCTATGTCCGTCGCAGTCTCTGAGGTCGTCCGAGGACGCCCTCTTGTGAGTGCCAACTGTCCGTGAAGTTTTTACATCAAGAGTGCGCAGGGGGGTGTTCTCGGTTGCTGCACCAGAATCCCTCCTCTTGGGAGTCTGCCTAGACCCGAGCCTGTTCGTCTTCCAGAGGAGATGTAAGACCTTTTTGTTTGGCCAGGAATTTGACTAGCAGGGATAGGGTTCAGTGGGATTGGGTAGGGATGGGCGAATGCGGTTCGTAGGTTCGGAGTTTGGCCCGAACTCGGCCTGTTCGGATGACCAAACCTGAACCCGAACTGACCAAACCGAACCTGATTCTGAACTTCGAAAAGACCAAACAGTTTGGTCAGTTCGGATCGCATCTGGGTGGTTCGGGTGGGAGAAACGTGACCACTGCCTGACACAGGCAGGCACAGGGAGGGGGGAGGTCAGCTGAGGAGCAGATTTCCAGGCACCAGGGGTGGAGAGGCTTGGAGTAGCAGCCAGCCTGCCCAATCACAATCCCTTTTCTCCTCAGACCACTGGCTTGGAAGTCTGCAATTGGCCACGGGCTAGGCTGCATGGAGCCAATGGGGCTTGCGATGAGGCGGGTGCAGAAAGTAACAAAAGTCGTTGCCCTCCCCCCTGTCAACATCTTCTGAGCTAGTCACTGTTCCTGAACAGCAGGTGTTTCAGAAGGCTCCCTCTCCCAGCAGTTTTGTTTTCAATCCATTGCAATCCTCCTCCTATTTCACCCATCCAACCCATCTACCTCCATATTATAATTTATTTAGATTATATTAGATAGATTTAGGTGTTATTTTTTGTTTTTACCCCTCCCTGTGTTCAATCTTTCTTCCTCCCTCCGCCCTCCATTGAATCCTTTCCCTCTCCCTCTATATATATTCAATTCCTGATTCCCTTCCCCTGTTTGTTATTCATTTTGAGTAGCATTAGATTGATTTAGGTTTCATTTCAGTTTTCTACCCCTCTCTGTGTTCTTTGTGTCCCCACCCATCCTAGATAGATAGATAGATAGATAGATAGATAGATGTAGGAGTTAGCTGAGATATAGTGTTTAGAGATTTAGTAGTGTTTGTAGGAGTAGGCCTTTGTACTTATTAATTATTATTATTATTATTATTAACAAACATTTATATAGCGCAAACAGTGTACCTGGCACTTTACAAAGTAATAAAATAGACACGGTCCCTGCCCCTAGGGCTTACAATCTGAGAGACAGGAGCTGGGAGAGAGACTTAGGAAGGGGAACAGAGGGAGAGACAAGGGGTCTAACATTCATGAAGATGCGAGGTCTCAAGTGCACGT
>QEPC01012160.1:1755766-1771655 GCA_003113815.1 Sphenodon punctatus | reverse complement strand
GAAGGCATGGATGAGGGAGGCCAGGTTCGGGCCGGAGACAAACGGACACAGCCTCCGCACCAGATATAACTGGTGAAAGGCAGCCTTTGCAACTGCCTCCACCTGCCGTTCTAGGTGGACGTCCGCATCCAGCACCACCCCCAGACTCTGGGCCTGTTGAGCTATGGGAGCACAAATCCCCCCAATAAGGGGGGCCAACACCTCCTTCACTCTCCCCACCAACATCACCTCCGTCTTATCGGGGTTGAGCTTTGGTCTGCTCTGCCACATCCATTCCACCACGGCCTCCAAACACTGGGATAGCACCGAGATAGCTGGGTCTGGGTCTGCTGAAAAAGAGAAGTACAGCTGAGTATCATCAGCATATTGCTGACAACGCACCCCGAACCGCCTCACGATCTCCCCCAGGGGCTGCATATAAACATTAAACAATAACGGAGACAGAATCGAACCCTGCGGAATGCCGCATGATAAAGCACGGGGGCAAGATGTCTCCTCCCCCCAGCACCACCCGCTGGCTTCTCCCCGAGAGGAATGAATGGAACCATTCAAGAACAGTCCCATCCAGACCCCCCAGGTCACGCAGCCGTCTCAACAGCAGCCCATGGTCCACGGTGTCAAAAGCGGCCGAGAGATCTAGCAGAATGAGAAATGTCGAACATCCTGCATCCATCTCCTGGCGGAGATCGTCGACCAAGGCCACCAATGCCGTCTCGGTGCCATAGCCAGGGCGAAACCCAGATTGAAATGGATCTAGGAAACCAATGCTATCTAGAGGCCATTGTTTGCAATAAATAAATAAACAAATAAATAAATAAATAATATGAGCTGTCAAAGTTCACTTAACTTTCAATTAATTGTTTCTCTTGAGCTTACTCTCTTAGTGGAGTATTGATTAAACATTGATTAATTATGTTGGAGTCTGGCTGGCAATATTTCTTTTGTATATTTCAGTGATGCATTGCTTTCTGGAAGTATTTTTGGAAACATCAGGATTATTGTGTATTGTTATTATTAGACTGTCTTTTAAGATTTATCTCCTTGTTCCTTCTGCTCCAAAACTGAGGTTGAATTTTGGTTGCTGTGTTGTTGCTGGTGTTTTTGTTTTAAACAGTGCTATCTTCCCCTGACTTAGCATCAACAGAAGTTCTATCAAAGTGAACAGGACTCATGCTAGTGCTAAGTGCTAAGCACGGGTCAAAGTGGGTTGAGGATCATGCTGTAAATTTAATTTTCCATTATAGACTTGCTTTCCGATCGTGGGGATTTTGCATTTCGCCCCATTGAAGGGAAGCATTTAGAATGTACCTCTGTTTGTCATGGAAAGCTATAAAACATCCAGATGAATGGCTCTTGACGTTGGTGGAATTTTAAAACGATTCTTTGGTTTATGGGGAAATATTTAAATCAAAAGCCTGATGGGATTTTTTTCATGGGTGGTTTTATATGATGCTGAGCGCTTCTTAGGCTGAATGATAATATGCTTCCAAACAATGGCCTTAGGTTTTGGCACCCCCAATCTGGATGGAAGACCCCCTTTCCTGAGTGTAGGAATGTAGCAAGAGGAGGGGGGGCTGAAATGGCCAGTATCGGCCTTTTTTCTGGTCTTTCACATTTGGGGATGCACAGACCTATTGGGAACATTTCCTAGGGCTCAGCCTCTCCTTGAATTTCATTGCCAGGGCTGAACCCTGGCAAGCAGTCTCCCCCAAATTATTTATTTATTATTATTATTATTATTATTACCCCACCCTTCCCATCAACGGTGACTTACAACATTAAAATACATAATGCAAATATAAAACAAACCACAAATCCAAAAACATAAGATATGCCACAACCCTACACCAACCCCTCTCCACTCCAACCTCCTAGCTCATCCCTGTCCCCCGACAACTTCCCTCTCCCCCAGACCCCACTACCAAACTCCCTTACAGATCAAACTGTTCTGCACTGCCTCCTAAATTAGGCCTTGTATGGCACATATCCATGATCAGGACTCTCCTCTTCTTTCCCTCATTCTCAGTACACCGATTAAGCACTCCTGCCTTCAACTCCAGCCCGGCCTGCAGAGCTCGAACTAATTTTCAAAGTGGCCCCTAGGAGGGAAACGGTTCTCCACCCATGTTCAACAACATCAAAACACCCCCAGCAACAAAAGACGTCACCCGCAACAACAAAAAGACATCCATCTGCCATAGAGGTTTTTTCCACTTTACGGTTCACATTATCCACAACTTAGGAGGCTATCTGAAATTAACTTTCCAGCACCATCCATTCCCCATGGAAATATTTCAGTACAGACTGGCTATTACAGTCCCTTGATATAGTCCCTGGTTCCGCTTCCACGGTATCTCTGCAGATGTTCACTGGTTTGGAGATCTCTAAATCCATGACTAATAAAATAGTATTTTGAGCGTGTAATGGACTATTAGAATACTAAGTATTATTTATTGCCACAGCCCAGATGCACAAATGGGCAAGGGAATGAATATATCCTATCGAGACAGCTGTCAAAATGACACCCCCTCTCGAGTCGATTTCACCTGTTGGCATGGTGTGCACATCTGGCACTTTGGAATTGGACAAGATGAACAGGCATAAACATGTCGCAGTAATTTAAAAACATTAGAATGTGGTACTGCTGGGTGATTCAGTGCGATGCATTTCCAAAAGAGGGACACGTGAACTGAGGCAGATAAAAATAAGAACTGACAATTTTTCCCCTCTAAACTTCCATTCAAATCCAACATAAACCTTGTCAAAGATTTCAGATTTTGTTTAAGAAAGAAAGAAAAAGAAAAAAAAATCTTTTCATTAACTCGTGATTTAATTGTATTTTATTTATTTATTTATTTATTTATTAGTATTTTATCCTCCCTTCTCTGAAGGCTCAGGGTGGCTTACAAAGATAGAGGGTGATTTCAGACGTTACGAGATCACGGTGAACCACACTGAACCACGCTCAACCCCCCCGCGGGGCCAAAGGGCCGTGAACGTCTGAACGGCGTGCGCCAGATGTTCATCACGCTCAATACCCACATGGGGTCAGGTTCAACCACGCTTCCCGGGCTAGCCGGGGGAAGGTCCCGGGAAGCGTGGTCAAACCAACCCCCACAGGGAACCAAGCAAAAGTAACGTCTGGACGCCAATCCCCCAGCGGAACCAAAAAAATGGAGCCCCGGCCGGGGACGAGGCACGCAGCGTCGCTGCCAGGCAACCAGCACCAACACAAACACCGGAGGGAGATTTAAAGCGAGAGCAGCAGCAAGCAAGCGTGGCGGGATGGAGCGAGGAGGGAAGCGGAAGAGAGCGGAGGCACGAACAGCGACAGCGGCGGGACAGGAGGCGGAGGACGTGCAGCCAGGCCCAGCGATGCAGGCGGAGGGGGCACAGGTGCAGGAAGGGGGCACACGGGAGCACCCGACCAGGGAGGCGCCCCGGGAACACCAACCACAGCTGCAGCCGGGTCGCGCCGCCCCGGGGACAGCGGCCGGAACAGGCCCACAGGAGGCACCCAGGAAACGGGTAAGGGCACCCACTGGGAGGGGAACAGGGGGCACAGGGGAACCCCCTGTGGAGGGGGCCGGGGGGACCCCGGGCGGAAGGCAGGGGGGCAGGGGGACCCCGGGCGGAGGGCAGGGGGGCAGGGGGCCCCCGAGAGGGCCCACACCCTCACCCAGCAACCAACCACCCCCCTTCCCCCCCCCAGACACGAAAGTCGGCCCGGGCGGACGAGCCCCAGGAGGAGCCCGGCCCCCGGCCCCCGGAGGCGCACCCCCAGGAGGAGGTGGAGGAGGAGCAGAGGCAGGTGCAGCATGAGCTGCACCGGGAGGAGGAACAGCAGGGGCCCAGCCGGAGGAAGGCCTATCACAGAGGGGGACAGTGGGGCCTCCAGGAGACCCGGGACTTCATACGGATCTGGGGGACCCTCGAGTACCAGGTGGAGCTCGCAATAAACCAGCGCAACGAGCATGTCTACCGGGACATCGTGCGCGACATGGAGGCGGCGGGGCACGAGCGCACTGTCAACCAGTGTCGCTCGAAGGCCAAGGAGCTCAAGAGGGGGTACAAGGCCCTCAAGGACAATAACAGCCGCTCCGGCCACGGGGCCCGCACCGCCCCCTACTACGATGCCCTGGACCGCATCCTTCACATGAAGGGCTCCATCGTTGCCCCACGCCTGGTGGGCAGCGCTGTGGTCCAGGGCAGGGAGCGGGCCGAGGTACCCCCTCCCCTCGCCGCCCGCCCGGTAGACACGAGCTCAGGGGACCCCCACCCCCAGGAGGACCACCCGGGACCCGCAGAAGCCCCAAGGCCCCCCCCCAGCAGCAGCCCGGAGACATCCCAACGCCGGGCCGGCCAGGCGGAGTCGGAGGTCGGCACCTTCACCACCCTCAGCCAGTGGTCCCAGGGGGAGCACTCCCAGGGTGAGGCGCCGGGCTCCGAAGGCTCGGAGACGGACATAGAGGGTAAGCGGGCCCCCAGGGCAGGGGGGGGCACGACCAGGGGGCCGGTGGCAGGGGCGGGGGTGGGGGCCCTGCTGCAGGGGCCACAACCAGCCCCCTTCACCCGCTCCCCCCTCTCCCGCCCGCAGGACATGGGGAGCCCCAGGACCGGGCCAGCGAGACGGTGCAGGCCCCCGCGGAGGGCACAGGAGAGCAGGTGCCGGACCCAGGTAAGGCGGGAGGGCTGGGATTGCGGGAGGGCCCCCCGGGCGCCAGCCCAGGGGGGCCTCTGGCCTCAGTGGGGGAGGGGGGGCAGGGGGCCCCGGGACCCGACCCCGCTAGGGGACAGGGCCCTGCACTGACCCACCCGCCCATTTCCACAGGGCAGCCCCCGCGCGCGGCGCCTCCGCCGGCCGCAGCCCCAGCCCAGCGGATGCGGGAGTACCGGGCGCGGGTCCGCAGGCGCAGGGAGGAGCAAGCGGAGGACATCGTCCGCAGGGCGGAGGAACAGGGGGAGCGCATGATCGCCTCCGTGGACCGCATGGAGGCGGCCATAGAGCGGTCCATGGAGAAGGCCCTGGAGACAGACCGCCGGCTGGAGGCGGAGGTGCGCCTGGAGCGGAGGCGGGAGCGCCGGGAGCACCAGCGGCAGCAGGGGCTGCTCAGGGGCCTCCGGCAGGACATACAGGGCATGGTGCGGGAGCACAGTGCAAAGATGGACAGGTCCCACGACATTGGGACCTCCCTGCTCCTGCATGCGGGCACCATGTGTGCCTACGTGATGGCCGGCGCACCTCCGGGCGCCCTGCCCGCCCAGGTCCCCATGCCGGGCCCCTCGGCGCCCCCGGGCCCAGCCCTGCCGCCCCTGGCGCCCCCCCGGCCCCAGGGCCCTCGCATGCGCCTCCCAGTGCCCCCGGGCCTCCGGAGGGTCCAGCCCCCCCGGGGCGCGACCGGGGCACCGGGCACAGCTGCCCATCCGCCGCCCGGCCCCCTGCCGGGGCCGGGACCGGCCCAGGACACGGCAGGGGACACGGACAGTGGGGGGGAGGGGAGCTCCCAGAGCTCGGTGGGCCCAAGCGGCCGCACGAGGGGTCGGCCCAGGAAACGCGGGGGGATGGTGGGAAGGGGGGGGAGGGGGAGGGCCACATGAGGGCGGGTGGTGGACGGGGTCACGGGCACGGGGGTGGGGAGGGGGCACAGGGTGATTGTGTGAACTGTGTGGGCAATAAAGTGTTGTAAAGAGACAGTTGTCCCCGGCCCGTTTGTGGGGGGGACAGGGCTGTGGGACCGCGTGTACAGGGGCATGGGCACGGAACGGGGGGTGGGGCCCCCAGGGGCGGGAAGGCCCTCACAGCGGGCCCCCCCGGGCGATGTGGGTTGCAAGGGCGTTCCGGATCCTTTTGGCATACCGGTACTCCCGGGGGTTCCCTGCGTTCACGTACAGGGGAACAGGACCGGGGGGCCGGTGGGGCTCGGGGTACTCCAGGGCCGCCCCCTCGGTCTCGCACACATTGTGCAGAACGCAGCAGGCACCGATCACCAGGGCGGAGGTGGGGACGGTGAAGTCCAGGCGGCCAGCTATACTCCTCCAGCGCTGCTTCAGGGCCCCGAAGGCACGCTCCACCACGGTCCGGCTCGCACACAGGCGGGTATTGTATACCTGCTCCGCAGGGGTGCTCGGGACAGGGTAGACCTTCATCAGCCAGCGGGTCAGGGGGTAGGCGGGGTCCCCCAGGATGCAGGGGGGCATGGGAACACCCTCGATCCACCTCATGCCCATGTCCGCGAAGTCCCCCCGGTACATGCGGGCATAGAAGGGGGAGATGGTCATGATCCTGGCGTCGTGACTCCGGCCGGAGTTGCCCGTGTAGATGTCTATGAAGCGGGCCCGGTGGTCCACCACCCCCTGCAGGTGCAGGGAGTAGTATCCGTGCCGGTTCACATACTCCAGGGCCTCCCCCGCGGCCGGGCGCAGGATCTCGATGTGTGTGCCGTCCACGGCTCCGATGCAGTTCGGGAAGCCCCCGGCCGCGAAGCCAGCCATCACAGCGCCCTGGTCCAGGAGCTGGATGGTCCTGTCGAGGAGCACGCCCTCCACAGCCTCGCACACATCCCGCACGATGCAGGCGACCGTGCTGAGCCCCACCCCGAAGTGCTGGGACACGGAGCGGCAGGAGTCGGGCGTTGCGAGGGCCCAGACCCCTATGGCCACCCGCTGGACCATGGGGATGGGCTCCCGCATGGAGGTGTGCTGCCGCTCCAGCCAGGGCGTGAGGAGCTCCGCTAGGCGCAGCAGGGTGGCCTTGCCCATCCGGAAGTGGGACCCCCACTCGGCCTCCCCCCAGTGGGCCTGGGCCCGCTCCCACCAGGCCTGGGGCCGCTCCGTGACCCATAGGCTCCGCGCTATGGGCATAGCCAGCAGCGCTGCCCGGCGGAGGGTCTGCGTTGCCCAGCGGAACCGCCTCGCGGCCCCTCGGAGCGCAGCGGGCCGGGTGAGGCTCCGGCAGGCGGCCAGCCACGCCCCCCAGGCCCGGCGCCGAGCCCTGAGCCGGGCACGGACTCTCCTGCGGGCCTGCTGGCCCCGGAGGCGCACGCCAGCCCGCAGGGCCAGGACATAGCGCAGGCGGACGGCCAGGTGCACCCTCTCGGTCAGGAGGCACAGCTGCTCAGTGTGGTCACGGTGCCACTCAGCCGCGAGCGCGAGGAACATCCAGTTCCCACCTGCCCTATCGCGCTCCATGGTGCTGGGGCCCCGGTGGGGGCTGGGAGCGCTTATGGCGGCCCGGTGCTGGTGGCTCCGCCCGGGGGTCGGCCTCGCGGGCCTGCGCGCGCCCTGTGCCGGTGCGTTCCGGCTGCTCCCGCCCCCAGCACCCCGGGCCCCCTCCCCTCGCTGTTTGTAGCGGGATGGCCTTGAAGGTGCGATTAGGCAGACAGAGAGCTCGCTGTTGTTCTCTGCAGCTGTGCCGGGCCCGCACCCCACGCCTCGCTCTGTTGTGCTACAATGTTGCGGTGCGGGCCCGTGTTCCCTGTCCCGGGGGCCGGGCCGAGCCTCTCCCGGCCCTGGGCAGTCTGTGTGCCCTCCGGGCTCCGTGTCCCATTCCCTGTTGTGCTGGACCATGGCTGGCTGCCCATCCATGGGGCTCCCGCTGTCCGGCCCCCAAGGGGCCCCCCATATCTGGGCCTTCCGCGAGACCATGTCTCTGTGCGACCTGTGGCACACCCCTGCCGTGCAGCTGCTCCTGGCCGGGCCGGGGAGCCGTGCAGGTGCCTACGAGAGCCTGAGCTCCGGGCTCCGTTACTTTGGCCATGTGGTGAGCGCCCGTGATTGCCGGCTGCATGCGGAGGCCCTGGGGCTGGCTCGTTTCCCCGAGGGGCGCATCCCGGAGGTGCTGTGCGCCCATGTGCCCTGGAGCGCCTCGGAGACCGTGTCAGCGCTGGTGGTGTGTGGTCTGGGCGCCTACTCGGAGTGCCTGGCCGAGGGTGGCCCTGCCTTGGCCGTGAGCTACTTCTCCTGTGTTCACGGGGCCCGTGGGTACCAGCGCACCCGTGGGGCGGCGTTCCAGCGGCTTCTGGAGCTGGGGCATCTTCCGTGGCCCCCTTCTGCTGCCTGCTGTGTGCCGGAGCCCTCCGCGGTGGAGATGTCATCCCTGTTGGCGGTGTGGGCGCGTGTGGATGTGCAGCTGGCCCTCACCATGCCCGATCCCTTCGAGGCCTACTACCTGATCGCCCACTACATGTCCTTGCAGGGGTACCGCCGGGGCATGCTGCACTGGCCCCACCTGGTCCACCGGGCGGGCCACCCGGGCCCTGGGGCCAGCGGGGCCCCCGGCAGCGGCCCGTGAGCCCCGCGTCGCTGGCCTGCCCCCCCCCGCGTGGTGCCCCCGTGTGGGCTCCCGCCCCGGCCCGGGGGGGGGCCTGGTCCCCGCTGGCCGCTCCCGACCTGCGGACCCCACCTCGGTGAGCTCCCGCCCGCCTCGCTGCTTGCTGCTGCCCCTGGCCGTGGTCCTGGGCCCCCTCCATCCCCGTGACTCCGTGGGTGCTGCCTGAGCGTCGCTGGTGCTGCGGAGGAGCACCGCTGGACCCGGCTGCCCTGCCTGTGCCAGCCTTTGACTGTGGGGCCCCCTTCCTCCTCCTCCTGGCGCCCCTCCGCCGGCCTCGCTGTGCTTTGGGGGCCCCCAACGTGCCTTGCTCCGGGGGTCCGCCCCCCCCCCCCGAGACTGCCTCTGTTCCTGTGGGGGCACCTCCTTGGACTGGACTGGACTGGGGTGGTGTGGGGGTGGGGGTTGCTGCTGTCTGTGCCTTGCCCCGTGGTGGTGCCCCCCCCTCCCTGCCGGTGTTCCGGGTGGGGTGTTCCGGGCGCCCCTTCCCCCCTTCCCGGCCTTTCCCTGGTGTGTGTGTGTGTGTGTGTGTGTGTGTGTGTGTGCCCGGGCGTGTGGCCGTGCATTGTGCCCCGCTGCGGGACCGCTGTGTGAGCCGGCTGTCAGCCTGTTCTCGCTCTTCCCCCCTCCCTTCCCGTTTCCCTTGTGTGGGCGTTCCCTTGTGTGCCTTGTGGCTTCGTTTGCCCTCAGTCGGCCATGTCTGTGTCCCGCCCCTGCCCGGTGCCTTGTGGGGGTTTAGCGCCCGCCGGGGGTTCGGCTGCACGTCTGTTGTGCTGCCACGGGCCGCGATGGTGCGGCCCGGTTCCGGCCCGTGGTCCCGTTCCCGGCACGTCTGTTTGGGTCGTTTTCCAACCCCCGGGCGTGGTTGCGCTGTTCGCCCCCCCTGGTGGTTCGCTGTGGTGAACCGGCCGCCCGTAACGTCTGAAAGTACCCAGAAACTACAATTAAAACATTAAAATACATTTACAAAAAAAACCAAAAAACCCCACTCCAACCTCAAAACACCAACTCCCATCTAATCCCTATCCCACCCACCAAACGCTGCCCTTTCTTCACTAACACACACCTCATTCTCACATTTCCCTCATTCTCACATTTCCCTCATTCCCAGCAAAGCTATGTTCATGGGACTTTACAGCTCGGTAGGAAGTGATTGGGAAGCCCATTCAGCTCGTTGTCACAAAGGAAGGCTCAAACCTGGAAAGACCTGAACTTGAACAGGCAGCCATGGCGGCACAGAGCCTTCAGCTGGCTCTCGGTAGCACTGCTATGTCATGCTCTCTAATTGGTTCCTTGCTTCCTGCAGAGGTCGCACCCTCACCCATTTCTGATTAACCCGTCATTGTTTATAAGGCTGGCCGACTCACAGAGGATGCTGGGTGGAACAACTCCTCTCACGGCTTCGTGATCTAAGTCTTGCCCTAGCCAAGGAGTAGGGAACCTCTTCCCTCCCAGGGGCCATTTTGAAAATTAATACAAGTGACCAGCCGCGTTCCTATGGATGCCCCCACCCACCAATGTGAAACGGGCCAAACTTTCAGCAGCCCTTTTTAAATGGGTCATGGCTGAGAGGAGGGCAGTCTGTGGGCGCACTGTTGTGGGGGTGGGTGCACACACACACACCCCTTGCATTCCCCCACATACCCTCACAAGGAGCAACCAGAGTTTTTGTCGATTGCTCTGTGTGGGGCGATGGGTGGGGATGTGTGTTTATTTATTTGTATTTATTTATTTATTTCATGGATTTTTACCCCACCCCTCCTGCAAAAGCAGCCCGGGGCGGCTTACAACAATAAAAACAAATAAAAACAATTTAAAACATCCAATATAACAATAGTATATTGTTAAGCAGGACCACTCACGCACACCCACCCACCTGCCACCACTGTACAAATGAGACACACCCACCCATGCCCATGCAGTGGGCAGACATGGGCATACGTAGGTGTCGCTCGTTTTAAAAGGGCCAGCATTTGTGCATAGGAACTGGCTCTAGAGTCAGATCCAGGCACTGGGAATGAGCCAAACCAAAATCAGCTGTAGGCTGAATTTCTCCTTCTGCACAAGCCCTTGCTCCTTGTCTTGCCCTACCCCAACATCATCCAGATTAGGGGAGTGCATCCATAACATTTTCTATTAGTTACAAAAACAAATGGAGTCCCATTAGTGTTCATAACTAACGTTATGAAAACAGATGAATAAACAAAACACTGTCATTTGCTTTCATGCATTTTCATTTTAAAATTAACTTTTAAAAAAATGCATGAGCCAAAAGACCACAGGGGCTGTTCTGTGTATGTGTGCCCTTTTCCAAAAAGGTGCCGGCGGTTTCACCACCCTTTTGGAAAAGGGCAGCTGGTCGGCACATGTGCCGACGGACTGCCCTTTTCCATAATTGTGCCCGGCATTCCATAATGGTGTCACCATTCCGGTGATATTTCCGGCACCATTTTTGAAAAGGATGTTCATGGACCATTTTAATTTTCTAAAAAGGCAGCATCAGTGCTGTTTTTGAAAAGAGCAGCGCCTGCCCAGAGCGGCTGCCCCTTTCCTAAACGGTGCTGATGCTGTCGGTGCTATTTTGGAAAAGGATGCTCATGCATAGAATGGTCCAGAGGCTTGTGCATGATGAACGGGTCATTTACATAACCCCCACCATGACCACCAACAACAAAGGGGTTTTTGCAAATGAAAACTAAAACAAAAATGTATGGGGTGCCTTCTCCACACCCCAAATCCATCTCCATCTCCTAGCCTTGACCCTGCTCCGTTTTGAATCACAGTCTTCTTGACTTTGACTCCCTTTTTATTTGTCCCGCTCCATGCCCCAACCTGTGTCCCAGATCCAGGCTTTTTCCTGCTCCCTCTACTTGGAACTTGCAGTTTGCTGCGGTCATACTCACATTTTCAGACAGTCTGTTGGGTGCCCAATTGGTACCTGAATACCTGCAGACACCGGGTGTTCCCATTACAGAGTTGTCAATTCTGTTCATCGGTACGGGAAGTTGGAAACACAATGGAAAATGGAGGTGGAAAACGTTAAATTGGAAACTTGGGTAGTTCGCCAGGGTTACTTACTCTTCGTCCCCTTGTGACTTCTGCTGTGGTGTCCTGCAGGGTTCTAGTCTGTCTCACCTCTTGCTCAATGTATCTGAGACAGCTGTGTTAGAGCAGCCCCCCCCCCCATGCTTGGCAAAGGGCATGGGCTGGTGGGCACTGGACTCAGGATTCCCCATCACCACCACCAAAGAAGACAGATCAAGGATCAGGCCCAGCCACCATGGGACCTAGAAAAAGGAAGTTCACCCAGGTGGATACCAGCCTGATCCAGGAAGGAGGTGATTAAGGGGAGATAGCCCTCCGTAAGTACGGGGCCATTAAGAAAGGGCATTGTCCCTGTTTTGAGAAACCACTGGTGAATAGAACCCAGGCTAGCAACAGCCTCAAAGACATGGAATATTAATATCCCCTACCCCACCCCACCCCCTCCTCCTAAGCACAGAAACCCAGGTGCAGCCATTAACCTTCGGTCCCTCTCACAACTCCTCCCAGATCACCGGAATGTCCTCTCCCCGTTCATGCCCAGATGTGTCCCTTGTGTGTCTGTTGCCCATGGCTCCCCTATGTCTCTTCCCTTTTGTGACACCTAAACACCCACCTGGAGTCCCCTTTTGTCCCCATAGTTCACATATGCATCTTTCCTTTTGTCTCACTTAGAAACCCACCCAGATATGCCCCAATGGGTCATTTGTGTCCCTTTGTCCTCCCTGTGTGTCTTTTGTAACACCCGTGAGCCTATCCCAAATATTTTATCCTGAACCCTATAACTGCCCCTCGCTTCCCCCATGCAAACTGAGAAGGTTTTGGATGCGGGCATGTGCAGGTTTCCCTGTGGGTGTCTGTATCTTAAGAGATCTCCCAGACTTAGGTCTGCCCCTTCTTCTCAACCCCCCACGAACTTCGCTGGATCCTCGGTCCGCCTGTCCCCTTTTTCCACAGGAAAGGAAAGGTAACCTCGGGCCAAACTTCCCCACTTGTTCTATCTCTCTCTCTCACTGTGTCTTTTCTGGATCTTCCACCCCCCGCTCCTTACCTCACTTTCACTTTCCCCGCTGCCGCTTGTGTTTTTCCTTTGATCCCGCCAGCCAGACCGGAGCTGTGTTTCTCTGTTTATGTGTATAAATAAACCTTTTAGTTTTATTGAAACTTTGTCTCCCTCTTTTCCTTCACTTTTGGGGAGGGTACATAAACTGTAGGGATGGGCGAACGCGGTTCAGAAGTTTGGAGTTCGGCCCAAACTCGCTCTGTTCGGACGACCGAACACAAACCCGAATCCGAACACGAACTGACTGAACCGAACTCAAGTCCGAACGTTGAAATGACCGAACAGTTCGGTCAGTTCGGATCGCGTTTGGGTGAGTTAGAATGGCTAAAATGTGGTGTCACTGGAAGGCCAAACATGACAGGGAGGGGTAGTCAGCTGAGGAGCAGATTTCCAGGCACCAGGGGTGGAGAGGCTTGGAGTAGCAGCCAGCCTGCCCAATCACCATCCTTTTTCACTTCAGACCACTGGCTTGGCAGTCTGCGATTGGCCAAGGGCTAGGCTGCATGGAGTCAATGGGGCTTCAGTGAGGCGGGCGCAGCAAGAAACAAAACTGTCTGCCTACCCCCTTCCCAACACCTTCTGAGCTAGTCACTGTTCCTGAACAGCAGGTGTTTCAGAAGGCTCCCTTTCCCAACAGTTTTTGTTCCTTCCTATTCCTAATCCATTGCCATCCTCCTCCTATTTCACCCATCCAACCCATCTACCCCCATATTATCATTTATTTAGCTTAGCTTAGATAGATTTAGTTGTTATTTTTTGTTTTTACCCCCGTGTTCAATCTTCCTTCCTCCCTCCCCCTCCATTGAAACCTTTTCCTCTCCCATTCCATCCCTGATTCCCTTCCCCTGTTTTTTTTTCATTTAGAGTAGGATTATTAGATTGATTTAGGTTTCATTTAAATTGTGTACCCCTCCTTGTCTTGGTTGTCTTGTTTGTGATTTCCCCCAATAGATAGATAGATAGATAGATAGATAGATAGATAGATAGATAGATAGTGGTAGGAGTTAGCTTAGTGATAGAGATGGTGTTTAGTCATTTAGTTTTAATGTTTGTAGGAGTAGTCCTGTGTACTTATTAATCCATTTAGTTCATAGCATTTAGAATAGTTAATAGTAGTTAGATTTAGTGTAGATAGATAGATAGATAGATAGATAGATAAAAAATTTAAATAAAAAAATAAAAAACAAAAAATACATAAAAACATTAATTTGGAGGGAGAAATGGAAAAGGGAAGGAGAGGCCGATCTGTTGCCCGTAGGGGAGGCAATGCGGCACGTGCCAGAGGTGGGAGGGGCCATGCCATGGGAGTGGCAGCAGCAGTAGCCAGAGGCAGAGCACATCACGACTCCCCAAACTCAGCAGGCCTGCTTTAGGGCAACAGGCTTCAGCAGCACCTCCTGGCAGTGCCCTCCTCCACTGCCACGCAGGGCACTGGAAGGCCTGCAGGACTTGAGGCTGCATCTGTCTCTGCTGCTGATGGTGCTGGAGCAGGTGCTGGTACTGCTTCCAATGTTCCTTCAGGGCCACCAATGTCCCCCACTGTCGAGATGATCCTCAGCAGTCCAGAGCTGGTGGATCCCACCCCGGCTGCTAGAGGCAGGGCCCGATGCCTGGGCAATGTCAGTAGGGAGAGGAGTAGCAGCAGCAGCAGCACTAGCACCTAAAGAGGGGGGCACAGGGAGAGTGCCAGCAGCATGGTAGGCATGGGAAGTCTAGCCTCAGGGTCCCAGTACTCCCCTTCACGGGACATCACCGTGATCACAGACAGTGAGAAAGAGGCAGACACTAGTGCCGCAGAGGAGATGTCTGTAGCTGAGGCGATGTCTGACCCTCCTCCCAGAGCTGTGTCTCCAGTGCCACAAACCTCTCCCCCTCCCAGCAGCGCTGGCAGCAGTGTGTCCGCTGGGGAGGGCAAGAAGGCAGGAGTGGGAAAAAAATCCTCAGTCTGGGATCATTTTAAGCAGGTACAGGCAGATGATCCCAGAGAGGTGTAGTGCACGCTGTGCAAAAAGGTGGTGAAGCGTGGGCAGGTGCTCACCAACCTTGGCACAACTGCAATGGCGAGGCACCTGAAGTCATGCCACAGTGCTCTGCTGCTCAGCGGGAACTCAGGGGAAGTGGATGCAAAAGGGTTCCCGACTGCAGTGGCCAGTCACCCGGCTCCTTCAGCAGGCCAGCGTCCTGCATCAACTGCTGCTGCCTCTAGCAGCAGGAGCATTATGGTGGCAGAACAGCAGCAGGAGCCTCCCTAGCAGCACCGTCAGTCCACCATGGAGGAGCTGGGGCGGAGGGATCTGTCAAGGCCATCAGCAGGGCACCGCGGCACTGGCTTCCAAGGGAAAGCCAATCGCCTGTTGGCAGAAATGATTGCCCTGGATGGCCAGCCCTTGTCAATTGTGGAGGACAAGGGCTTCCAGTGGCTGATTGGGTTTCTGGCCCCCAACTTTAATATGCCTTCCCGCTCCACCCTGAGTTGGACCGTGGTGCCACAGCTCTACAGGGCTTTGAAGGAGCGGGTGAGGGAGCAGCTGGCAGGGGCTGGGGGGGCCCACGGTCCACTTCACCACCGACCTGTGGTCCGCCAGAAACGCCCAGCATGCCTACCTGGCAGTGACTGCACACTGGTGGCAGGACCCAAAGGCAGCGCTTGGCAGTGGCAGGAGGGGACCTGAAGCAGGGTATAGGCGGGCCCTGCTTCAGGCCCAAGTCATGGACAGCTCCCATACCTCGAGGAACCTCGAGGCAGCCCTGGCCACCATGGTGAGGGAGTGGATCACACCAGGCACGGCCTTCACCAAGGGGTGTGTGGTCATGGATATACGGCCAATATACTAAAGGCAGTCAGTAACGGGGGCTTCACAAGCATCCCTTGGGCCACACACATGCTCCATCTCATGGTGAAGGATGCTCTGGGCTTGGAGGAGAAGGGGATTGGGCCAGGCACCTTTAGCTCCCATGTCGAGTGGGGGAGGAAGCTGTCAGGCTTCTTCAACCGCAGCGTGAAGGGCAGTGAGCTCCTCCGGGAGAAGCAAGCCGAGCAAGGGTCCCCGGTGCACACGCTGCTCCAGGATGTCTCCACCAGGTGGAATTCCACCTTCCTGATGCTCGAGAGGCTTCTTGAACAGAAAGCCACCCTGCATCAGGTGGAACTGGAGACAGACATTGAGACACCTCCAGGGTCGTCCTGAGACCATTCCTGGCCCTGACGGAGACCGTGAGCAGCTCCACTGCCATCCTCAGCCAGGTGACCCCGCTGGTCCATAGTCTCAAGAGGAGCCTGGATGAGATTCTTGGGGGGCGGGATTGTGGCCCTCTGGGAAGGAAGTTCTGTGATGAGGCTCTTGACCTGACACGGAAGCTGAAGGAGGGGCTGAGTGCGTGCTTTGATGAGCTCCTGTGCCAGGAGGAATATGTTCTGGCAACCATGCTGGACCCCAGGATCAAGGGCAGCATGGCAC